>VWYI01028456.1:5307-22045 GCA_013399455.1 Anthoscopus minutus
GGAGAAAGAAGATGTGTTTAAGGTTGTAGGAGAGGGGAGGGGTCTGGAAAGAGAAGGCTGATTAGAACGGAAGAGAAAGTACATCTACAAGAAGGAGATAGTTTCTTTGGGAAGGGGGCAACATAGCCAAGAAGGAGGCAAAGGTTGAGAGATAAGAGAGAATTGACTGAAAAAAACCACACCGCTAAGAGGGAAGACAGGAAGGGAGAGACACAAGTGAAAGGCAGAGAGAAGTCCAGAGAAAGCCTAAGACAAGCAGAGAAAAAGGCAGAAGCTACACAAAGAGAAGGAAAGAGTGAGACTAGGAGGTAATTTGTGTGGAGGAGAGGGAGAGAAGACACATCTAAGACAAAGGAAAAGCCCGAGACAGATGGATAGAGAAATGGAAGGCAGTGGGAGGCTGGGAGCAAGCAGTGTAGGGAAAGCACGAAAAAGGGAATGAAAACATGAAGAGGGGAAGTGCACGTGAGAATATGTCAAAGAGGTAGGAAACCACATAGGGAATGGAGAAAATTAAAGAGGCAAAGTAAGGGAGAATATCAAAAAACAAGTATAGGAAAAAACATCATGCAAGAAACAAAGTGAGTGAGAGGCAAAACATGTCTGGAAGACAAGAAAAGCTGCAAGGCAGGGACACAAATGAGAGAGGAAAAGACCATCTCAAGGAGAAAGAAAGATAGGAGACAGAGCAGAAGAGGTGAAGGAAGAGAAGGACAGAGACAAAAGAAAGATAGATTGATGAGGAAGAGGGAGGCAAAAAGATGCAGAGAGAGAGATGGAAAGCTGAAGAGGGAAAGGAATGGTTGGGGGGCATGATTTAAGAAAGAGGGATAGTGATCAGAAGAGAAAAGTACAGTGAGGCAGAGAGTGGGACAGCAAGTGACACAAGGGGCATAGTGAAAGATAGAAAGCTGTAGTGAGACAGAGAAAAACTGCAAGATGGAAATGCATGACTGTCTTGATTTGCAACCAAAAGTATGTATTCTATTACCATCTGTTAAAAAGAACACTGTGGGGCAGTGTTCTTTATCTCTTCCATGACCTATCCTTCATAACTGGGGAATATCTTCGGTTAATAGGCCAGCTGTTAAAACCAGGTGGGACAGTGTTCTTTATCTCTTCCACAGCCCATCCTCCCTCCAGGGGGATATCTTCTGTTAATAGGCCATTGGGTCTCACTGCATGACTGATGACATCATCCCGCTGTGAGATGCTCTCCCCAGCGGGAGGAGCAAAGCATTCCCACCTGGATATGTTTGGAGACTCGAACAAACAAGCAGCCTTTCTCCACTGGATCCCCAGAGGAGAGACCAGACCCATCAACACTACCAGACTTTCAGAGGAGACCTGTACCCTTTCTACAGGATCATTACTTCAATAGAACCATGTCTGTCACTCCAGGAGGACTGCAGCCACCATTTAATTGGCCTGCTACCAATACCCTGACCAACAGGGCGTCAGGTTGTATTCTGACTTGTGTCAGGGGGTTGGTTTTTTTTGTTGGTTTTCTTTTTTGTACTACTGCATTTTTATTTTAATTTCCTTAGTAAAGAACTGTTATTCCTATTCCTGTATCTTTGCTTGAAAGCAGCTTGATTTCAAGATTTTAATAATTCAGAGGTGGGGGTGGGGTAGTTTACACTTTTTCCATTTCAAGGGAGGTTTCTGCCTTCTGTAGCAGATACCTGTCTTTTCAAACCAAGACAATGAGAGAGAAGAATGTTAGACCCCATAACAAGAGAGATTAGGAGGGTAAAATGCCTAAATCAACACACTGGCTGCAAAGCACAAAATACAAAGCTGCAAAATGCACATGAGGGAGACAGAGTGACAAAGTACGAACACAAGAGAGAAAGTGCACATGCACAAGCAGTAAAGCATGAGCACAAAACACTGAGGAGAGAGAGGCAGAAAGAAAGAAGAGGAAAAAAAGAGAGAAAGGTAAAGCAAAGCATAAGAGAGTGTGACATGACACAAGAGACAAAGCACAAATGAGGGAACAGCAGAGCATGTGACAGGTAAAGCCCACATGAAAGAAAGTATGTGAGAGAGGCAACATGCATGTAAAGATGACAACATGCATAAGGGAATGAAAGATACATAAGAGGGAAAGTATACAAAGGAGGGAGAATGTGTGAAATACAAGAAGAAATACACAAGTGGAGGGAAGTACACACAAGAGGCAAAGGTCAAAGTACAAGAACTAAGTGACAGAATAAGAAAGGAAAGTTCAGAGTTACAAGGAAAAAAAAAGGCACATGAGAAAGGCACAGAACAATATTCAGGTGAAAGGCAGAAGAGGCAAAACATGCACGAGAAATCAAGCATCAGACAGCAAGGAAAACATGAGAGGGAACATTCATGCAAAAAGCAAATAGAATCATTTAGGTTGGAAAAGAATCTTCAAGATATTTGACTACAAACATGAACACAGAACTGTCAAGTCCACCTCTAAACCATGTCCCAAAGCGCCACATCTGCACATCTAAATGCCTCTAGGGATGGTGACTCAGCTACTTCCCTGGACAGCCTGTTCCAATGCTTGACTATCATTTCAGTGAAGAAACTTCTTAACATCCAGTCTAAAATTCCCCTGGTCCAGCCTGAGGCCACGCCTTTTGTCCTATGACTTGCTGCTTCGGAGTAGAGACTGACTCCCACCTTGTTACAACTTCCTTTTTGGTAATTGTAGAGACCCTCCTTTTCTCCAGGCTAAATAATCCCATTCTTTCAGCTGCTCCTCATAGGACTTGTGCTTTCATCACCTCCACTGCCCTCTCTGGACATGCTCCAGCCCCTCAATGTCCTTCCTTTAGTGAGGGGTCCACAACTGGACACACAACTCAAGGTGTGGCTTTACCAGTGCTGAGTACAGGGGAACAGACCCTGTCCAGGTCCTGCTGGCCACACTGTTGCTAGCCAGGATGCCTTTGGCCTTTGTGGCCATCTGGGCACTCAATGGTTCACGTACAGCTGCTGCTAACCAGCACCCCCAGGTCCTTTTCCACCAGGAAGCTTTCCAGCCATTCTGCCCTCAGCCTGTAAGTTGTTTGGACCCAGGGGCAGGACCTAGCACTTGGCCTTTTTGCATATCATACACTGGCCTTGCCCCATCAATCCAGACTGATCAGGTCATTCTCCAGGGCCTTCCTATCATTCAGGAGATCAACACTTCTACCTAACTTGGTGTCATCTGGAAGCTGACAGAGGACTGACTTGATCCCCTTGTACATATCACTGACGAAGGTAAAGATGAAAGGCAGGCAAAGCAAAGCACATGAGAAAAAGGCAAAGCCTATCAGAGAGGGAAATATGGGTGCAGAGAGAGAGAAGAAGCTTCACAGTGAGAGGGGGAAGAGATGTGGGAACAACAGAGAAGAAAAAGAGGAACAAGTGGAGATAATGACAGAGGGGAGAGAGGAGGGAAAGAGTGTTTTGGGAAGGAATTAAGAAAACTTGAAGGACAGACAGGAAATCCCCAAGAGAGAGGAAATGCAAATCTAAGAGAGAGGAAAAGCAGGTTCAGCACAAGCCAAAAGCCCAAGAGAGAGGAAATGGAAATCTAAGAGAGAGGAAAAGCAGGTTCAACACAAGTCAAAAGTAGGGTATGGCTAGGGGAAGCCCATCAGATTTAGAAGAAAAACTATATATAGAGATGGAAAAGAGAATGATTAGGAAGAAGAAAGCAGAAGTGAGACACTGCAAGCTTAGGAGATGCAGAGTGCATACAGAAAAGTGTGTCTGTCAAGAGACTGGAAAGCATACAAATGAGAAAGTAAAAGACAGAGACAAAGGGAATGAGGGAGGAAAGTCCTAGAGGAAAAGACATGTGAAAGAAGACGGGTGGGAGGGAAGATGAGGACCCAGATAAAAGGACAAAGAAGGAGAGTACAAGCAATTTGCATTTGAAAGTATCTGAGTGCATGGGAGAGCTGGAAAATCTGTGAGACATGGGAAATCATGCAAGAAAGGAGAAAAGCTACAAAAGGAAAAGGAAGACACAAAACGGAAAAACAAGAGACATAAAGATGCACAAGACAAAGACAAGAGACTGAACATGCACAAAAAAACAAGAGAAAAACAATGCAAATTCAAATAAGAGGGACAGCATTTGCATGCTTGCAGGAGGGACAAAGTCCATTAGCAATGAGAGTTGTATGCATGAGAGGGGGAAGCATACAAGAGGGGAGCTGCAAGATGGGAACACACAAAAGAGGACAGAAGTGCATCAGCCAGGGGAAGAGCATAAAGGTGAGGAAGCAGGCAAGACAGAGGGAGAAAGGTATGTGAGAGAAGTGAGAGAAGATGTAAAGAGCACATAAAGCAGGAAGAATATATATTTGAGAAGGAGCAAGCATGATTACGAGATGAAAACAGTGAGCATGAGAGAAAGGGAAAAGCCATAATGGGGAGTCAGGAGGCCATGAAGTGTGAGTGAGGAAGTGCACGAGGAGGAAAGCTCATGCAGAAGCACAGAACAAGAAGCATGCTTGCAAGGGGTCAGAACCATGATAGTGACAGGAGTATACTAAGGAGAAGAGCATGAGAGTGGGGAAGCCCATGAGAGGTAAGCATAACCAGGACAGGAAGCACATCCACAAGAGGCAGAAAGCACATACATGTGTTAAGTGGGAAAAGTCTGCATGTAAAAGGGGCAGGAAACCCAAACATGAGGGATGATGAAAGCAGAGCAATGAGAGACAGGCAAAGTCCACAAGAAGGGCAAGTGTCTGACAGAGTAGGAAAGTAAGAGGGAGGAATAATTGAGGAGGGCAGAGAGAAGACAGGTGTAGCACCAGACAGAGGCAGAGACTGACACAGTGAGAGAGAAGCATGACAAGAGGTACTAAACCACATTCCAGGTGCCTCAGTTTGACTGTGGCTTCTCACATGCATAAATAAATATTTACTCTTGTAATTCTACTGTTGTAGAAACTGTACTCTTCTAATCTTCCATCTTGGTCTCTTTCCTTAGTCTGCATCGAGCAGTCTTGCCTTGATGCAAGTGTGAATTAGGGAAAGAGGTGATGCTTATGCAAGGGAGAAAAAGTATAAGAAAGAGGTCCAAAGTGTGTGTCCAAGACAGAAGGGAAGTTTGGTGCAGGGTGGTGTGGTGGTGGCAAGAGAGTAACAAGAGAAGGATAGGGGAAGCTATCAAACAAGCTAAAGAAAGGGATACGGAAGAATGAGAGGAGAGACAGCAAGCAAGATATAATGAAGGACAGTGAGTCAGAGACATCAGGAAAGCACACAGGAAAAAGAAATTTCATTTTATAGCAGCACCAAGTTTCACAGTCTTTCATCTACTATCAGCTGGGTTGACTAATCAAAATTTTCTTACATAGCAGCATAGAAAAACCTAATACCCTTTATATTAATTTACTAAAATTCCGCTTATTGAGAAATGATGTGTTCTTTGAAAAGAACACACTGCACAACCATCTATTATCCTGCAACTTTGAGGAAAGTTAGCTTTCCTCTGTTAAGTTCCAGTAACCATAGTTCAGTGGCAATAGGAAGGAATGCCATAAGTTTATTTACAGACACAAAACTTCACTAACCTTTCATTATTATCTTTTCAGCTTTTCACATCCTTTTAGAATCCTGCTAAGAGTTTCTGACTAGACTGTCGTTCTCTGAGGATACTCTGCATGCTTATCATTGGAATACACAATTTCTCCTCAGTTATACTCTTGTCCGACACAGTTAATATTAATTGTCTTAATATATTCTATAAGCTTTGCTTGTATTAACTTGTTTTTAACGAACAATTCTGTGTAAGCAACATTGTGAAATATAAGCATACAGGATGGAGGAAAAGACTATATCACCACCCAAAGGTTCCAAACAAAAATAAAGAACAAATACTACACCTTTTTGTACAGCTAAGTGGTACTGCATTCTTCTACTGTAGGTAGTTGCAGCTATAAAGATGCAATGAGAACTGTCAACCCATGTGCTCTTGAGCAAAAGTCACATGAAAACCAAAAGAACAAGAGTAACAAGTGTCATGTAACCATGACAACCTCAAATCAGAGTTTGGGCAGAAATCAAAAAGATTTTCAGAACCCTTTCAATTCAGTATTATCCACAAAGAAAAAGTGATATACCATTTAAATTAACAAGTATAGCTGATGTTACTCAAAGTGGTCTCTACCTAAGACTGCAGTTCTGTCGATGAGAACAAATTTCATAAGCAATCACAATAAATAGCATCAGTAAGACCATTTAAAAGCCAAGTGAGTAAGTCTCAGTGATTTGAGCAGTAGCTAGCACACTGGAGGACAAGTTCTCAATTAGGGTCATCAGTCATTACTGGAAAGCAAACCTCATGCGGGACATGCTAACTCTACCAAAAATTAGATCATAATTTTTTAACTCTCAAATCTATTCAGACGCTCACTTTTATCTACAGAAACTTACCCCAAATCTGTGTATTTATAAATTCTGTGCACACAACTTTCCTTAATATTTACATCGAAAGTGTTTCAGCTCCCAAAACTGATCCACAGAGCAAAAGGATGATATTTATTTTGCAAATGGCTTTGAAGCAACTTTTTATTTGTTTATAACAGAGGCGACCCTACTTTGCTGGATCACTTTCTAATTAGAAAATACTTTTCAATACTGAGTCATGGCTGCCTGGAGGAAGTCTCATAGGAAAAGTCAGTGTCTTGACAACATGAAAAAGAAATGAATGAAGATGTATCCATCACAGAGAAGTAACAAAGTCCAAGAGAAATCTTCGGCCATCTCTACAGTGATGGCATCTCAAGAAAAGGATGTGTGAGTAGAATACTCTTCCAGCTTGTAGAAATAAAACCCAAGCTCAGTTTCAGCAAATCACTTCCAGATTTCCATGCATATCAACAAACAAGTAGATGACCTCTGTAGTTATTTTTATTTATTTAGAGAATGAGACTTCTGGCAGTACAACAGATAGCAAGTATTACAATATTATAGAATGCAGCAGCATATACCCTTAAATGCCAACATTTTTTCAGCTTTAGTTAACCTAAGAGAGGCTCTCTCTAAAAGAGAATGCAGTTAAACAGAAGAACTAAAAACTACTTGTATAAAATATTGAAGAGTTTAGTAGAAAATGTTTGAATTGTCCTTTGTCTTTAAGGAGGGCTCTACTTCCTACCTACAACTCAAAAAAAGGCATATTGAAACACTTGCTGCATGTCCAGCTTGTCAGAAAGAAAAATGATTAATGCATTGCACGGGCAGTGAATGGGGGACTCAATCAATCAATGAATCAATCAAACACATTAGACTGAAGATGGTAAAAGATCACATTAACTGCTGAAATTCCTTTAGCTAGCACACCTTCCTAACTCTGTTTAGATTAGCATTACAAAAGAATTCCGAGCAAGATTTAAGTTTGCTGTGGAAAGGTTCTACATTAACAAAGTCAAGGCATAACAGTAAAGTTATGCAACTATCAACAACCTCCTCCTGTTGGGCATACATCCATTTTTGTTATCTGAAAGCCACTTGCTAACTGAAAGCACTGTTACAACTTTTGGTATTTGAGGAACAAAAACCAATAGGCATGTAGGCTTCTAGTGCCAGGAAGCGCCTGTCAGTTCACCCTGACACCTAACTAACTAAACCAACTAAAACACATATTTCAATGTGCTGGTAATCTGAAAACTATCACGATGCCTAAGTGAAGAGTGATAATTACACAACACTGTGAACATCACCCACATGACAATTTTGTTTGGGTAGGAGCGTGGAAACGGAATCCATCTGGAGTGTACTGCACAGTGAGGTCATATAATATAGGTCAAATTATCCAACAACATGGCCCTTTTCCAGTCGTAAGGACTGAAAAAACCCAAATTTAATTCAGATCAGAGCAATAGAGTGGTTACTGGAAAAACTACCTTCTACATGAACCAGGTGCTCACAGGAATTTATGCAAGTCGCACACAGAACACTTGGTTAAGTTTAGGCATCAGTTTAATCAGTACTCCCCATCTCAAAAATAGTTTCAAGAGTTATTGCACAGTTTCCATGGAGACTGAACCTAAAGAGTTCTTTCTATTTCAGGTCTGTGAAAATCCCTTCACATTTATGCTGCCAAGTTTCTCAGGAGAGCCTGAAGGATTAAAAGTGGCAGTAATATCCATGTTAGTGTCTATCACATGCCACTTAATTATTTTAGAAACACATTTACCTTTCCATATGAGGAGAATATCTTACAGTTTCACAAGTTTCTTCAGATGAAAGCAAATTATTTAAGGACTTCCAACTACATTTCCACAGCAAATGTACTATCTGAAAACCTTATCTTCTATTCCACCTTACCGTATCAGCAAAATGCATATGGGCTACATTTATCTAATGCACTTTCACCTCACAAGTAATGTCTTTATGTCTCTCATCACATCTCCACAGGTAAACTGATGCAGTCCAGGCTAGGACAAATGGACATTCAGGTGAACTGAAAAACTACTGAGGTGCTGCAGAAATTCTATCTGAAGGCCAGTCACCAGCGATCAACCACAGGATGTGCACACAGGGGCCAGTACTACTCAGTGTCTTCACTAATGAACTAGGTGATGGGGCAGTGCCCCCTCAGCAAGTCTGCACACAATACAGAACTGGGAGGAATAGTCTGTGCAGGAGCTGGGTCTGCATATGGGTCTGCTACTACTCAGGGGCATCTTGACAGGCTGGAGAAATGGACTGACAGGCAACACAAGATGTTTAACAAAGGGAGATGCCAAATCCTGCACCAGGCACCAAAACAGGCTTGGGACTGACCATCTGGAAAGCAGCTAGGTAGAGGACGCATGTCATTCCTGCTGGACAACAAGTTGAGCATGAGCAAGCAACGTCCCCATGAACCAACCCAGGGCTATAATGCAAAAAGTGGACCCAGCAGGTTGAAGGAGGTGATCTTCCCTCTCTGTTAAGCAGCTGTGAGATCACATCCGGGGCTCTGGATCCAGTTTTGAGGTTCCCGGTACAAGACAGACATAGGTGTACTGGAGCGAATGCACTGAAAGCTCACAAAGATGTCTCAGGGATTGGAGCATCTGACAAAGTGAGAGGCTGAGAAGCCAGGACTGTTTAACCTTGAGCAGAGAAAGTTTGGCAGAGTCCTCACAAATGTTCATAAATGTCTCATGGGCAGAAGTAAAGAAGATGTATTCATGAGTTTTCTCACTGGTGCTCAGCAAAAGGATAAATGATATACAACAAAGTCCCCTTAAACACCAGTGAACAACTCCAAGCACTGCCATGAACAGGAACCCTGGAATATCTCTGCTTGCTCTGACTGACTCTCCTTTGTGCAGGAGGGTTGGACTCCAGACTGAAGTACTATGTGGCTTCATAAATGCAAAGTGCCAAAAGAAAGAAGGGTATGTATGTGTACTTGCCCCTCGGCAGTGATGCCCAACACAAGGCAGCTTTAAAGAATTTCAGTAGGAAGCACTGCTAAGCCGACCCAACTGATGCAGCTGTAAATTACATGGGCTCTGCCAGGTGGCTTAAATTAACAAAGACAGCCCTGGAGTAAGGCCTTCCTTTCCAGGCCAACCTCCTCAGATGCAACAGCTCTTAAACAGATCGCAGAATGCAAGGCTTTTTGCAAAGAATGACACTGCTGAGTGGTTCTGGGCACGTCTTCATCTTGCTCTCAGGACCACATCCAAAAGTAGAGGTCTGCATTCCACTGACCAGGGCAAATGGCTATAAAACAGTTTATAAGAAGCTTTTATAAAGAACATCCTAAAGCATCTAGCACTTTTTTTTTTAAAGCTCAGTCTCCCATATACATAGGAAAACACATGAAGCAGCTGATCCCCTGCCTTCTGCATTTTCAGCTTTGGTTCCAAGGAGGAACAAGCAAGTAACAAGAACCATTTGGACGGCAATGGCAAAGCACAAGAGTAAAATAAAAATTACACAGACCAAGTTCTGAGCAGATATCAATTTAAGCAAGTCCCAGCAGCTAGAGATTCCAGTCCATACTTATGTGCTGTTTCACTGAGTAAGCAGCCTTACTAGTTGACCCAAATGAACATTAAAATGACACAAACTAGTTGATGTAATCTACTTATGTAAGTGATGTGGGTGTTATAGGCTATAGCTACCCACTTCAGAGCAGGCTAAGCCAGCACTGTACCTGGAACACTACTAGCTGAGATTTAATCTGCAAAAATTCAGCCCAGAAAACATCAGAAAAACAACCAACACTACTGTAGAAGCATATTATTTGAAGCAATATAATCCAAGTACAGATAGATACTCAAAGATTTTGTCACAAGAAGCTTTTTTTATTTTGT
Organism: Anthoscopus minutus; assembly: GCA_013399455.1. NCBI lineage: Eukaryota > Metazoa > Chordata > Aves > Passeriformes > Paridae > Anthoscopus > Anthoscopus minutus. The sequence goes on from VWYI01028456.1 coordinate 15,615, forward strand.
TAGAGGAGCCTTCCAAAAACATGCTGTATGTTATAATTTTCTCTTTACTGTATGTTTGTGTTCATCACAGCCTGCAGTCCAGGTTTTAAACAACAATAAAACTACAATTCTTTAAATTACAGGAGGTCATTTTTTTCTTCCTCCTTCCCCAGAAAATGCCAACAAGGCAGTGTTCTCTGCTCAGCTCAAGCAAAAAGTGTCAGTTCCAAAGCACCTACAGTGCAATGATGAAGAACAGAGAGTGAGACCACAAAAAAAAATCCAACATGGCAGAAACACGGATCTGAACAGTTAAACAGCACAGCACTATTTTAAACAGATCACAGTAGAGGTATAAAGGAATTGGAAAAACCAGGACATTCACAGAATGCAAGCAATACCCAGATTCATGGGTCACATATTTACCAGAAGAGAAGTGGCAATACTTTTTACATGTACAAGCTCACTCTTTTCTTAAATAGAACTGAAAGAATGGAGAAAACTAAAGAGTTCAGATACTGGAAAAATGTATTGATTGAGCAAAGGAGTAACTAAAGCTAAACTGGGGAGCATTAGAAACAGAGTTAAAACTCAGTTTCGTGTCAAGTTAGCAGGTAGTGAGGAAAATTCAAGAAAGGGCTTTCTGAGGTTAGACAAATCGAGATATCAGTCGTTAGTGTACTCCACATCTACTCCTCCTGAAGCAAAAAAATACCAGAATGAAGAGAAAAACCTGGCCTTCAGAAGTATTATACTCAAACACCAGTACTTAGACTATATCAACCTATTTAACACCAAAGACAACTTCAGGGTAACTGGCCTCATACCAAGAGGTAAGGTTCTACAGTGAGTCTCAATTTACACTATGGAGTGCACAATTTGATCAATACAATGGCCCTGCACTGGTCTGCATAAATCCACAGAAACCGAGAAAAGACAGCTGGACATCTTTAGAGGCCTGTGTAGCAGACAGGCAAATCAGTGAGCAAAGATTAATCACTGTGAATACCTGTTAAAGGAGCCTGTTAATCCAGAACAATGAACACAGTGACTGTTGCAGGAATTTAGTCTGCAAGAACAGGTTCCTCCTGGCTCAAAAACCTCCACTGGCCTGTGCAGCTTGGTCAGCTGGTGATCCCATCTCCTTAGGGCTTTAAGGAACACAACCAAGCCAACTCAAGCACACAGTGGAGGTACAGTCCAAAACAAAGAAGTAAGAGGAGAAGAGAGAAGCCAGAAAACAAAAATCACTGACAAGGTGGGACTACATAACACTGTGTAGATGAAAGGGAATCAGAGGGTTACAGTAGTTGACAATGTATAAGACAAAAAGTTGTGATAAACTAAATACTGTCTAAAATCCCACCTGCTAAACCTACTGAAATATTTTTTTCATCACCAAAAAAAAAGCAGATTTAGATTCCACAGGTAACAGAGAAAAGACTCTGGGATGGCAAGAATTTAGTCACTGTCAAATGTTAATTCTGTGAAAATACAGCAAGTTTTGGCATTTGTGCATTCATACGATATGGAATTCACAACTCCCCTATTTTAACATATTGTATTGCTCAGTTTCAATATCCTGAATGACTTAGTTAAAAGCAATTTTAGAGAGTCCAGTTGGATTTTATATGCACACTTTAAAATTACATTAGCATTTTACAACTGTCTTCTTAAAATTCCAATGCATTAATTCATTTTACTTTAACTCATCCACCACACAAGATACCCAGAGAAGTACAAATATTTTAGCTACAAATGAGCTGCAATAACCACTAACATACAATAATATTTGTATGTTTTATTTATAAAATCTTGCATGTCACTATGTCAAAGAAGGAAATTCAAAGAACATCACGTGAGTTAAGTTTTAATTCTATTCTACTACTTTAAAAAGCCCTTCTCAGGTCTCAAAAAATGTTTTTAGACAGAATATGCAGTCATAAAAATACAATAAAATTTTAAGTGATTTAGCACAGCAAACTGAGAACTCATTAAGAAGCAAAATTAGTAAAACATACATGTATATTCTCAGAGCAAAGCTTCTGCAGATAAAATGGAAGAGTTAAGTGATACAAACTTGTGCTGAAAAAAGTATGCATTATTTTAGTACAAAACTAACTTTCAGAGGAAAAGTTTATGTAAATAAAAATTTCTTTGAAGATATGTACATTTTATGGATGGTATTTATATCTGCAGTGAAAAGAGGAGCATTACTTTAGTTTAAAACTTCTTACCTGCTAACTTCAGGACTCAAGTAGCATAGCAGATGGACGGCCCAAAGGAAAGGTCCCGCGTAAGTTGCAAATGCCGTGAGGAAGATAGCTGGTATCTCCACATAGCTGTCTAGTCCCACAAAACCTGCTGAAATGTCCACAGTAGCAATGCCGTTTGAATTCCCCTGAAAATAGGGATAAAATAGTAAATATCCAAACCCCTCTAAAGATACATTTAGGATACATTGGAATAATATTCATTATTGCACCCATTAAGGACTTGTTTTTTAAATTGCTTTACACAAAGCCATATTCTTTACATTTGAATTTCAATAAAAAGGCTTACCAAACAAGTGCTTTTAATAAGAACTTACAGATTAACAAAGGCATAAAAAGCATGCTATTTTTTGAGTCTTATTGCGTCTGCCAATTAACATGCCTACTGTTTAATACGTTATATTTTTTAAAAAGAATTTAAAATAAACAGCTACACTTGCTGATTTCAGACATATTAATGAAAAAGATGCATTTTTCATCAGACAAGGTTTGAACACGAGATTTTAGGTCTGCTGCCTAAAATTATACCAGGAATTAAGTATCTCTCGCCCTCAGAGACAGCAGGACTCTAATTTAGAGCTGAAATGGAACACTACATTGCCCACCTGCCTGCATCATGGCACAAGTTCCTGCATGTAAAGAGATTAAGCCAGGCAAATTTATAGAGGTTTCTTCTTCCCAAGTCTCCATACAACGTAAGATTGCATTGAAATAGACCAAAATTCAGTCTAGATAGCCTGATTTGTCAATAAAAGGCATTTGAACCTCCAAGAGAAAACAGAAGGAATATAGAGGAATTAAAGTTTCAAGAACTGTCAAAGTCTGGTATGTTTTACCTAGTTTTCTTTTCCAGTGACTAGGATCACCTATTTCCCTCAAACCTGACCTTGGCCCGCCTCAGTGACTGCAGTCCTCTTGAACTGCAAGTTACCCCAGCAAGGAAGTACTATCATCAAATACATGCTTCTGTCACAGAGCCCAGAGCATGCAGGGAAGCACAAAAGATAGGGAGCTTTTTTAGGTACATAACTAACTAGGCACCTGCGAAAAAAACCTGTTCCTGAGACAGCTCTAAAATCTAAGAGAAAAAAGGCATCTGTTTTGATGGAACTCTTCAGAGCTCATTGTAAGTAGTCACCGTCTGCCATCAATCCCACCATAAAGATATCCCCAGAATGTAAGGGGAGCATGAAGCAGTAAGAGGGCTCTATGGAATGGCTTTTACCAAGATATCATACAGTAGAAAAATCTTGACTTATGACTGTTAGTCTTCTCATTTTGACTTTCATCATGCTCCACTGTAGTAAATCACTGCACCAGTGTAATCAATTATTGCTGTGAATTTAGTGCAATGCCCAGCAACGCCAGGAGCAAAGCACAGCACAACTAATAACAAGCAGCTAAAAAAAGTGCATGTCTCTGCCCTAGAACCTGTAATATGAGACTGGAAAAGAAAGCTGTAAAATAAAGCTGCTCCTCAGGTCTAAGGGATATAGACTAAGATCATGGCAGGAGCAGAAAGGTAAAGTACAACACTTCAAGCACTGAGCAGAGTGCTGCTTCTCAACAAGCTGGAGCTTGACTAGGACAGGTCAACAGGGAGGGAACCTGCTCCCTTTTCCTCCAGTCCCTGTACACAGCAGCAGGTCTTCTGCTCACCACATCTACTTATTTTTCATTCCCCTTCTCCTCTGCATGATGTGTACAGGGCAGAAAAGCTGAGACATCAGGCGATTCCTCCTGCTCTTGTCATGAGGAGCTGAAAAGCCTCTTTACACTGTTTAATCCAAGTGCACATGCATATGGTTGATCTTTGGCACCTTGGGGCAATTCCCCATGCTACTGTGTGTGTGAGAAGAAGCGAGAACCAATGCAGCACTGCAGCACATGTCACTGGTCCTCCAGAACCAGCGCAGAAAAAAGATGTACTACTTCCCTTTGGAAGGTAGTCAAGGCAAGTAAGGAACCTGGAGGAAGGAACAGGTTCACCTTCTCAGCTCCCCAAGTCCCTTCCTCACAGGGCTCACTCTATCTGTCTTTGACTTTGTTTAAAGTGACATAGCTGTAGAACAAGGATGCACACATTTGGATCCACATACAATTCCAATCACATTGTGAACTGTCCAAACATCTTACTCCTACCTCGAATCTGCTGAGCCTCATGCATACTACTGCCACTGTTACTACTGGAAGAGCCCTGGTGAGTAGTAAGAAGCATTTTTTCTTCATATCAGGCATCTTTTTCCAAGGCAAATTCATGTCTTCATTACACTAAATTTTCATAGCTATACATTCTAATATTCCACACAATAAATAACTGACAATTCAGAGGGCCTCCTTTTATTTTATCAGTCTAGTGTTTCAGAAAAGGTTGCCCAGAAAGATTCTGCTATCTCCAGACAGACCTTTGAGGTTTCAAGACCCTTTGCCCAACTCGTTTGACCTCACAGCTGATGCTGTTCTGAAAATGTGACTGAGCTGTGAGGCTGCTGAAGTCCTTTCCAATGTAAATTATCCTTTGAAATTATAACAATAAAAAGTTAAAGTTACTTTAAAATGTCACTCAGACCGTTTCTTTACCTAAAGGCAAGACAAATTAGATTCTAAAAATGCACAAATTAGATTCTAAAAATGCACAAACCTATTCTGGTTTCCTCCAGTGATATAAAGCACCAGAAACTGGAACTGTATTTTCTTTCTCCCATTTAACAGATAAACTGCTCTCAGCATGGCAACAAAACCCCAAAAGACTAATAAATAAATACATGGATTTTTTTGTTCATTTATGAGGTTTCATGCAAAGAAGCAAAAATATTTTTCGCAATATTTACTGCAAAGTAAGTTTTTTAGGAGCTGGTTTATTAAGAGCAACAACCAAGCTATTTACTTCTATTCCAGCTGCATTTTAAGGAAAAATTATATAATCTTGTAATGATAAAGATACAACACACTTTTGGGAAATGACTGCTGAATTATGAGACATGGATAACTCAGGGCTTAGGAGAAAACAATCAATTATTCAAGCTCACTGAAAAATTCATCAAGAGATTCTCAAGCTTGCAATAATATCCTGATAAGTAAGTAGCATTCTGACTAAATGTATTAATTTCACCTATTTTTGACAATACTGGAGTATTTTAAACTTTGCTTTACTTCATCAAATCACACAAAGTGATAAATAAAGCAAAGACTTAATTACTAAAACAAGAATAGAAAACAAATTTGGTTTACCTAGCTCCACATTAACACAGTACTTCATCCAGACAATCTCTGAAACCCTCCAAGCATGAAGACTGCACAACCTGTGTATGCAACCTTTTCTTCTGCTTACTATATTCAAAAAGAACTTGCTAAAATGTTGGAAAAATGACATCACACACAGTCTTCCCATTTAATTTACAATTGTTTAACAAATTTTCCTTTTAGACCCAAATTGCCAGAGCAGAGGGGGACACTTGGTTCTCCAAAGGAAGATAAGGTGGGAAATGAGTGTGAAAACAAGGCAAGTGAGAGAAGTAAGTCACGACTCTTCGGTGGCATATCCAGGTCAGGGCTAGATCCAGAGACAGGCTAGATGTAGTCCAGAGATTACAAGTCTGCAGTCTTTCAAGTCCGTAGTCTTGCAAGCAAGACTTCCAAGGCAAATCCAAGATTAGGCCAGAAAGCCCAACCATCAGGTCCAGGGCAGGATCAAGAAAGTAAAAGACAGGCACACATATACCTTTTTACACGGCTGGGATACAACACAAGCAGTAAAGCATCAGATTAAAGCAGAACCAGAATCGAAATGAGGGCCAGGCCCCTCCCTCTGCTTTTCTCCCATCAGCTCCTCTCTCAATCAAGGACACGACCCTGAAGTCTGCTACCTAACTGCTAACTGAGACAGGAGATGCGTTCATGGTTCAGACACAGATGCAAAACCAAGTGTAAGATCAAGGCCTTTGTTTTCAAACTGTCCTTTATTTACTTTTTTTCCTACTTACATTCAAAATAAAAAAAAATAACTTCCATACCCAAGCACTTCATTTTTTTACTCCATGTTCATCAGCTATAGCAACTGATTAATCAAAGTAGTATCCATTCCTGTGAGCCTTCCTTATTCAATATACAGGATTTTCACAGACCTACTTCCATAAAGTCTTGAAGGACCCTATCCTGGGGTGACTTTATGATGCCTGT
>VWYI01028460.1:0-75922 GCA_013399455.1 Anthoscopus minutus
AGAAAGGTTAAAGATCAGAAACCCTAAATCCTAGCGACAAGGTGGGAACATATAAACAAACTCTTCACGCCAAGAAAGCAGCCTTGATATGTAAAAAGAGTTACCTCAAAAGATTAAACTAACAAGAAACAGAGACTCTCCCTGAAACAATAACCAAGAAGGGGGGGAAGTGGAGAATCCCCCCCCACAACTGCCAACCAGGGATCTTCAGAAGAAAAAAAGTATAAAAAGCTGTACCTGATGAGAAGCAGTGCAGACCAGCTTTTGAGAGCTTGGACTCTGTTGGCTGCCCAACGCGTTGTACCTTGTCTCTATTGCTTGCTAATTAAATCAATTCATTTTATCTGCCTTCGTCCCTTGCCTATTATTTTCAGGACCCAATTTTTCTAATATCTACCTATAACAACAAACACATGAAATTAATTACACTAACACCCATACCTTCACCCGTAGAATTATTTGTAAAGACATTAGCACACGTTTTTCCCTATCAGGGTTGACCTGAAGGGCAGCACTGAGCCCTGGCTGGAGCTCCCTGAGAGCCAGGCCTTGCCACAACCAGGATGGAGCCTCTCACAACCCTTGAGCCTCCATTCCATAAGCTTTGGCCTTGGATGAGCAACTTGCTTTAAGCTGTGTAGGCTACAAAGAGCTACAGGTGATGTCTGTGCAGCCACGCTTGCTTCATGCACTGCTGGAAGGGTCTGGACACTGCAGGAAGGAATGGGTTGTTCCCATTTTTTGCTGTTTGCTGGAAAACAGTCCAAAACTTGGTTGCAGCTAAGACAGAGTCTTGTTTTGGCAACAGCTGAACTCTTCAAAAATATAAATAAACATTAAAAAAACCCAAAGAAACAAAAAAAACCCCACTACCCAAAAAAGGAAGCAAGGCCTCACTTGTATGACTGCATTATTACTTTCCCAGCCTTTCCCTAGTGTCAGGGAAAGTAGGATCCTGTGGAGACACCCTTGGCTGTGCTGCATCACACAACCTGGGATTGCTCTGGAAGGCATTGCAAAGGGATTCCTCAAAAATGCATTCAGGCTTCTAAATAAAAGCACAGATGCTGTTTATGCCATTATTTAACATCTCGGTGCACTATATGTTTTTTTTTTTTAATTATTTGAATCAAAGCTCTCATTCTTTAATTAAACTTCATTTAGTTGCCATCTGCCTGGGATCAAAATGGCTTCATGTTTTGCAACTGTTAATGAGGATTGTTACTGGATTTGTAAACACATAAACACCACCCCAGCCCCCTCTAAAACTCCAAAGAGTTTGAAAAGTAGTAAATGAGAAACATGGCTCAAGCATTAAGATCAGCATCTTCACTCATCTAATTGCAATTGTCAGGAAAATTAATCCACAAATACCAAAGGTTTATGTCCATAAAGGAGACAGCGGAGTCCTGTAACTTTATTCAAATAAAGGGAGAGGCCATGGGGAATTTCCCCTGGGGTTTCTCAAATTTTTGGAGGAAGCAGCCTCCTTTCTATCCTAATTTCCTGATTGTATGTCCCTCTCTCTTTCCCTAGTGGCTGAGGTACTTGAGAGGCACAGACTTCCCAAAACACCTGATACCTAAGACCCCCTTTTAATGTATAGCCCCCTCCCTTTGTCTTTTCCTTGTGCCACTCAGCAGAATTCATTATGGAATTTATGGTTGTTCTTATTGTTTCTTTCACCTCTCAGTATCCAGTTTCATTTATCAGCAAACCTACAGTTTATTTGTAAGGAAAAATCTCTCATTCCCTTTATCAATCAGTGGAATCCTTCCCACTGTTTCTTTTATCTCTCAGTATCTAGCTTTACTTACCAGCAGACCCACCCTTGTAAAGACAAGCCCTTCCTTTCTTTCATAATGGAGGAGCTCCCATTCAGCAGATAATCACATTATACACAAAATCAATGCATAGAAATACTCTACCTGCAGGATCAAGATTAGGGAAAATGTGAGAATTACAGCTGGGGGAAAACAGTGATAAAGTTCAATCTGTCATTTTTTTCAAAGTAGGTCAACATTTCTGGGTCACAATGTTGCTGTTAAGCTTTGATTAATTCATTCTACTTTCCTGCTTCACTTAAGTCTCCATAGAGTGTGCAAGTCTCACGTCACCCCAAATGTTTTATTTGGCCTTTGCCCTATTTTAGCAATGAAATGTGAACATCTGTCTGATGACATTTCCACTGGCAGTCCAGACCTCATGATAATTTCTTTGAACAAAATATTTACCGCCTTGTCAACTTTGTTGGTGTGGCAAGGAGAAGCTTCTGGCCATCCTGAAAAAGTATTTACCAGTACCTGTTTTGTGGAGGAAGCTCTGCAAAGTCTATCTGCTAATAGTTTCCTGGACAATTTCCTTTCTAGACACAGTCCCAAGTATAGGCTGCTTAATTTAATGTGTTTTCTTCTTTAAACAGGTTTGGCACTTTTTAAACAATGCTTTTATAATACCTGTCATTCATAAGCTCAGAACTTGAGGTTTCAGTACTTCTATCATAAACTCTACTCCCCAGTGAGCACCCACTTGACTGTTGTTTCTCTGCCATTTTCCTCATAAGGTCTTGGGGAATTATTATGTGTTTGCTGGGTGTAATTCACCATCCTTCAGGACTCTTTTCAGTGCCCAACAATTTTGCGAATTTCTCACCTTCAGTCTGATAATCAACAGCCTCCTTGTCCAAATCCTGGTACTTCTTAGGTGAGAACAGGATGTCCCCACTGGCAGCCTCCTTGGCTGATTTGTCAGCCAGGCTATTTCCAGTATTTATTGGGGTCTCTCTGAATTGATGAGCTTTACAATGCATTATTGTCATCTTTGGAGGTTGCTGCCCCCTTTCTAACAACCTCTGTATTATTTGTCTATGTTTCACAGGAGATCTCTGAGAAGTTCATAGCTCCCTCTTTCCACACGAGTTCATGTGGACTACTCCAAAAGTAAATTTTGAGTCAGTCCATATAATTACAGTCTTATCCTGTGAGAGACATAATACTTTTGTCAAATACAATCAGTTCTGCTTTCTGAGCCACATGTTGGGCGTCAGAGCTTTGGCTTCTTTTACCTTGTGCAGAGTTACCAACACATTCCCAGCATTTCTGATTCCATTTTTCACAAAGCTGTGCCCACCCATGAAGAGTTCCCAGTTGTGTGGAAAATCACACTATGAAAACCCAGCGTTCATAAAGGAGACAGAGGAGTCCTGCAACTTTATTTAAATAAAGAGAGGCCACCGGGGCACACACCCGCGGGGTTTTCTCCCTCTGGGTTTCAGAGGGTGCACCCTCCTCTTATCCCAAACTCTCACCGCATGTTGCCCTCTTCCTTTCCCCATTGGCTGAGGTACCAGGAAGGTACAGCCTTCCCGAACCACCTACCCCATATCCCCCCTTGAACTCGTCATTTTACCCCAAAGTTCAGAAACTCAAGCTTATGCAGACCGACTTGACTGTTTCAGGAGTCAGGCTGGGTGGGCTCTGCAACCAACCTGCTGCTTGAAGCTGATAGAGACATTAAGACCCATTTCAAAGACATTAACACCCGTACCTTCACCCACAGGATTGTTTGTAAAGACATTAGCACACATCTTCCCTATCAATCCCTCCCTCCTCTTCGTATTTCTCAATTTGTCTTTACAAACCCTAGTTGGGTTATTAACACATGTGAGCAGCCTCCTTTTTATCCTAATTTCCCAACTGCAATCCTCTCTCTTTCCCCACTGGCTGAGGTAACTTGAGAGGTGCGGATTTCCCAAAACGCCCAATACACCATTCTAATGCATATTCCCCCTTTTTTTTTCTCCTCTTGTGTCTCGGTTCTTTTTCTTTAAATCCAGAGGTGCAGCACAGTCTTGACTGAGCAACAGTCTGTGTCAATTAGTGAAATTCCTTAAGGAATTTATGGTTCTTCCCATTGCTCCTTTCACCTCTGGCCTTATCTACCATCAGGCCCGAAGTTTTTTTGTAAAGAAACCTCCTCATTCCTTAGTATGAAAACACTGGCTTTTCATAGTCTGATTTTCTACACACCTGCAACTGGAAGAATCTCTCCCATCACTCCCTCTCAGCCCCTCATGGCTCCTTCTGGTCCCTCCATTCCTTCTTGGCTTCACTCTCTGGGCAAACCCATTCCAGGGCACTGGGCCCTTCACAAAGAAAATTAAATCTCTCTGGGGCTCCTGCCAGCTTCTGTGGGATTGATTGCATCACTGCAGTGGGTCCCTTTGTGGGAGAATAGATTATGGGACAGTAGGAATGGGGGCTGTGGTGGAGCCTCATCCCTGATGGGGTGCAGCTGTACAAGACAAGTGAAGGGCACTCAAGAAGAAGCAGTGGAACGCTGATGTGTACTCACCAATTGCGAAAGAGTAAAAGAGAAAAAAGGTACAAAAAGTTGTGCTGGGAAATAATAAAGGGCTGATGCTTGCCATTTTTGGCATCAATTGTGTGTCCACCTTCACCTGGCAGTGCCTGTATCCCTGGGGTCCCTTCTCCAGGCAGGAATGGCGCTGTTGGAACCGGCACTGCCGTGCTGGCTGCTCTGCCCTCACCCCTCTGCAGCCGGGCTTCTACAGCCTGGGAGGCCCCTCCTCTGTCCACTCTGTCGTGTGGCTAAAATCTTTCACAACCAGGGTCACTTTCTCCTTCCAATTCCACATGCACTCTCTGTCTTTGTGCCCCCATGCTCCTCTTTCTCAATTCAATCTCCCCTTATACACTAATAAATCAATGTACTCTATCTTCCTGTATTCGACACGACATTTACCGATACTTGCAGGCAAAACATCTTCTGAGTGGTTTTTTGATACTTTTAACACCATGCATATATTTCTTCTGCAACTCAGGATTATTCTGCAAAAAATAAATAACATATAACTCCATTCCACTCCTACAAAACAGTATTAGTTGTGAAATGGTCAGTCCCATTAACACGACACTTTTTGTGATTGTTTAGCTCATGCATCCCCCACCAAAGATAACATTATTCAACAAGTTGTTTTCATGTCAGGGGATCACATACACACACTCTCACTCCCCACCTTTTCCAGTTCCTGAAAACACAACTCAAGGGGAGATTTTGGGAATCTCTTCTTCTAGGAGCTATGAAGATAGTCCCACACTGCATTTACCACCTTATGAAAAAAACTTTTCTACACCTTTAAAATATTTTTAAAACCCCTTACTTTTTTTTTTCTTTAAATAACCTTTTACAACCCTTTTTATAACTTTTTACAACCTTTCCCAAGACTGAAACTCTGCTATGGGCATTCCTGTGTTAGCTAGCACACGATCTTACATAAGCCAGCAGTTACAAAAACCTCTGAGCCCTGCATTGTTTCTGTTAAACACCTACAGTTTTCCAATTAGCTGGGGACTTGTACTCCCTTAAAAGTACACTTTTCTGATTAGCTGGGGACTAGAAACCTTTTGATACTCACTTATACAGTTTTACAATAATTTTTAATAGAAAATAATAAATTGTATCATAACTTTTATAACCCAACTGTATTATAGAGCTCAATTTCTGGAGGGATTCTCTGCTGCAGCTTACGGTTAGATATAATTTTATACCCTCAATAATGCCTTAATAAAACCTAGAGGTTTTGCCTTGAATTAATTTGATTATAGGATCAAAGTATTTCCCTGAAAAAAGCCTTTGATGCACACCAGAGTCTTCCATCCTATAAATCCATGAAGCAGCAAAAGCATTGTCCCATCTGGGGTCGCAAATAAACTGTTACCAAAATCATCAGGATAAATAAGACTCTCTAACACTGTGGGGGAGTAAGGCATTATTATTCTTGACCCAGAGATGTGTGTGTGGCTGACGAGTTCTGGCCTCCACACAGATGTTGATACGAATCCTTTTCACTTATTTTTACATTTTTAGTAAGCAAATAAATTATTGTTCATGGGTTCTAAGTTACATAATTCTTTTCCTTAATTAGCATTGTATCCTCTATTGGTTATTTATTTCTCACTCTTCATGCTAATTTGATCCACATTCTTTAGTCCTCTTATCATCTTTTTCTGAGATAGGAGGTGTCCAGCTTTCTAGGCTTAATCTCTTCTGTGTTTTCTGGTTACTCTCACATCCTAGAAGGGTTATAAATTTGAGATCCCATGTGTCCAATCTTCAGCTCCCTTTGGTTTTGTTTATTGAAGCTTGTCAGAGGTACTTTTAGTAAACTTAACATTTCAGTGATTTAATAATCGAAGTAACAATGAGAGCCTGTAAAGAAACTTAACTAGTGCTGGCTAAAAGTGGGCACTGCATGCAATTAATTAAAACAACTAATTAATAGATAGAAAAGTTCTATCATTTCCAACAATAAGCAAACATAGGGCGGGAGTTACCCACCCCAGCCACAGAAAAATGGAAAGTGGATGTTGTGGCCCTGAAACTCCTCAGAATTACAGCAGGAATTTCTGCTCTTCACTGCTCAAAATGCATCTGTTACCAGAACCCAGCAGTCTCAAGACCCAACTGGGGCCCTGGAGGTGCCAGGTGGATGCAGAGCTGCCCAGCTAAGCAGATGGAGGAGGGCACAAGCTGCCCTTTAGTGAGAGTGGGGCATGCAGAGCTCCTTAGCATGGATCAGGAAACTTAAGGAAGAAACCTTGAGCCCAATCTTTTGACTCAGCCCATGATGTAGTGGCACAGCCAGCCTTCCCCTGCCCCCATCCTGCTCACTGGGCTCTGAGCTGGGGATGCTGGTGGGAGAAGAGTCTCCTTGCTCAGGTTCCATACACCCCATCATTTACAGCCTTCATAATTATATTCAGCTCTCTGAACTGAATCATTAGTCCCCAGCACAATTCCCATGCCCTAATTAAACTCCACTGCTTGCATTCACCTCCCATAAAATCACAGAATGATAACCATTAAACCATAAATTGTGAAGGACTTTCAGTGTCCAAAAATTTTTCCTGGTTCAGATGCCAGTTAAATGCATGCAATCTAATCTTCTGTGCTTTTCCAAGTCTAGGATGCCAGGAGGGTCAACACGGGAGGGGGCTTGGGGGCATCTCACCTCTTGTGGGGCCTGAAATCTCCTTCCCCCTTAATCCAAACACAAATCCAAACTTTGGCTTTGGAGCCAGTTCATGGGTGAAGGTAACTGATGCTTTGTACCACTCCTCTGGCATCTCTGCACATAAATTTTTACATCTTTGAGCTAAACTAAATGAAGCATTAAAACATTTCAGGCCTCTTAGCTTCAGGTGCTGGTGACATTAAGGATTTACTGAGCAGCCAAAGCCCAACAAGGTTTGCCCTTCTGCCCTTATTCTTACCTATAAATGTTATTTATCAATACTATATGTAATAAAATAAGTACTTTTAAGAGCAAGGCAACACTTTTTATTTTTATTTAAAAAGGCCTTGATGGCAGGAATATAGTGTAAAAATCATTGGAAAAACTAAAAGGCATCGATACATATTGGAATATACACTTTTTACATAAATTACATTTATTTATTTTTTCTTTCATTTGAGGTTCTTATTTGATATTGAGGTCTAATAGTTAATAGGTCCTGGGATCTGGACGTTTAGACCACCATAGTCTAACATGTACATGTTCATGGGCCATTGCTGAAAAAGAGGGAGAGAAAAAGAAGGCAAAATTCTCCATTAGGACACAACACAAAACCATGCATACATCAAATCTCTGACATGTTCCAACAACTGGCTGTTGTTCCCACTTTCCAAGTAAGAGAAAAGAACCAACCCCAAACCAAAACACCACTAGCAAACTTGACAACAACCCTTTTAATTTTATATTTCTCCTGTGCATTTTTGGGGGGTTTTATTTGGTATCATCCGCAACCAAAGCCAAGCCCTGAAGGAGTGCAGTTGTATGCATCTCCCTGACTTTATCTCCTATTTTTCCCATTTTGTGGCATTCTAGAGCTCTCCATTTCTCCCAAACCAAGCTAGAGGTACATCCAGCACAGCTTGGACCGTGGGGAACCACTGGGTTCTGCTGAGAGGCACCACAGACCCAAGGTGATGTCACTAGCACTCGTGTTTTAATCCGCTGGGATGGAAGGATTTGCTTGAGCCTCTCTCAAATGCAGCACCCACTAAAGCTGAGCACACTGCAGGAATGCAGGACAGCTCTGCTGACCTTCCCTGGGCAAACCCTGCAGGAAAAGACAGCCCCACAGGTGTGTCCTTTCCTTTGCCAAACCTGCTTGTGCCATTTTACATCAGACTTTATAGTGTTTGTCAGGTAGAGGGAGGTGGTGACAGCTCGAGGAGAACAGAGAGCAGCATCCTGAAGCAGAAAGATAGGTAGGCAGTAACCCCCCTAATATCTGGAAGGCTTTACCACAAGCGAGATCTGATTTGTTGATGATGTAGGCTCCATATTGGAAGAAGAGGAAGAGGAAGAAGAGGAAGAGGAAGATACCGAGTTCCCTTCGGAGATCCTCTTCCGCTTCCGTTTGGGAACACTGATGTCTTTCTCTGCAAGGAGAGAGGGAAAGCATGAGGTGTCTGAGCCCTGAGAGTGGTCCCTAAATGTGAGGACTCATCTTGCCTCTGTGACCTTGCCTTCCACAGAGCATCCCCCTGCAGTGATCTGCTGTGCTGCCAATGGCCTCCACGACGTGGCACAGAGCTGTCAGCTTTCCTTGCTTGCCAGATCTCCCTTCTCTATCATCCACCTCTTTTCATAAAACTTATAGGATTGTAGTTATCTCTAGGACTGCTAATTCTGACATATTTGATTAAAACGGTCTGAGATTTATAGGGATGATGGGACAGAGAGAGAAACACATTCCCAGTAATGACAGAAACCTTGGTGCCTTAGAAATTCAACTGCTAAATGATGGCTCAAATTAAGGGCTTTAACTAGGGAATAAACTGCCCATGGTGAGTAAATTGCTAATGGGAGAGGGATAATCGCATGCTTCCATGCTGAAAGTTTGTGCCAAACAGTCTTCCCACAGCTCACAGAAGCGGAATCCTCCAACAGGACAGCTTACTCTGGAACAGATGCTGAGCCTAACTTTTGGTAGGTAGGATCTTCTCCCCATCCTGCCCTGGGGATGTGAGAGGTTCAAATGCCACCTCACAGCTCCCATCCATTTTCTCTCCCAATTCCAGGAAAACCACAGTTATGTCCTAGCCCTTCCCTTACCTGTTTGTTTGGCCTCGGTGCAGATTTCAGCAAATGGCCTGTGGAAGAGACAAGGGATGAGTCAGTTGTTTCACCCCGTGTGCCTGCCTGTGCTGGGACACAGCCCAGACCCTGACCATGAGCTGACTCCTCCAACACCCCTTTGTGTGGAGAGGGGACTTGGAGCATCTCCAGTGCATCCTGGAGAGAAGCAACCTGAAAGAACTCGGATGGGTCTCTGAGTTACCAGCCCCCATGTCATGTCCCTTCCCAGCATCATCATCCCAAATTTCACAAGAAAGAGTGGACAAATCAGCCCTGCTAACCCTTCACTGTGCCCACCCATGGGCAAGTACCTCCCTGTGGCACAGGACAGCAGATGCCAGGGATGGAGCACGTCCTCCACAGGTGTGTGGTGGCTCCAGTGGCTTCACGGGGAGTTGCTCTGCTTATGGCTGAAGAAGCAAGGACAAAACTTAACAAAAACCTCCCCCATCACAAAGCTGGGAAAACTTACTGGAGCTGGTTTATAACCACTATTCGGATGCTCTCCCGTGCCTTCAGGATCTTCTCCAGCCGATGAATGTCATAGGTATTGGGATTTCTGAAAGGGATATCATCCGGCAAGCCAGTCACCTCCACAGAGTCAGGACTGTCCCTGATGAGTTTATAGGGCACCATGACGGGCCGGTTCAAGCCCAGAGCCTCTCCTGTAATGGCAGAACAGAGCACAGCACAACAGTTTTACCCTACAGGGCTCCAGAACCAATCAACAGAAGGACAAAGAGCCCTGGGGGGCTTTGGGATGCCATGGCTGCTGTGATGCCCAACCTTTGCTGCAGCCACATCCCACCCAGCCATTTTATTTGTACCTGTCCAATTTATTGTCTGCTCTGTTAGTGTCTATTTAGAATTCTGCCAGGTTATAAACCAGGTGAGCTCAGAACACACACACACTGCCATACTTGCCCAAGCCCATGGCTGGACCAGCAGCAGCAGCATGCAAAACAGCCCAGGACAGAGGGGAAATGGAAGAGATTTGCCCATTTCCTCTCGCCTCTGTACGTCAGCAGGTTCAGGGGTCACTGGGGTGGAGATCAAAGCCATCCTTGTCATCACATCACATCACATCACTTCAATCACATCACTTCTGCCCTTTTCTTGAATCAGTTTATCTCTTTGGCCTCCACAATATCCAATGGCAGTTTTACATCTCAGTTTAATTCCTTGCTCCATTAAAAGCCCTTCCTTCTGTACAATTAAACCTGCTGCTCACCTGTCTGAGTACCCCTTCATTTCCTGCTCACTGGGGAGCAGAGAACATCCCTCACTCCTGTGCTACTTCTGACTGTAAGAGCCTGGTCCCCGTCACTAGTGGACACGAAATAGAGGAGTGGATTCAAATCACAACAGTGAGGTTTGATCCCAGTGAGGCAGAAGCCTTTATTTGGGGTTTGCAACCCTTTTTATAAGGTGTTCCCACACAGGTTAACATGATTGGCCAAAGGAACCACCTCTCTGTCCCATTGGTGGAACAAGAGAAAAACCCATTCAGAACATGTGTGTGATATTGTTTTGAGAACCAAAAGCTATTTACAAAAAACTGTCCTTGAAAGAGAAAGTTTCCCAAAAGATTTTCCCTTGGGAACAGATCAGCCATGGACTGGTTGAAAACTCTCTCAGGCTCAGAAAATCAAGTCCACAGGTCCCAATTTGCATTTCTGCAACCCCAAAACCTGAAGCTGTTAGTGGCCACAAACCCACATTTCTAGCTTTTCTCCCAGAGAGCTCGTCCCATTAAAGGCTGACATCAGACTGAACAAATCCTGCTACTGTGCTGCATTTTGCCATACCCCTTCCCCTCTCTAATGATGAGCTGTCACTAAGAAGGCAATGGTCTCACCTGCCAAGAGTGAGACACAGGGACATCCCTGGGGACAGGCTGTAACATGGAGCAGCAGGACAATATCTGTGCTGCAGCAGCTGCCATGTGCTTGGGCTATAAATGCAGTCCTTTGTGGAAATAATTTTAACTGTGGCTGCTCTCAGCAAAACCAACCTCATCCTTTGATGCATACAAGCAGAGACTCACCATATTTTTCATTGAAAAGCTCTTTCACTTGCTCTCGGAGAATAACCTTCTCTCCAAGCCTGTTGGCATCGTCCTCATCTGCAAAAGCAAGAAAGAACAGGGGTGAACTTGACTTGTTTCCTTCTGAGCCCCTGGCAAACCAATCTCACTGACATTATGCAGGACAGTATCCCTGTCCCTCTGTCCCAGCAAGGCCTGGGGTCACCTCAGAGGTGCTGCTCTGTGCTTGCACCCTGAGACACCTTTCAGAGCTGTGCAAAGCAGCTCTAAAATGCTGCCAGATCTCCATTTGCCATGTGCTGCCACAGCTAAGAGCATTTTATATCTACTTTGCAGGGCTGTAAATGACTAAAAAAAATGCAAAGCAATGAAGACTCAAGCCCTCAGTGCCATGAATGCTCTCACAAGTGACATCAAGGAATGAGAGAGCACTTTTATGGCTAAGCTCCTAAGTGAAGTATTGTTTTATAATATCCTATATAATCCACTTGGCTTTACTAGCTTTTAAAATTATCCTCATTGTGCTAAACAGTTTCTCTTTCATCCTCTCATTTCAAACGATGTGCCTAGGTCAGTAGATTTTTACACTCAGCTATTTAGCACCCTCAAGAGGCTCCAGGACAAATGACTGGGGTCAATACCCTAACCTGTCCCTTTCAATGGGACTTTTTTTCCCCCACAGGTATAAAGTACCAAGTGAACACTCCTTATCTGCCTCTTGCTGCAGTCACCCCTCCCAGCAAGCTGGGATGCACAGTGCAGGACCAGCTCTGTGGGGTGGTCTCCCCATCTTCTCACCTCCTGAAGAAGATCCACACTGCACCCAAAGCAGGCACTGTCACCCAGGCTGGAAAGCCACTGGGTAAACACAATGGAATCACTGAATGGTTTGGGTTGAAAAGGACTTTTCTAAGACCACCCAATTCCAGCCTTCTGTCATGGTCAGGGACATCTGCCACCACCCTAGGCTGCTCCAAGCCCTGTCCAACCTGTCCTTGAACACTTCCAGGGATGGGGCAGCCACAGCTTCTCTGGGCACTGCCCTCACAGGGAAGAATTTCTTCCCAGTGTCCCATCTAACCCTGCCCTCTACCAGTGTGAAGCCCTTTGTCGTTTCACTCCAGGCCTTTGTTCAAAGTCCCTCTCCAGCTCTCTTGGAGCCTCTTTCGGCACTGGAAGGGCTCTAAGGTCACCCCAGAGCCTTCTCTTCTTCAGGTGAACACCTCCAGCTGTCCCAGGCTGGCTCCAGAGCAGTACTCCAGCTCTTGGGTAAGTTTGTAGCCTCCTTTTGACCCATTCCAACAGGTTCAGGACTTTCTTGTGTTGGAGGGCTCAGGCAGATACAGCTTCAGGTGGGGTCTCACAGGAGCAGACAGCTGTTCATGGTGGGCTTTTACAGCATCAAGGTGATCCCTGCAAACCTTGGCATGAGGGATCAAGGCATCCTCTGCCCTCAATATGCCACTATTTAGCTTCATTTTGATTATGATTTTTTATTATTTTGAGCAATCATATGATTCTTGTTTTGGTTTCAAGCAAACACATGGTTGGAAGTTTTGTTTTAAATGCAAGATGAAAATCCACTGCAAGTCCCTGCTCCCTGCAAGGGACTGATTTCAGTGCTCAACACTCCAGGCACAAAGATCCCTATCCCATATCTCAGCCACTCTGCTGCTGTGGGTGCTGGAAAGACAGTGGCAACCTCAAACCTATGCACCCTGCCACTGCAGGGTACAGCCTCAAAAAAGCCCCTTCTCCAGCTGGAAAACAACTGCTTTGACTGGATATTACACACACACACACGAAAAGAAAAAAAGCCCAACAAAAAAACTCCAAGAACTTTCTGCAAAGAGATCTCGGGGGCAAGTTGTGCTTTAAATCCAGAAATGGCAACAAAGCAGCTTGAATGGCATGAAACAAAACATAAATACAATAGATGAAGATTTCTAAGTGATGCCTTGCAGTGCCACTCTGGAGGCCACATCAGACCAGAGGGGACAGATCTGTGGGCTCCCTCTGTGACTTCCTTGTCATCAATGCTCAGTTTCTGGGCTGGTCATACGTACCCGTGTGGATGTGTAGATGGTAGCAGACAAAGACACACCAAAACTCAGTGTTCTCACTCATTTAATTCTCTGGGACTGAAAAGTGCAGCAGGTCTTTCCTTTCTGCTCATGCCCCAAGTGACCTGAGTGCAAGAAACGAGATCCCAAGGGATCTTGATTTTTTTCTACCTTGAGGTGGGCACTACTCCCAAGTTCCCATTCAGGAACACAAACAAATGTCATGAAAATCCTGGAACTGAGCATGCATAACATTGAAGCCAAAGAGGAGCCTCTAGCCAGTGGCACTGCTTCCCAGGGACTTACCCCTCTGTGCCCAGGCAAGAGGGATCTCCATCTCCCTTTGACCTTACCCATCTGGGTTTGGGAATTAACCAGCTCAAGGAATAAACTGAAGGAAGGAGTAAATTAAGGAAGCCACTAGTGCTCCTGAAATGAGCTGAGTCCTTCCCACAAAGCAGGTTTATCCATGCTGCTGGCTTCAGGTCTGTGTTACCTTTTTTTAAAAAATTAAAATAGTAGCTAGTTGATTAACTTTTCTTTCCCAATTCTTCTTGTCTGAAGTCAGAACCTCTGTATTCCACAGGCAATTACATACAAGAGGTCACATTTTTAAAGCACCACTTACTTTTATTCTATAGGACTTGTCAGAGCCTAACATTTCTTTCAGAGACACCAAGCTACTTTTAATAATTACTAGAACTGAGGTTTAGGTGTCTGCTGTTGGGACTCAAAAAACTCCCACAAAACCAAATCCAAGGTATCCCATGGATAAATAATGGTTCTGTGTGTGTTCATGATGTCATGTGTAGAACCTTGATCTCAGTGATGAAGCCATAGCACAGCTGGGCAGGATATCCAATGAAGCCTTCTTCCTTCCCATGCCACCACCTGTACCCTCAAATGCTGCTCAAGGGGATGC
The DNA here is from genome assembly GCA_013399455.1 of Anthoscopus minutus. NCBI lineage: Eukaryota > Metazoa > Chordata > Aves > Passeriformes > Paridae > Anthoscopus > Anthoscopus minutus. The sequence goes on from VWYI01028460.1 coordinate 14,202, forward strand.
CTGTGTCTGCTCAGCCACTGCTCAGGGAGCTACAACCTCCTGTTACCCAAAGACTTGTCATGAAGCCCACTGCATCAGAAAAACTGTCACTGCCCAACACATCCCACTGAGAGCATGGCTCAGATCCTTCTGCAGGCAACCCTAGACTGATCAAAGAGATACTCAGCCAGCAGGCTGAGGGCAGGCTCCTTACAGCAGCCTGGGATGTGGCCCTGAATCCTAAGAGGATTCTTTCCCCTGTCAGCTTCCATGGCTGCAATGCAGTTATACCCCTGTGTAAATCTGGAATAAACATGCTGACTTTACCGAGGCTAATCTGCACTATCTCAGGTTTAAATGCAGTTTGAATTAGCTTCACATATGTAGGTTTTCAAAGTGGAGCTATAAACTTGTGGGAGCAGCAATTCACACCTCAGACCCACAGCCAAAATCCCAGCTGATGGCACTAAGGCTGGATCTGCTGTAGGTATGCTGTGCCCTGCCACAGGCAGAGGCAGGTAAGCTCTTCCTTACTCCTGCACAACACTCCATATCTTACATCCCTGGAGCCTTCAAGGCTACACACCAACCCTGACCCAGAGAATGTGTTAAAGCAAAGCAAAAAAAAAAAAAAGCCCAACCCAAATCCATGGAAGCTCTCCTTATGAATGGCAAGTAGATTTGTAACAAATTAATTGCTGGGACACATGGATGAAGGATGAGAAGGACACGGCAGGTTTGTTAGGCTGGAGTGATGGCATCGATGCTCAGGGACTACAGCAACAGTGCTTAGAAATGCAGAAAGTATTAATAACAACAATAAAACACTGTATCATTCAGTTCTGGATATCACAGGGAAACAGAGCAGCGGGGAAAAAACAATACCTGAAATTTGGGGGGGGGGGTTTAGACATTTTCATGCCCATATTAAAACACAAGTGCATTTCTTGTCTGCTACCATGTACGATGCATCAACTGAGCTACGTACCATTCAAAGCAGCATAGGCTTTTTCCAAAGATGTTATCCGTCTAGGGGCTACAGCGCAAGTTAATGGAAGACAAAAAAAAAAAAAAGAGAAAGAAAAAGAGATCCATGAGTGCTGCAGCTTGGTTTCTTGGTCACAAACAAAAGCAAAACCCAGGATTAAAATTCCTCAGGTCCCTTGTCACAGAGACATTTTGGTAGCTAATTACTGCTGGTCAAGTTATTTACTGGTGGGCTGGGCTCTCCACCTCATACCAGGACCTGCTTTACTGGAATGTGCTTAAGCCTGAATGCATCCCTTTGGCTGTGCCACTCTTCTGAGTGGCTCAAGGTCCACATGTGCATAAGGATGCATGGCCAAATGGCAGCATTTATGGCATGTGCCAGAGCAGCAGCAGCTGTGTTGCACAGCTGTTCCAGTGCTAGAGGATAAAAAAATTATCTCAAGTTAAAGCAGATGAAAAGCAAACAGAGAAATCGTGTCAATTCTGCATCAACAGGAAAAATGGGAGAAAAAGGAATCCCTAAGGAGAGGATGGTGCTTGCCACTGACTCCAAAGTGATGAGTGACATAGAAAGAAATTAACTTGTGGTGAAACAGCAGGGATGGGACTATGGCCAGGAATCTGCATGATGGGCAAAAGGAGGAATGAAGTGGCTCATCCTGCTGAAGTCACAGCCACAGGGAGAGCTGGTGAGGAGGTCAGGGCTGCAGCACCAGGCCAAGAAAAGGGCTCAGAGGGGAGGCTCCTAATGCCAAACTGCAGTGAGCTGACACTGGCAAACTGAAGGGGATTTGGGAGACAGCAGGAGCATGTGTCCAAATTTCCTAAGCAGAGGTATAAGCAATGTGAAGTAGCTCCAAATACCTAGCTCAAAATACGTGTTCCCCATTTCAAGCAGGCTCAGAAAAGCAGCCACTGCAGCACAGAGCTCTGCTGATGCCCTGCATGGGGGAGGAGAGCCCTTCGGTCCAGCAGCACAGAGGAACAGAAAAAAAACATGTGGTTCTGCCCAGGGCAGCTGCAGGCACTGAGATTTGGGTGTAGAACCACATGAGCTGGGACTCTTCAACCCTGAGCTGCAAGAAGACAAATTCTGCCATAAGTAGTTGCAGCAGTGCCACTCACTGACATGCTGCAGGATCCCCAACCCAAACTGAGAGATGATCTCTGCAGCTTATCCCCTAAATCGCTGGTGACACCTTGTGGACAGCACCCACTGCACTAAATGTTTATGCAAAGGGGAAGAGACACGGATGGGTCATGCTGGTGCTGGGAAAGCCAAGCTAGAGTCTAAGCCAAGAGGGAGCAAGGTCCTGGCATGGCTTCTGTCAAGGAGGAATGCAGGCAGGAGTGCAGGCAGCAAGGGAGAGCAACATAAGGCAGAATCTTTCCAATACGGCTCAGAAGTGGTTAGAAAAGGCAGCATGGCATTTCCTTTGGTTGGCAGCAACTCAAAGGCTTTTGCAGCATTTCAAGGTGCTGCTATGAAATTGCCTTAAAAAAGGTAACTCAAATTTCTTGTCCTGCTAACTCAAATGTGGCATTCAGCCTGAACCATAGGAAGCATCGAACCAGGTTCAGGGCAAGTGTCCTGCAAGGTACGGAGTACATCCAAACATGCTGCCCTACAGCCAGGACAGAACAGCACCCATCTCACTGTTTGATAAGCACCCCGAAAAACGAGGGGGCTTGGGGTCTCTGAAGGACACAACAGGATGTGAGGGTGGTGGAGAGCAGGAGGAAGGAAAGAGCAAAGTGAACACAAGGGCTTGGATGAGCTGGGTGATGACGCTGCCCTCTCACCAGCAAGGATGCCACACAGAGGCAAATGGGGAAAGGAGACCAAAGCTAGGGAAAGACAAAGGTGATTGGAGTCACAAACATGCTTAAAAACAGGCTTTGAAGCTCCACAGACATTCACACCTACTTGAATTTTAGCCCTCCTAATTATCCATACATAACAATATATCTTTATATACACACAAACACACATATATTCAATCTGCCTGAATTTTCACCTTAGACTAGAAACAGTGACCAGTTGAACACTCAAAAATAATCACCCTGGGCCTGGCTGGTGGGTTAAAAAGGGTTGGGGGGTGAAGGGAGATTGATATGGACCTTTAAAAGCAACCTGGTGATGGAGCAAGATGTGCTCAGCCCTCATCACAACTTTCCTTTTTTCTGTTTTTCTTGCTAGGAGTTTCCAATGCGAGGCACATCTCATCAAAGTCTTGAGGAGGATTGTGCTCTTGTGATAAAAAAAAAATATATATATATAAAGGATGCCTGGATGCGTGGGTTTTTTAATTAAATAACACTGCCTGCCCTACTTTATTAATTGGAGTATGGAAAATAATCTATCATGGTGGTAGAGAGCTTGGGGAATAGGACAGATGGAGCTGGTCTACATTTTCAATCAAAGCACATAAAAATTAACATACAGAAAGATTTTTTGTGTGTCTATGTGTGTGTGTTAGATTACTTATGCTTGATAGTATTTTTCAAAGGCTCATATTAAGCCAGTTTTGTATCTGGGCCTCGGGAAAGAAAAAAACAAAAGGATAATTGTAATGCTTATAGCACTAGAGCTTCACCCCTGCTTGCTCACTCCTGTTTAATGCTGAAAGATCATGCTGCTTTCAAAAAGGGGATTTCAAGGTCTCTTTTGCAGAGCAGAGACCAGCAGTGTGGAGAAGAGGTGCTGGAAATCAAAAGGAAAACTTCTGGATGTCAGGAGGATTGTGCTCCTGGGTAAAGGCCCTGGGGAAGCCATGCAGGTGAAGTGCTGGCACTGGTGGCCTCAGGGCCATTGTCCCACTTTTGAGAGGCTGCAAACCTTCTGCACTGCAGAAGGGATTTTTTCCAAAAAGGAGCTTCATTCCATGCAAAATCCACCTCCTTCTGCAAACAGCATCCCTGCAGGCACACAGCCCCCAGCTGCTTCTGCACTAGCAACTCCCCCACCTCCCGTTAGAGGAAAAATACCTTTTCAACATACAAATTACAGATTATCTTGAGAAAAAAAGCACATGAAGCACTCAGATTATATTGAAATCCATTTCTCTGTTTCTGTTGCACTTAGAAAATGGGTGTCACCAAAAGAAAGAGATCTGTGGTCCTGTAGTTACCAAGAATGCTCTTTGCAATGCAGGAGGTGCACAACTTTAAAGCATATTAAACCTCACAAAGGTTTAACCTAAAAGGTTAAAGGTTTAACCTAAAGGCAACTAAAATCACTCCAAAATGATTTTTTTAAAATTACATTAAATTTCCCTTTTTCCTAAACAAGTGTACTCTTCATTTGATTTTTTAGCCAAAATGATCCACAAAACCCATTAGCGTCCCTTACATTTTATATTTTTTCCAGCTTTTAGAGATCTCTGCAAGGCCATACTTGTGAGTAACTATTGCTTTCATTTTAACCCTCCTCTATGAAAAAAAAGTTATTTTCATTGACTTTATTTTAATGCCAAGCATGCTACTACTCTTCATTTTACATGACAGGGCTTCACTACACAATATTAAGGTAAAAAGAAGACTCTTTAATTTAAATTTTTAGTGACCTGTGGCTAGTTGGAAATCATTCATTTTATTAAGGCAGATGAAAAGCAATCAAAGGCAGTGACTGCATTACTGTATTGCCACCAACCACTTCGGTGTAGTGGGGTGGAAAAGCAATCAAAGGGTTAATTGCTCCAATGGGGATTAGGGAGGGGCAAAATACAATCAGCTCTTTTCTGGAAGAGACATTCCAGTGTTAATCTGACTACTAGAAAATACTCATGAGTCCTCAAACTGTCTCTGAAGATTTGGCAAATATGGGAAATTGTCTGTAACAAATTGAGTTGTCGAGTAAGAAAAACCCCTCACCTGTATCTGCTCTTATTTAAAATCTCAGTGGGAGGAGAGGGAGTGAAGCACCCAGCCTGGCAGGGATGCTGTGACCTGCTGAGCCCACTCAGCCCATGGCTACTGAAATACACATGAAATATGTCTTTGGGTTTGTGCTGGAACACAGGTCTGTGAGGGGAGCATTCAGCTGGAGAAGGAGGGAAAAAATGTTGTGCATTGAAAAGAAAATCAATTTCCTTTACATCTCTATTTCTCAATCTGTGTCTCCCAGCCAGGTAGCAGCCAGAAGTATTTGCCTTCTGATGTGCTCCTTTGTTAATGGTGAGATTTGTGCCCCTTAACGTGATTATCCAGTTTGGAGCAGGGGAATGGAAAGACAAGATGTGGCTGGAGAAGCGTGTACATAGCCATGTAATTCTGTGGAAAACTAGAGTTCTGCAAAACTTGTGCTTCAGTGAGGGCTCATTTTAGATCCAGCTGATGTGAACTGGCACCTTGCTGCTTAGGACCAGAAGATAAAAGTCTAAGGCCAAGTTCCACAGAGGTCTCCCTGTCATTGGCTGGGCCCTACACAGGGACACAGAAGCAAACACATGGACCATGTCAGAATTTTCCTAAAAGTGAACACATGGACCATGCCTGAATTTTACTGACAGCTCACCTTTTGTTAGAGCTCTAACACCTTTCTGCTATTCCCAGTAAGGGCATATAAATGTTTTCCTATCTGTCGTATTTGTCTTTCTTAAACTGTGCCATTGCCATGGAGGCTGGCCAAGGAAATGGGAAGCCATGAATAAAGATGACAAGGTTCTTTTGCACCCATCTGTGCTCTTCCAACAGTTGTAATTACAGACATTTAAAATCCAGACAGATTTTTAGCCACGTTTCTGACAGCAGATCTTCCCGTGCAGCCAAGAAATGAGAGACAGCTACTGCAGGGACTCAGAGTGAAGGACACAGCTCTGGGATGATGATTTGATGATTTGAACAGCTGTGTGTGGAGAGGACCCTGGACATCCAGTCCTCTCCTCTGATATATCTGCCTGTGGGATGTTCACGAGCTGCAGTGGACCTTCACTGCCATGCTCCTGCAGCCCAACATGGACCCTTGTGGTCAATCACCCCTTACCACAACCTTCCCTCACCACCCAAACCACCAGCGCATTACAACACAGATTTATTTTAAGAAAACACTTAAGAAAGTGTGATAAATGGATGTGATTCGTGCTGTCTAAATGGTAATTGTATCAATATTTTGGGGAAATAATTGGAAAAGTGTATGTGATTAGTGTCATGAAGCAGATGGGTTTTTTGTAGATGATACATGTGAGAAACAGGATAAAGGAATTGGACTTGGCCTTGGGATGGAGGAACTCAGGAAGACTCCCAAACCAAAACTGGCATCAAGACAGAGTTAAAACAACTCCCAGAGCAGGACCAACCTTGAGATGAAAGAAGCTGGGACAATTCCAGATAGGGAGTCTAAAATAGTGGTCTTATCTATGAAATAAGTTGGTTTAATTGGAACACAGAGCTTACTTACAGAACCCCGAGCTCGCTGCACACGCACCACCTGCCAGGTTCCTGAGAGGACAGCGAGGAAGACCTCGGCCTTCCTCCAAAAAATCCCCAAAGAGCCCAGGAGAGCCCACAGCAACAACAGGAGCATGTGCTGTGTAGTTTAGTGACATGGATATTAGGAATGGAAAAAAGGGGAGGTTTACAGAGAGCTATTGATGAATATGTGTTAGCATACAGGATATAAATGTGCTTGGATCCTTTGTACGTGAGGCAGGGTGGAAAACCCTCCCTGTACCCCGCTCAGTTTTGCTTATGCTTTGTCCAAACCACTGCCAAATTATTTTGTATTTGCTCTATGATATTGGATTGTACCTTCTTACATAAAACTACTACTTCATTAAAATTGCTGATACATTTTAAGTTTGTAGTTTATTGAATTGAACATACGGCACCTCATTCATAACAAAAGAGAGTCCTCTCTTAAATATAGAAAACAGATCTCTGCCCTAGATTAGCTCTTAAAAAATGCCATCATTTCAAGGCAACAGCAGCAGTACTGATGGGTGACACTGAGGCCAGCTGTCTCAGGCAACAATTGCACCAAACAACAACAAAACAAAAATAGGAAGCCCAGGAAAGTGAAGTCAGAACAACCTTCCTCCAGCTGATAAAATTATTGCTTGCCATCCACAGGTTACAACTCCTTGACCACCACTAAACACCTAGCCAATGCATTGCTTAAGCAAAAAGATATCATCTCTTACCGGGTTTGGGGATGAGTCCTTGAAAAGGCCTGTGAAAAATAAGGAAAAAAGGAGATTTAAAATTAAATGGTACCGGGAAGCAAGCATGCCTGGGTTGAACACCCTCCATGGCCCATGGAAGGCTGGGGATCAGCCTGTCCTTCACACAACTCATGTGGGACCAACAGGAGCTCTGTGGGGATGCAGACCCTGCTCGAGGCAGCATGATGCACCTCAAGGCCCAGTGATGAGAAGAAAAACAACATGGTCCAGTGAAAGGGTGATGGAGCCACTCAAGCCCATTTTTTTCCTGACTCACCTTAGTGTGATACATAGCCAAAGTGCTTTTCCCTCCCTTCCCACTTGTGTCCATCCCCTTTGGCTGTGAAATGCAGAGGACTCAGCCATGAACAGGGGGTGCTGAAGCACAGCAGGGCTCTGAGCACTGCCCTGCATCAGCAATAATCTGTCCCAAGCCTCCTAAAAAAGGGGCAGGGATTTCTCTGCCTGGAGATCAATCACATCAAGCTCGTTTTTCTCCTGCCACTGCCTTCCCCATCATCTCCTCAGGCAGTAGATGGGAAGAAAGCAGGAGTGTCTGTTTTATGGTCCCCCTCCTTTCTGATGAACCATTAGCTGCCACCTTAATTGCTGTCTTGGGGACTGGAAGCATTTACAGACCTGCCCCAGTGGGGCTGCAGAGCAGGGAGTGCATTTAGCTGGGCTCCCTCCTCTCCCCCTTCCCAGGATGGCTGACCCCTCTTGCCACGTACCGTGTCACAGTGAACTTGATTTTATCAGCAACGGCCAGTATCCTCTCCAGGTTTTGGGAGCCAAAGGTGCAGGGCTTCCTGAAGGGGATCCCAGGAGGCAGTCCCTCTATAATCACTGACCCTGGATTGCTCTTAATGCGCTTGTATGGCACTTGCACAGGGTATTTAATCCCCAAGGCCTCACCTAGGAGAAAAGCGAGTGGTAATTAGGCAGAGTGTGCAGCATGCCAGGGATGCAGCTCTGGCTTTATCCCCAGCCCAACCAAGACACAGCACAGTGTGGGCAGGCTGCTCGAGGCACCAGGTCAGCATTAGGTGAAGGACCAACATTTTCAGGCTGCCTCCATGACAGCAGTGGAGGAGTCCAAATACAGGCACGTGTGTGCAGGAGCTCATGGGGCCGAGGAGATGCACTGTCCTGCATGCACTCTAGTGGGAGGGATGGAAAGCTGCTGCTCTTTGCTTTGGGATGTTATTTGGAGATAGTTCCACAGGTATGTTCCCTCTCTTAGGCCTGGCTGTGGGATTGAGGATACATACTTCCTTTCAAATACTTGGACAAGTCTTACCCCTGCCTAGAAAAGATGTGTCCTGGTGGTAGCCAGGAGAGGGTTCTTTTTTGCAGTAGCCTGGAGGGGGATGGCTAGGACACAGAGGTTATTAGGTACAGAACCACTGGTCACAGTACCTAAGCCTGTATATACTCCCATATATGAACCATGTGCTCTTCAGGGTGCTCTTTTTCAGAGCAGGGAGAGGGGTCAGGATTGCTTTGTTGCTGTATTGAGGGATGTCTGTAACATGATAACATCAATGGCAATGAGGCCATCTGGGATATGTGCTTAGTGTTGCTCCCCTGCTCTCACTTTGGGTGCTACCTTTGGAAATTCAACAGTAATTGTACCCAGCCTGTGGGGGGAAACAGGGCAGGATGATTCTCCCCTACTTCTCACCTCCTTTTTCTCCTTCAGGCCTGTTACAATTGTATGTTAAGGAAACCATGCACTTGTTGCTGTCTGCTCACACTGTCCTCAGTGTGGTCCACACCATGTTTAGAGTCAAGGAAATGATTTCTAGGAAAGTCATTCAGAGATCTGCCCCAAAGATGGATAGTCATGAGTGGCATGGCATGTGGTAGAAAATGGACCAAGTTTTGGGGAAATTCTTGGCTCCAGTGATTTAGAAGTTCACCCTTCTACAACTACAGGACCTTGATAAAGCAACAGATATTTTTCAAGAAGAGTGTTGTGGCACCTCTGGAGAGGAGCAACTTATTGCAGTGTGCTAGGCCCTGGCTACTGTTTTCCAGACACTGTATAATATTGGTTTCTGAGTGACACTGCCACTGTTTGCCATAAACTGCCATGGCCAATGAGGATGGACTGCTCCAGATACACCAGCCATGACCTCGTGATGCAGCAACCAGACAAAAGCATAGCAGCCCTGTGGAAGACCTCTAAGATGGATAGAACTCACAATCATGGACTAAATGAACTCAAGAAACATCTTGGAGGGACAGCAGTGACTACAGAAATTATATCTGTGCTTGTGCATACGTACATATACGTATATCGCTGAAAAGTGTAGAATTTTTGTGTGATGTGAGTAATATAGAGTAAGGGGTTCTGGCCAGGACAGGGTTAATTTTGCCCTAATTTTTTTAAGTATACAGGAGAAGGCAAGGCTAGGAGCTCCAGCTTACTCTGTACCACTTCACATCATTTTCTAGGAAGGAGGGAAGGGGTCTCTTCTGGTCAAGTAAGTGTGGCAGAGGGAGAGGTCAGGTAGCACTGGTTCCCTCTATTATTGATACTGTTGCTGTTACTGTTGTTTTCTTATTCCATTGCTGTTTCCAGTAAACTTGTATCTCAATACGTGATTTTTACCCTCTGTGCCTCGGAGTCTCCTCTCCAACCCAGCACAAGGGGAGGGAGAGGGGGAAGGACAAGTGAAGGAGCAGTGCAAGGTTTGCAGTGCTTCAGTGTGAACGCTAAGCTGGGGTACAACATTCCTAAATCACAACGTGGGGATAATGGCATTTCCCTGCTCTAGGAACAGGAGGAGCAGCATCTTCCTGTCCCCCAGTGCTGTTCCTGTTCCCTTCCCAACCTCCCACCACTCCCTGAGCTCCCACAGCAAACAGCACCAAATCCCAGATCTGCCATTCCCTCCTGGCCCTCTTAAGTACCAGCAGCTCAAGGGGGAGATGAGAGAAAGTACCTGGCAAGATGGAATCAGGAGCAGAAGGGAGAGAGAAAAAGCAAAAAATTAGGAGGGAGTAAGGGGGGGAATAAAACAAGTCTGGTTTCTCACCATATTTCTTATTGAACAGGTCCTGGACTTGTTCCCGCAGCGTATTAGCAATGTCTATTCTGGAAAGCCTGGCATCATAATTTTCTGTAAAATAAAGAAACAATTATAGATTTCTGCTGGTATATTAAAAGGCACTCTGTGACTTTTAAGTAATGCCATTTTCTAATTATAGGAAAGCCCTTATCTTGCAATTAGCTAATCTGTGGAGTGGGTCATTCAAAGTCCTTAAAAATAATCTAAACAGAAATATGTTGGGTTATTTTTCCCTCGCCTGTTTGCTAAGAATAAAAGCCATGTGAAATCAAAGATTCAGTTGTGATAATTACTGGCTTTAAAATACAGCACACACTCCAAAGCCTCTCAGAAAAGCCAAAGGCTTTGAAAAAGCTCCCCCATCCTTGCACAAACCCTCACAGGCCTCCAGAGCCCAACAAGAGATGCCTAAGCAGGGTAGCACTTGCCTGTCCAGCCCATAGGTTTCTCACCATCACTCTGTCTCCCAAGGGAGCCACCATGCTGCTGCTGAGTAGCATTTATACAAACATCACACAGGTGGAAAAAGCCCCAGAAAAGGCAAACCCCTAGGCTTGGAAACTTAATTATCCATCTCACATGGTCAGACAGAGAGACAAGCCAAGCTGGTTAATTAGGGCACCAATGCAGAGCACTTCAAGCCTCTTCTTGGACCTGCAGGACTGCCTGTCCTGGCTGTGCATCTTATCTTCTAGCTGCCTGTGCTTTCCATCCTCTCATCCCACCTCCTCCTCTCCTTCTTCCCAGCCTCGTCTTGCTCCTCTGCCGACCCACTGAGCCCCAACACCTGCAGTGCTCTCTTCCCACATCTGTCCCATGCAGCCTCCACAGCGGGCCAGGGGCTCTGCCTCAGCCCCCACATATGCCTCCAGCCCCACACCTTGAAAGCCCTGTCTCTTCACAGCGTCCTCCAGCAGCACCTCGCTCGAGTCCCTCTCGTCGGCAGCTGAGACAGGGGACATAAGAGGAATTAGGTATCACAGTGCTGCCAAGGGGGATGCATGGGAGGGGGATTCCAGCCAAAAAACAAGGTGGGGAGGGAAGGCTGTAGGAAATCACTCACTCCTCTCCTACCTAGACCTTAGCAGCCCATCTGCCAGGTGTCTTTCAGCCTACCTTTGGCTGCCGGGCTGTCTGACACCGACTCCTTTACGCCTTCCGCCAGCAGCTCCGGTCTGGAAAACAGGGAGAAGCAGAGGCATGTCAGTCACCTCCCTGCCAGTGACAACCTGCTGCTCCAGCATCCTCAGGACACCACTCCTACACACACAAACCATACACTCTGTCTAGCTAATGCCATTTAAAAGCTCCTGCAACACAGTGGGAGAACTTTGGACAGAGTTTTCATGCTGACAGACTCTTTAATGAGCTGATGTGTCACTCCTTGGGATGAGATTAAGCCGGTGATGACTGAGCAGCTTAAGTCAGCAGCTACAGACTTTCAGTGGATATGGTCCTGAATATTTTTTAGGGATGGGAGAAGCTGTGTATGGCTTCTTTCAACATAAAATTGACCCCAAAAACTGCCATTAACAGCCATACTAAAGCTGCATAGTGAGGTGATAGCGGGGTTTGTTAACAAGGGGCACTAAAGCTGTGTCACGAAGGAATGGATCTGACATCAGGACAGGAGGAAACCCCAAAATATGGTTGGGCTGACCTGCAGAGATCTGCTCTTCTGACAACACAAAATCTCCATGCTCTCAATATTTATTTTCTGTTTCAGTCACCTGCAGCACTGCTTGTGCCAGCATTTGTACCTAAGACATCTTAAAATCCATCTCTGCTGAATCTGATCCCTCTTTCAGGGCAATGCTATTGCATTACATTGGTTGTGGCTTTTCACAGCCCTCTTACAGCTCTTATGACACTGTTGCTCCTCAGCAAAGGGTCAGCACCTTTCCCCATGTCTGCAGGATCCCATGTGCACATATGCACATCTGGACCTCAGCTGGAGCCACTTTCTGTAGGAAAACCCTCCAGGGCTCCCAGCCCCTGTCCTTGTTCCATATCAGGACACCCTGAAGTCTAAAGGCCTCTTCACCCAACCTGCTGAGGTGGCCAAACCTTTGCAGGAGCAGCTTAAAAACCCAAAAGACATGAAGGGACAGATGACAACACCATCGCTACCTCCCACGGATGGCTCCAACAAGGCAACAACCCTTGTCTGCATCTAACCAAGCAAATTTATTGAAGGTGACCAAGTGATGGGTGCTCCCCAGGATACTGCACAGCAGCAGGAGCTCTGAGCAGAAACATTGCCCCCCAAGGGACAGCCATCCCACCTGCCTTACCTTTTAATGACAAACTGGATGTTGTTGCTCGCTTGCAGGATCTTCTTCAGCTTTGCAATCCCGAAGCAGTTGGGGCGGCGCAACAGGATGCCTTCAGGCAAGCCCACAACAAATAGGTCCTCAGGGTACATCAGGAACTTGGAGTAGGGGACTTTGACTGGCTCTGATATTCCTATGGCTTTCGCTGCATGGGGACCCAATCTCATTAGTTTGCTGGACCTCCATGTCAGGTCTAAGCAAGAGTAACATGGTATGTTGCTGGAGGGATTGAAGAGGTTTTTGGGGACTTTGTGGTCACTCTGTGCCTTGTGGGGACGTCCCTGACACTGGCAGACATGAAATAAGGGACAGAGCCATGCAGTCACTTGGAGCTGGCTTTTGCATTTGCTGCATTATCACAGCCTGCCTTCCTACAAAGGCTGCAAGCATCTCTCCACAATGCAATGGAACCCCATCCACATCCAGATCCCCATGGAAACCCTGCTGCTAAGTGAGGGGACATGGAATGTGCCTGGAGGTGCCCCATCAGCCTGTGCAGCCCAGCATGGTGAGGAGTCCCCTCACTCTGCTAAATACTGCCAAAAGCAGCCAGGCAGCCAATGCCAAGCAGTGCTATTTGGATAGATGAAAAAACAGGTTTGTGTTGATTTGGCACAGCCTGGTTATTGGTAGCAGGGGAAGGCCACAGAAGTGGCTTCTGTAAGAAGCTGCTTGTGGCCATGATTTTCTGAGCCTGAGAGAGTTTTCAGCCTGTTCATGGCTGATCTGTTCCCAAGGGAAAGTCTTTTGGGAAACTTTCTCTTTCAAGGACTGTTTTTTGTAGATAGGTTTTGGTTCTCAAAAGAATATCACACACATGTTCTGAATGGGTTTTTCTCTTGTTCCACCAGTGGGACCAGAGAGGTGGCTCCTTTGGCCAATCATGTTAACCTGTATTGGAACACCTTATAAAAAGGGTTGCAAACCCTGAAAATAAATGCTTCTTGCCTCATCTGAGATCAAAACCTTGCTGTTGTGATTGTGAGTCCACACTTCTATTTCATGTTCTCTAGCAACAGAACTTGGACAAAATCAGCTTCTTGGCACTGTGGGATCTTGCCAAAACCTTTGAATTGGTGGAACTTGTTGGCAATGGTACCTATGAGCAGCAGTTTTTCTTCTAGTCAGAGAAGAGGAAGAAGTGAGGGCATGTGAGGAACAACATGGCAGAACCAAGGTCAGTGGGAAAAGAAAGAGGGGGAAGAGGCGCTCCAAGCACTGGAGCTGAGATTCCCCTGCAGGCCATGATGAGGACTGTGGTGAAATCAACTGTTCCCCTGTGGGTATCTGGTGTTTGGCCAGTGTCAAACCATGACAAGGCTGAAACCCCACCTCATCAGTGTGGACAATGACTCCCTGCCTGCTCCTATGGGGAGCAGTGAAAGCCATTGTTCCAATGGCTGTTCCAGCAGCATTTTCAGGCCTAGCCCTGCCTGAGTGCATCCTGGCTCATCTCCTTTCCCTGATCACAACAGGCTCTATCAGCTCAGCTACATCCCTGGTTTTTGAGGATTGTCAGTCAGAGCCACATCTCCTGGTCCTAGAAGTGGCAAAAACTTCAAGGAAACCAAGGGGAAGAGCTGCAGTAACAAGGCTGGAGGAGGTTTCAAATGCATTTGTGAGCCTAGCAGACAGCAGATGAACAAATTAGATTGCACCTTCATTCAGCTGCTGGTTTGGAAATGGCCAGTGACAAAGCCAGCACCTGAGATGATGAACGTGTGTTAATGACCATCTTACCATATCGCGAGTTGAACAAAATTTCAACTTGTTTCCTCAAATGACTTAAAATGTCCCCTATACCATCTGCAAAAAAAACCAAAAAACAAACAAACTAAACAACAATACAGAGAAATGCTCTGAGCAACCAGCTGCTTCCAGGACAGGCACTGTGCAGGTGAACAGCCCCTGCCTGACCTCTGGCAGGAACAGCCATTCACTTTCCTTGCCCTCAAATCAGTGTTATTCCTCTGACAGTGACCTCCAAACTGACCACCTAACAAGGGAGGGCAAGGGTGCACCTGCTATAGAGCCATGCTAGCAGTCAGAAGCAAAAGAAAAAAAAATAGAAAGAAAAGTAAATTCAAGCACAAGAGGAGAAGACAGAGCCCAGGAACACAATGGTGTCCTTCTGTGGGCAGAGGTTTCAGAGGCTAAAGGCTAAAAGCTAAAGGCTTTGCTGATAACACAGGAAGCTCACAAAACCCAGCCTAAAATACAACTGTGCATCCATCCTACCAAAAATCTGCAATGATGGGTGATGCTCAGAGTTCACCATACACTCACCTGATCCCTCCATCTGCTTTTCTTCATGTCGAGACTCGTCACTGGATCCCTTCTCTGTCTCTGCTGGGGAAGAATAGGGTCAGCAGCAGCAGGCACTAGCAAAACCAGACAAGACCTAAGCAGGAGCTCTCCAGGTGCCCTGCAGCCTCTCAGCTGCTCCCTCCCCTCACTAAGCTCTGAGCACATGTCCCAGCAGAGGCTGGGCTGGCCACCAGCATGCTAAAGAGCTGCACTGGCAGAATAAACCCAGTGCTTCCATACAAGAGGGCTGCCCACCCTTTGGAATGGGCTCCCTGGGAGAGGAGAGACCCAGCAGGAGCAAGGGCAGCCACTGGGCCAGCATACATCCTGCAGGTAAACTCCAGGTGTGCACTGGGCAAAGGCACTTGGGTTTGCAGAATGCTGGAGCTGAAGAGAGGATGGGAAGGAGCAGCAGTGCCAGAAAACCCACCAGTTAGTCTATCAGAGCTCCCAGCTGGCCTCACTGAGGCCAAGACTCTGGAACTGGATCTCAAACTCCACCATTTTGGATCATAAATGGTATTTACTCATTTTTGGCACATGCATGAACACCCGTCCTACCGTGCAGCCTCCCAGATGCTTCACTTCTGGTACCTGCCACTGTTTCCAGGATGTATCTTGATTCATCTGAGGCCACCTGCGTGGGCACTGGGTCATGCATTTCACCTGAACCAGGTGACCGGTCTGTGGACAAAAACCCATGGGCACCTTTTGTTCTGATGCCAGTAGGACACTGTCCCCAAAACAGTGTTCAGAAGGTCCCAGCCATCAGCAAGGACTCAGCAAAGGGCCCCCCATTCCCAGGAGCCCCACATACCACCAGAGGATGCATCTGCCTTCTTCCTCCCAGAATCACCCAGAGCTTATCCCTGATACAGACCTCACCTCTCAGTCTGAGGGGAGCAAAAATCTCTTCCTAACCTCCACTGAAGATGAAGAGCAAAACTAGTGCAAATTATTTACTTGGCTTAATTCCATCTAGACACTCAATCTTGACTTAAAAAGCTAATGCTGCTTGATTTAGCTACTGCATAGGGGGAATAGGTTTCACTAATTCTGCCTTCCTCAACAAAACCAACCCTTGTTTAGTTTCCCCTACATTAAACCTGTCTCCCCAAGTCCTAGGCTGTCCAATGCCCTCTAAGACCCATCCAAATTCAGCCTTAAGTGAAGTTTCAGCTTATTTATATACTTCAATCAGGTCACTTCTGACCACACAGGATAAATAATCCCAATTTCACCAATTTCTCCCTGTAGGTGAGCACCTCTTTTCTATTAATCCTCCTCCTCCTTGCCTTCAGCTGTATTCCGTCTGATTGAACTTGATCTTCTAATAAGGCAAGAAAAGGTGGACTCTGGACTTGAGGTATGATCTCCCTGGCATGGGACAAGTGGTAATTTTTCCCACTCCTCACATGGATCTCCAGCTTACCACGTATCAACTTTCTTCTCTTCCATTAGCTGCCAAGTTGAAAAAGAAAATGTTTGCTCTACCACTATGCCTTGTTCCTTCTCCTTCCCCTACAGTAGCCATAGATAAGTCTATTCTACACCAGTCCTGGAGTGACTCCTCAACTATAGCCTTACTAAGGGGACTGCTACAATTTGGGTGCAACAGAGATTGCACTGGTGTAGTGGGGCCTGGCCCCATAATCACTCATCCTCAGGCATGTTAGAGTTCTGTTGCTGCCCTCATTCTGTGGAGCTTATTAAATTAATGGTTGTAAAGCACACTGAAAATGCAAACTGCTAACAATACATTCATTAAACCCTGAGGATCATACTACTATTTGCTGCACTGTCCAGGACAGGTAAGTGGAAATCTGACTCTCCCAGCTGCCCCTCAAGCATGTCATCTCCATCACAACCCATTGCCATTGACCTCTCTAGGCAGAAATGTGGGGAATTTCTCCTATCAGTGTCAATGATTCTACACATTTTTAGCATGTGCTTAATATTAAACTTGCCTATTACTATTAGACCTGCTTTTATGAACCAGATTTGTTTCCTAAATGAAGGACCTTGTCAAAAGCACCCTGTACTCAACACCTGGGATCCTCCACATGAAGCAAAGCAGCAAACCAGGCTCGCTTTCTCCAGGGGAAAGGCAAGACAAGAAAGCAACGAAGGAGCAAGAAAAACAACAAAGAGCCCTAAAACACCTTCCAAGGTTCCCAGGGAACCGCAGTACGTTCTTATGTCAGCTGAGGAAAGCCACTGCAGGCACATGAGGGAACCTTACGTGCTGGGAACACCCTGCAAATGCCTCTTCTCAAAGCAAAATGCTGAAATGTGATGCAGCAACCCTGCCTGCGCAGCGAGCACCGCACACAGATGGTTCCCCAGCAGCTACCTGGAACGGTGATCTGGATGATGTTCAGCTCGTCTGGTTCGATTTTGATCTGCCTGATCCCACCTAGCTCTCCTGAGGTACCTATGGGGAGAGGCAACGGAAGGCAGTCGCCAACAGGATCCAGCAATGCCATATCTGCCCAGCACAGCAGCAATGCAGGGGAAGTGTGACCAGCTGTCAGCTTCAGCACCAGCTGAGCTTGCCACAGCAACAAGGCTTCAGTCAAGTTGGCCCAGCAGCATCAAGGCCACGGCATGCAGGTGCCCAAAGGATAGCTGTGGGCATGGCTTCTGCAAACAGCATGGCTGGCAGGAGCTGTTGGTGCCCTCGAGCTGGCAGCTGGACCTGGTTAAATGCTCGTTTCCTGGCTTTCTTCACTTCAAATGAACTGGGCCACCAATGGGCATTGGTGGAGACACCAGAGGAGCTGTCTTTGGTGGGTGGCTCCTGGCAATTTTAATGCTCCCAATCTCATGCCTGGAACTTGCCCCTGTTCTGAGAGGGCTGACTGAAGCTGCATCACACCAAGATGAGACCAGCTGAACCCTGGTGAAATTCAGAGTGGTTTCAACCCTAGAAGGTGAAAGCCTGTGCTGACCAGCTGCCCCAGGAGGAGGCTGTCCCAGGAAAAGGCTGCCCACAGCCCTCAGCCCAGCTTCCTCTTCTCTCAAGGTAAACTTCCTCACTTGGGATGGGATAGATCCACTATAAGGTGCTGAGTCCCAGCTTGCAGCTTGGAAAGGCAAGCCAGCATGGCTTGGTGTGGTGTTTCAATGGGTCCAAGCCCCTAAATCTGTGGAAAAGCACTTCATTTTCATTCACTGTGCTCAGAATACTGACACTGCAGACTTCTCAGTGGTGGCTTTCAAAGGAACTCAGAGAGTGAAGACTTCCCTTAGCTTTGCATTTAACCACATGCTTAGGTCTCATTATTTCAATTTATGCATTTTTAGGGCCCAGCTGGAGGGTCAGAGGGTAAGAACCTTCATCTCTGCATCAATCAAATGGGAATAAAGTCCCTAGAGAACTGCACTGTGGCACAATCAGGTAACTAATGTCACACATTCAAGTCACTTTTCAGGCATGTTTCTCTAGTGTGCCCCCCACAGCACTGTCTTGCAAGAGAAAATGAATTATTCCTCACCTGGTTCACAGCCTTCAGAAACATTACACTTCTCAGACCTGAAAGGGAAAGGCAGGGAAGAAAGATGGTCATGGTGTAAGAAAAGAGAGCTTAAAACCCAGTGTGTGGAGTGATTCTGGCAGGAGGGCAAAATGCTGCCTGGTATCACAGAGGGCTGCAAGAGCTACAGAGGGGTCCCAAAGGTCACTACAGCCATGGTCCCAGCAGTGTCAGAGCATCCATGGCTGCAAGTTTCTCTGCAAATAAGCCCTGCTCTCACACCCACCCTGGTCCTGCACCCTTGTTGATGGCAATCCTGCCTCTAGACACTCATGGATGGAACTGCAGCAGAGAGCTCCTAAAAACAAGAGAGGTTGTTTTTAAGTCCAAAACTTGGTTGGCTCCATCCCTTTGTGACAGAGAGCAGTGCATAAGTATTACTACAATGTTGTTATTCATGGAGGTAAAAAAAAAAAAGGGAGAAAGGAAAAATCATTTGATTAGGTAAATATTTATTCTGTTCAAAGCTCTTCTTCACTGAAAACTGGGCATTATCCCAAATTCCCATCTACAGTTAACTTCACATGCTCAGGAATTTACACAAGTTGTTCTGCATCCAAATGAGATTATTTTGCATCCTCAGGAGGCATGTGCTTTCTTGTCTCTCTCTTGAAAGAGGACAACCACAGCTCTTTGGCAGTAAGGGACCCAAGGAACCACTCTGGAAAACATACCCCTCCACAATGTTGGTCCTTCAGGGGGTAGGAAAATCCTTCTGAGCCAGCACCTGTTGGCTCAGGAAGGATATTCAGAAGCACTTCTTGCTTGCCTAAATCCACTCAGGAGCATCAGCAGAACAAAACACAAAACAAGCCAGGAGTTCTCTTGAAACGTTCTTCCTAAATGTGGAAAGGCCAAAAGGATCTTTGGTCTAGGAGGTACTGGATATACTACCTGGGAGCCTTGGGAAGGGTCTTAAACTCCCACTTCAGGTCAAAGTAAACCTTTCACCAAGGAAATCTGGGGGGAGGGCTTCCCTGGGGAATGCATTACACCTCACAGTGTCTGGCCCTTCTCCTAAAGTACTGGACACTGCACTTTCCCTGGAACAGGACTCTGCCCTGAAGGGATCATTCCTATGGAAACACCCCTGCCAAGGCACAGAGGTTCCTCATTTGCAGAAAGAAAAAGAAACAATCTCCCACAAACCCTCCTCTGAAGCTGAAGATACCCAGAAAGCTGGAGACAAATGCCAGCTCTGCAGACTGGGCAGCTCAAGAGTTCTCTGCCCTCCAAAATTGTGGTATTTCAGTACTGGCCATATTGCCAGGCTCACTCACTGCCTGCTCTAACACCACAGGTTCTGCTGTCCTGGACATGCTTTAGGGGCTTGCAGCCACATCCAAGGGGACAATCCTGAACCAGCACGGGGGAGAACCATGAGAGACTCCAACCTGTCACAGGTTCATGTCATCCAAGAGCCAAGAAACGAAAGGAACTCAAGAGATGTCATGGATGGGACAAAGACAAGTTACCTTATGTCCCCATCCTGACCTGCACAGGTTAGCAATCACATAGCACTGTCTGAAGCCCCAGCTGCTGGAGCTGTCAGTGCTGGGCAGTAAGCCTTTGTGCCAGAGAAGCTGAGGAGCATTCTTCACTCCATTTGTGTGAAGCAAGGCTGGGAGAAGGTTCCTTGTCTTACACCAGTTCATAATGCTATAAACTGCTGCCCTCCCTCTTTTCCTTAAAGTGATTTTAAAGGCTAAATTACACTTTGCTTCCACTGAATTAAGAATGAAGGAAACTCGGGCTATAAAGAGAAAAACACCTCCTGGATCTCCCAGCCTGGCTTGGAAAGCTGTATGCTATGTGATATAGACTCCACAGGTGCTGCCAGCATGTTTGGGACCTGTGTAGCTCATGGCACAGTTGTAACAGAAACAGGTACTCTCATAAAAAAACCTCCTGCCCTGCTGGAGCTGCTGGACTGTATAACCCCACCTTTATTAAATGCCCTGCTAGGCTGTGAGCTTTCTAAACAAGCAACACTTAATTAGCAGGATGCTGTTATGGTGTGGGTTGAGGGTGAATCCTTTAGGTCATGCATTAACACTGGAGACAGTTCCAGCAGATAAATCCCAGGCATGGCCCTCATTCCATCCATTTTGCTCAAAATTAATGATTCCAAACTTTTGGCTTGCAAAGTGATGGGGCTGTTTGGCCTCCTCCTGTGCTGACTAGCTGTACCACTGCAGTGGGATTTTAGGGAGGCAAGAAAGCAACACCAATTTAGCCACTCACCTTCCCATTATGGACTAACAACATCCACCTGATGCTCCAGCTTACTGAATCGCACTCATGGCACTCTCCTGCACTCACTGGAAATTGCTGATGAACACATCAGTAACCTGCTATGCACATGAATAACCCCAAAATAACTCTCTGAGGGATGTCACTTCACAGGGAACAGGGACAGAAGTCCCACTTACCTGCTGTTGGCCTGAGAGGTCCCAACCAGTTCCAGCATGGCCCCACGGTGAGGCTCGGGGGAGATCTCCCGGGGAGGGCTGGAGGGCTCCAGCTTGGTTGGATCTTTGGTAAATTTGCTTCCTGTTGCCAGGTGTGCACGGTGGGTTTTGGGAGAAAAGAAAAACCAGGATTAGCAACTGGAGATGCCAGTGTTGCAGCTTGTTCCCCTCCTAGTCCCAGAGCTGAGGTCGGTGCTGGGGAGCAGGTTTTCAAATGTCACCTGCTTGCAAAGACAAGGATGCCAATTCCATGGGGTTCACATGGTAAAATATTAGCAAGACATTTGCTTAAACCCCTCCATAACTATGTATGTGCTGGGAAACCCTGCCAGGAAAAAGCATCTCCAGAAAGGGCTGAAGAAAACTTCTGTCAAGAACAAGGGTTCCAAGAGGTAGGGACTAAGGTCAGAATAACCATGGGTCACTGCTGTAGGAGCAAGCCCTGAGGTAGGGAGAGCCCTGTCCCAAGGGAGGGGATGTGCTGCACCGGATGTGAGCTTGGCAAAATACAGAGTAGCAGAGACACAGGCAGCCCTGTCTCACAGCTCCAAGCCCACCAGGCAGCAGGAGAAATCTGTCACAGTGACACAGAGAGGGACAGAAGCATCCTGCCACTTCCTCTCTCCCTTCCCTGTTCTTCAGCAGCCTGAAATGAGCTTAAATGAAGCCTCAGCAATGACCTTGGAGATGGAAAGAGTAATCTGAAGGCAGAGTAGGAAATAAAATCAGGCAGGGAAGGTGAGCAAAGAGCTGAAGAACAAGAGCTGGGGGAATGAGGGAGTGAGATTCCATTGTGAGGCTGCAGAAACCACAAGGTGTCTTGTTAAAGAGCTGTTGTCAAAGGCCCTTTGCTGGTCTCAAAGCACCATCACAATATCCTCACCCTTCTAAAACATATTCCATCTATGGGAACCTGATGCCACTTTCCTTTTGGTTCCAGCCTGCAAGAAAGGGCAGGGCTCTGGCAATAGGATCAGCAGAGATATAGAACCTTAAAGATACTATTTATCCACTGACAGTCCAAAAGGCTTCTTTTAATTTGTGCTTTCTATGAACCAAATTTTGTTCTTGCACCAGCAGAGCCGCCTGAAGCTGCTACCCAGGGGAGTAACAAAAATAGGTTTCTGAGCAGTGGTGGGCATTTTAATTAAAGGGTAAGCAAAACTTTATGGGGAAGCTTTGGGATGCTTCACAAATGGCAACTTAAAATACAGCTCTGCTCAGAAAATAATGTCTTTGCAGAAATGACACCTCCTGACTCAGCAGATGTGGGTTTTTTTTGCACAAGCTGATGCACTGACGCAAACCACAGAGAGCCAGGTTTAATGGGTTTTGCTGCTGGTACTCCTGCAGGGACCTGTCAGGAGAGTGGGACCTGTCACCCACCTCAGTTCTGCTGGGTTTGCTTCCTCAACTCTGAATATCCACTTGCACCTCCCTACTGTGTAATCCTCAAGCTCACAGCACAGTAGTGCCCATCAGAAACTCCAGAGCTGATGTGCAGATGTACTCGATGCCTCCCCCAGACACCGTGCAGCCATTACACAAGGAAAATCCAAAACACAGTTCAGTGCTCCATCCCTTGGGGATGGGCTAGAGCTTAAAGAAATCCTTTTCTTGAAGGAAAAAAAAAAAGCCATTAACAGCTTTAGACTAACAAATCTCTCGTGTAGGTAGGACCCCCTCTAGGTTCTGCTGGAGGTCCTGTTTGGGTGGCTCCAGCATCATCATGCTCAGAAAGCATTCTTAGGGCTGGGGCACTCGTGGGGCCAGAGTGATAATTTGGCTGGCAGAGATACCTGGGAAGAAGGTGTCTGGAGAGCTACCAGCATATGCATCTGGCAGCTCAGGGGAAAAAGAAACCAAAACACCACCCCAAAACATGTTTTTACTTGTGGGCCAAGCCCAGGCAATCCAGGACCCAGGTGTGATAAATTTGGATGCAATGTCATATTCCAGGTGTGTATGAGGCTGATGGGATGAGGGCATTGCTGGAGTCTCACAGCAGGGGTACCTGTCTCCTTGTGTTTGCCAAGAAGCACTTATCACAGAATCAGAGAATGGTTTGGGTTGAAAGGGACTTTAAAGATCATCTTGTTCCATCCCCTGCCATGGGCAGGGACACTTTCCACAACCCCAGATCACTCCAAGCCCCATTCAACCCTCATTCCAGGGATAGGGCAGCTACAGCTTCTCTGGGAAACCCATGCCAGGGCCTGACCACCCTCGCAGTAAAGAATTAGTCTGGCTTCTCCAGCTCAGAGAAAAAAGCAGTAAAAACACCGGGCAAAGAAAGTCAAAGAACTCCCTCCCTCCCCACCATTTTGAACATGAACTTTTGTTTTTGTTTCTTTGGATGATGCCAGCACTTCCCAAAAAGAAAAAAAAAAAGATAATAATTTAGCAGTGAGGATGAGGAACACAGCAGTGATTTTCTTCCTCTTGAAAGTACAGATATGTACCATGTACTGCCTGTATTGTGGCTAAGCCTGATTCAGGAGCCAGTCCAGCCTCACACACCACCACCAAATTCTTGCTTAAACCTTCAAAACTTAATTTTTAAGAGGACTACAGAGCTTGCACTGATACCAGATAAGGCCTCTCCTTGCTGAGTATTACTGCATATGTCCTACACTTGGTCTGCTTACAAGTGACTATTTCCATTCTGCTTCTCTGGATAACCTTTCAATTTTGTGAAAAATAAATCAAAGGATTTGGAGAACATACCTGTAAAAATTCTTTCGTCAAACATCCTAGGAGAAAAGAAAAAAGAAAAAAAGAATTAGAAATAGATGCTGCTAATCACTGAAGGTTTAATTAATGAATAGCATTAAACCAAAGTAAACTAGCAATTTTTTCATTCTTTAAAAAAAAAGGAATGACTTTTTCAGCTAAAAAAAAGGCGTTTTAGCCTGTTGTGCAGCCAAGCAACCTTATGGCATGTGCTTTTTAACTAAAGCACCTCTAAATCGGCTTATAAGTAATTCTCTTGATTTATCTTATTAAATGAGGCTGCAATAGGCTGGCTTTACAAAAAGAAACAGTGGGACCAAAGTAGCTGTGGCTGGATCTTCAATTTCCAACGCAGACCATTGACCATGGTGTCACCTGTCTCCTGAATGCTGTATTTTGCTGCCACCCACAACTTTGCTCCTAGGAGCAAACTATGTCCAGGGCCACATCCCACAGCCTGATCCAGCCTGGGCAAAGCAGGACAAAGTGGCTCCTCTATTAACTGACATCAGAAAAGCTAATCTCTTTTAGGATGCCTGAATTCCATCAATGTTGGTGATTTTAGCCCCCCTTGGAAGCCTTGTCCAGGATTTTTCTGCACTGTAGTTTCACACCTCTAGAAAGGGAACAACACAAGTGCTGCATAGGCAGGGACTGGATGAATCAACGTATTATAGAGCAGATTTTCCTGACAGAGATACAAAGAGAGATTACAGAGCACAGTGATAATAACTGGGAATACATCCACTCCTCCCAGTGGAAAGGCAGATACCTAGACACAGTGATACATTCTCACCAGACACAGAGGATATGCACAAGTGATCACCGAAAAACAAGGTGGATGGGAATCCCTGGGAGAATATGGAGGCTTCTCCCTCCACCCAGGGGTATTGCTCCCATCCACCAAATGTCATAGAAGTTTCTGTAACTACCTTTAAATGTTTGGGGTGGCATCAGCAAAGTTTGGTGCCCAAGATCACTTAAAAAAGGCTGGCAGAGCTTGGGGCTGATCATGGTACAGCCAGCTCTGCCACATCCTTGCAAAAAGAGAGAGCAAGATGAAAACAAGAGGTTTCCTGGGGGAAAGAGCTTTCAACTGTCTTTAATGAAAGAGGGCAAAATGAGTTTTTGGTGTCAAAACAAACCCTGTGAGCACGGAGGGAGCACAGCTCAAATCCTTGACACCCTTGATCCACACACTTCCTTTTGCTTTCCTTGCCACCCACCTTTTGATGACAAAATGGATGTTGTGCCTCTCCTCCAGTATCCGTTTGAGTTTGGGGACACCATAGGTGCAAGGTCTTTTGAAGGGTATTTTGTCTGGGATGCCGATGATCTCCACTGCCTCAGGGTCACAGGCAATCTTCCGGTAGGGGACAGGGACCATGTGGTCTAACCCCAAGGCTTCAGCTGCAAGATGAACACGTGGTTTTCATTTACTCAAGTGCTTTGTCTTTCACAGATGCTAAAACAAAGGTGTAAGGGCTTGAACTCAAGCAGAGCAAATGCTTACTTCCCTCTTCCCTGCTTGTCCCAGAATCTGAGCCCCAGGAGTGGCTCTCCCATGGGAAATGGGACAAAGAGGGAAGCAGCAATAAATACTGCTGTGTCTTCCAAAACTCCCAAACAGGTCCAGTGATGCTCAAACCATGAGTGAGCTGGACCAAATATAATTCCCAAACTCCTTGTGACCCACCACAGTAGGTTTGTGAGCTCTATGATTCACAAGATGCATAGCATGTGGAATCATAAAACTGTTAATGTTGGAAAAACCCTCCAAAATGATTGATTCCAGCTGTTAACCCAGCAGCACCATGCTCACCAAATCATGTCCCCAGGTGCCATGTCCATATGCTTTTCTGAACATTTCAAAGGGATGGTGACTCCATCACTATCCTGGGCAGCCTGTGCCAGTGCCTGACCACCCTTTTAGTCAAGAAATTTTCCCCACTGTCCAGTCTAGACCTTCCCCGGAGCAGCCTGAAGCAACTTCCTCTAATTCTGTCACCTGGGTGAAGAAACTGAGTCCCACCTGGCTACAACCTCCTTCAGCTAATTGTAGGGAGCAGGGAAGGTCACCCTGAGCCTCCTTTTCTCCAAGATGAGCCCCACCCCAGCTCCCCCAGCTGCTCCTCATCAGACTCGTACTCCAGACTCTTCCTGAGCTCTGCTCCCCTTTGGACACTCCAGCACCACAAATATAAATCACAAGTTAAAGGGCTTGTCTCAAGCCCACACACAACTCACAGGTGACACAACACACATCCACAGCCCATCTGTAATTCACAATTTATCCAGCCTGGTAGGGTTGGCACAACTGAAGAGCCCACCAGCCCCAAGTGATTTCTAAAGCTTCCACCTGCCAAAATGCCCAGGAGCTACACCAAAAGCACTGCCCACGGCAAAGGGAGCACCAACAACCTATGCAAGCCATGCAGATGGAGAAAAAAGCAGCTGCAACAACAACCACCTTCTTTTTACCTGCCACATGTATGTAAAAGGGCCACATGCCACCACCCCTGGTGCCCAAGTGCTATGATCCAGCATGCCACGTTCCCAGACAGGGCTGTTTTACAGCCCAGTTATAAATTCCTTGACAATGGTGTGGGGCTTCAAACAGAAATATTGACATAACCTTCAGGAGACTGGGAGCTGCTGAGCTAAATGTGTTAGGAAGAGCAGGGAGCTCTAGCATATGGCTTCTGCTGCTGTGTTAGGGAACAAAAATGATTGCTATATAATGATATGCAATCCACAAGCACTGCAGATGCATAATGGGATATTAACTCCTACTCACCATATCTGCTGTTAAAAAGAATTTGCACGCACTCCCTAAGGGTGTTGATGTCTTCAGTTTCTTTTATAAAACTGTCCCACTTATCTATCAAAACAAAATACAAGAAATAAGAAACTTCCATATGGTTCATACACAGCAGATGCACTTTTTTCCTGCAAAGCGCTGCAAAGCAGGAACAAGACTTTAAAAATTATTTCCCCGTTCCTGAGTGAATTTTGCCAGGCTGGCAGATAAGGTCTGGGTTTCTCCAACCCCAAACCTAAGCACTTCCCTTGGCATATGCAAAGCAGATTCCTAAGAAATGACCCCGTAAAATTTCTCAGCCCTGAAATGAAAGACCCTCTTGGACAGAGCCAACTCCACCTGGAATGAACCCTTGAAAGGTACAGCCCTTTCACAAGTGAATCTTTTCCATCTTCTCCTCTTTCCCAACCTTCCCACCAGCATTTTTTTCTCCTCTTTAAGGCAGGCATGGGTTTTTAGGCTGCATTTTCCTTGGGTGCGGTGGAGGTGGGGAAATGGCATCTCCTCCCCACTGCTGATCCCCCCAGGCACTGCTGCAGAATCCCACTGGGATTAGTGGGTTTCAGTCATTTTGAAATAATGCCAAGTTTTCAGCAAGTAGGTGCTCTTTGCAGCTGGGGAAAACAGCCTCTCCCAAAGCCATGCCTTGGTTCCCTGTGCAGGAAGCAGAGATGGGAATTCCCAGCCAGCCAGCCAGCAGTGCTCAAGGACCACAAGCTGCATCTTGGAACGGCAGGGATGGACCAGGGCAGAGATGAAGGTCTTGGCTCCAATGCAAGATGCATCGCCTCCAGCAGTGCCAGGGCCCTGCAGAGCGTGGAGAGGGCTGGGAGACTGCTGGGGAGACATGTGGTGAGGGGAAACCTTTCACTAAGGCTGCCTTTAATGCTGGAGCAGGACACAGACCTGTCTTGTCATGGACGATGGAGAAGAGGATGCGCTTGGATGAGTGCACATTCTGGATCAGGGGACCTCCGGAGACTGATGATTTCTGTCCTGGACAAGAGGGGAGACAAGGAGAAAGGGCTAATGAGAGCCTGACCAGTGCTCCAGGCACCACAACAAGACCCTGGCTGCTGTCCCCTGCCAACCCTTCTGTCTCTCCTCCATGCACCCTGGCCTGTGACACCTTGTGTGGTGCTGGCCAGACCAACCCCTGCCATCCCCACTCCGGCTGCTGATTTCTGGCCTGGTGGTGGTGCAGCACCTGTCATTTTGGGGCAAAACCAGAGGTGTGCCCTGTCAGCACCTTGCAGGCCACCCAGGTAAGGGCTGGGGCAGCGCAGCATGGCAAGGGCTCTGCTCGTTTCCATACAGGCCAAGCTCTACACTTGGCCTTCATCCAAGGAACACCAAAACCCCCAGCCTGCCCCCTACAAGGGCCAGAGCTGGGCTGTGCACCAGGCCCTCATCCAGGCCCTCATCCAGGCCCTCATCCAGAGAGCAAACTCCAGGCTATTACCACAGCAGTCGCTGTACTCCTGTGAGGAAGGCACCTTCAGCTCTCCCGCCGGCCGGGCCAGCAGCGCCTCGCCCACGGCAGTCGGCCCAGGCAGCGCCGAGGACACCTCCTGCTTGAGGTCGATGGTGACAGGGGCGGGCAGCGAGACGCCGTATAGGAAGTTGGTGATAGCAATGGCGGAGGGGGCGTCCTGGGCGCTGGGTTTGGCCACAGGGCCGTTGGCACCGGAGTCTCGGCTGCCCTTGGAGGCGAGGGAGGAACAAGTTAACTCGATGTTGGGGTTGGGCTCACGGCTGGGCTCATCTGCTGGCCTGAGGGGAAGGAAGGGAGAAGAGGAGGGAAAAACAGGTTCCTTTGGGCCCATGGCATTGCTAAGCTGCAACAAGCAAGGATGTGGATGGGGAAGAAGGGCCGTGCCTGGGAGGGTGGGACATGCTGCACCACTAGCTGCCAGGTTCCTTGCTGAGGAGTGCCATGAAGATGATTACAGGGTTAGAGCACCTCTCCTATTTGGAAAGGCTGAGAGAGTTGAGATTGTCCAGCCTGGAGGAAAGAAGGTTCTGGGGAGAACTTTATCTGGTCTTCCAAAGGTACTGGAGAGCTGGAAAGGGACTTTAGACAAAGGCAGGGAGTTACAGGACAATGGGGAACGGCGTCAAACTGAAAGACGGTTGGTTTGGATTGGATATTAGAAAGAAATTCTTCCCTGTGTGGGTGGTGAGGCCGTGGCACAGGTTGCCCAGGGAAGCTGTGGCTGCCCCATCCCTGTAAGTGTTCAAGGTTGGGCTGGATGGGGCTTGGAGCAACCTGGGCTAGTGGAAGGTATCCCTGCCCACAGCAGGGGCTTGGAATGAGATGGTTTTTTAATACCCCTTCCAACACACACCATTCTCTAGTTCTGTTCTGTGATCCAGAAGTTACATCCATCACTTACACTCCTGAGCATCTTCAGGCAGCTAAATGGTTCTTATCTTCTTTAAGTGAAACTGGTTAGTCTTACAGTAGTTCAGAGCATTTTTATTAGCTAGGACCAAGCTGCCCAGCTCCATGCCCAGTGTATTTAAAGGGTAAAACCTTTTATGACCAAATCACTTGGCTCCATTGCCTATGCCAGCCCCCAGCACCCATGGCACATTCAAGGGGCAGTTCAGCCCATGAATGGGTTTCAGACTGAAGAAACCAACGTGCTCCACATGAGACAGGGAGCCACAAGCTCACAGACAGCTCAGATTCTGCGTGTCCTACTTTTAGCTGTCTCAGCCTGATTTTCCAGAAGCATCAAGCCTTTAGAGGAGGTATTTGGTCATGCTCAGCATTTTCCTGAATGTATCTGAGGTGCTGCCAGCCAGGCAAATGCAGGGGAAATGCATCTAAAACTACTGAACCCCTTGCATAAATGTGGCCAAAAGGGGGAGTTTGCTCTGCTGCAGTCCCCCACTTTCCTCCTTGTCTGGCATTAAAAAACCCATTTCAGCCTGGGAAGACACTTGCAGCATTTACCCTGGAAAATCCTCTGGAGACAGAAAAGCACTTAGTTTACCGCAGTGGAAATTTTGGCAGAGACACATAAAAAGATGCAGTTAATGCGCATATTTACACACACTTTTTATAGAAATGAGCCTGAAATGGACTCAAGCCCCCCCAACACGAACAAATCTCTGTGCAAGGCTGGATTTGGCATGGCTGGACCCAGGTTTGTGGGTCTCAAGGAGAAGTTGGGACATGGGAGGGACCCTCCTGCCTGTGCCAGTGTTGGAAGTTACATCATCCCGAGGGCTCGCCGCTCTCTTGCTCCTTGGAGGCCCCCAAAATTACCTTTTTAGCCTGAAGCGGATGCTGTGGCTGTGCTCTAGGATGGCCATCAGGGATTTCACATCATACTCCAGGGGTTTCTTAAAGCTGATCCCCTCAGGCAAGCCGGTAACTGCCAGCGAGCCTGGCTCTTTCAGGAGCCTCTCGTACGGCAAGGGAACCACGCTGCTCTTCCCCATGGCTTCACCTGGAGAGGGGACAGAGTTACACACTGACAAATACCCTGTGCCCCTGTACCATGGCTGAGATAGGCTGGAGAAGTAAATGCAAGAGCAAGAATTACCAGTAGAATCATTAGGAGAAATATCCCATTCCTACCTTTGCACTTAGCATGCAAGGCATTCCAATTCCTTCCTAAAAGCACTAATTAATAAAAAGCTCATAAAAAGCCAATAAGCAGATGTCTCATCATTCAGGTTTCACAGTAGAATCCTCAGCTGGGGTCACTTGGCACAAGCTCACCCCAGGGAGTGCCCAGCCATATGTCAGTGAGGTACATGGCCATCAGCAAGGTGGGAGGGAGCCAAGGGCTGACAAAGAAGGCAGAGGAGCTCACAATGATTTTTATCTCATGCTTACTGAGATATTCTGAGAACCTCATTTCTAGTCAGTTTTCTTATTTTACCTCCTGGAAGAATGGAAAGCAGTTGATTGCTGTTGCTGTCAAGCAGCTTTGATTCACTTTGACAGACAAGATAAAAAAAACAAAACCAATAATCTCCCTCCATCCCAATATTCACAGACAGCTTGAACATCGATACATTTGACTGCACAATCACCTCCAGCAGCCCAGAACTCTCACACGCTCCCCTCAACATAGTCTCACTATGTGCCTCTGGCTCTGTTTTACCTCTGACACCAAAATCTCTCTATGGAGTCAGGTACAAATTGCTTTCCCTTCCCTGGCAGCAGCAGACAAGCAGTGAGCATTGCTGTTACACAGGGATTTTCTAAACCAGATTAAAAGCCTGTGCCCAAACCAGGGCTGCCCTACTATGCTTTGCAGGCAAAACACCATTAGAAGAACAGCCTACTCTGAAGGATTTCAAGGAATGGCCAAAACCCTCAAGCTACCCTCTGGGGAAAAACTGGAAACCAACTCAAGCCACTGTGATCAATAAACATGGTGCTGAAAGCATGAGGCACAAGAAACAGCCATGCAAGAATGCAACCTGTCTGGAAAAGCAGTGTCCATATGCAGAACACCTGATGGTATGATACAGTGCCTGCACCTTCATCTCCAGACTGAGGGGCAGACAGAGCAGATTATGGGACCTTTAAGTTGTTGAGGGATTTTATACTGTGGATTTTCTTTTCAATCTTTTATTTGTTCTCTCTTCTTAAAAAAAAACCCCTAATATCAAAAGATCTTACAGAAACACTGCAAATCTTGTGAAACTGCCAGCAAGTCCTTACTTAAAGTGATTTCTTCAACAAGTCCTTTGAAGAAATGCATTATAACTAACAATGTGCAACTTGCACAAGTCATTAAGGCTTCTCATAGGTAGGAATGATAATATTTTAATTAAGCAAATAACTGAAATTTTAAAATAAGCCTTTGAACCATGACACCATGAGTTTACTTTCTGCAGGCTGACAGTTCCCCTGCCCCAACGTGTTTGCTCTAGCAGCTCTCCAGCTCCCTTCATCTCCTTTCTTCATGGTTGAGAAAAGCCCCCAGTGTCCAAGGGGCTCCTTATCAACCCAGTGCTCAAGAAATCCCCAAACATATTTTTATGGGGACTGTGTTATTGTCAAGGTGACCTTCAGAAGCCTTGTGCTGCTGCACAGAGAATCATGGTTTGGCTAAAGAGACAATAATCATCATTAATGCCTGGTTAATAGAAGCCACTGGTAATCAGTCATCCTGTTGGTGCAGAGATTACCCAGCTCCAGAGGGTATTTTTTTGACTGAGCATTTTAAAAGATTTTTTGTTTCCAATCCTTATTGATGAAAGGATAAAAAAAAACCCCTAAGAATCATAATTGTTAAACTCTCACAGTCCTCTCAGCGCTACAAACAGAATCACCCTGGGGCATCTACTATCTCCTGTGTATTTCTCCCCACTCAGCCAGGAGAAGCCCTTCCCAGTGGGAATGAAGCAAGGGAAGCAAGCAGCTTTGTCAGGTTTTGCCACAGAGTGGCTCAAGGATGGAAACAGCTGATATTACTGAAGCAGAAGCAAAGGCAGAATTACACCCAGTGCCAAAGCCAAAACTGCTGTCCCAGTGATGCCCAATCTATGGCAATGCTGTCCATGCTGGGTTGAGGACGTGGCCAATGTGTCCCCACACACCTCCATACACCTTGAAACTGTGAAGAGCCTTACTAATTGTGCAATGGATGGCCTGCCTGGTTCACAAACCCCATGCAGAAGCACCCTGATCAAGCTTTTCTAATGCAATTATGTATTTAATGTATGTCAGATTTTAATAATTCACATATTCCCAAGAGAACAGCAATGTTTGGCACTGTCCCAGCAGCAGGACAGTGAGACCTGTATCTTGGAGAGGGAATTCACCAGCAAAAAACACCATTCTGTTCCCTTCATCATCCCTTCCCTCATTCTTGGGCCTAGCCCTTGGAAGGCAGCAATAAGATCTGATTGCTCCCATTAATGGGAATATTACCTCTAAATCCTTTAAGTGGCTTCAGAAAATTTCAGTGACTGTCTGTCCCAGGGGAGAAGGGGTGGGTGCCATCTCCCTTTTCTGTCTGTGAAGCCTGTGGAAGATGCCAGCAATAGCCAGCAGCAGCAACTCCTGCATGTGAGCCCAGCATAGTCAGGGGTAGCTCACACCCTTCTGCTGTGTGGGTGTGCCCATTCCCAAATCATGTACACAAACAGGGGCAAAGCCTGCACTTTTCACTCAGGGGACACCTGCATAACCCCAAAAAGGCTCTACCAGGCCCCGAATCTCAGATGGTGATGGGGAGCTGCAGCCAGAAAAGCCAAACACTCAGTTCTGCAGTGCAGCCACTGGGCCTGAACTCCCCAAAGCATCATGCAAATCTAACACTGCCCACTCAGCAACATGGGGGAGTAACTGGGGCTCTGTTTTCCCAAGCCAATATTGCTTTTCCTACCCTGACTAGCATAGCTCTAGAGATGCTGCCAGAGGATGAGCCAGCAACATGGCCACTACTGCCAGCCACTCCATGGGGGTTCCAGGGGATCCTTGTGAGCAAGAAGAAGGTGCTGCTGCTGCTCAAGCCACTGCAGATTGGGCCTGGAAGGAGCTCTGCAACCCACTGGGTTCCATACCAACAGCCATATGGTCATCTATATTTAATTGCAGAAGCTTTATTGCTGGGGATGATGCATGTGCTGGAACGGCACCACCTCGTCTCTCGAAGTTGGGGCTGCAGGGCCACATGCTAGAAAATCATCTGCTTTCTTTTTAAATAGACTTGCCAGGGAAAAGAGGGAGTGAATCTCCCAGAGCTCCAACACAGTGCTATGAAAGAGGTGCTGTGGATGCAGTGGCAGGGATAAAGGTGTGCTTGGAAATCACATTCAGGGCGTCACAGAGGCTTCCCCTGGTCAGGGGAGACAAACGATGCTTCATCCACCCAGGGATTTTTTTGGCTCAGTTCAGGGCACTGGAAAACTATGAAGCAGTGATTGAATCCCATCAGTGCAGCATTAACTCTATACAGGAGCACATTTCACCACGCTGCCCCTGCCAGGCACCTGCTCCTGTGCCAAGGAGCCGGGCTGGCAATGAAAGCCACATCTGGTGGCAGCGCTGGGCAGCTCAGTGAGCCCAGGGACATTCCATATCCCCCAAGGGAAGCATGAAGGTTCTTACTATAAAGCACATCAAACACTTCCTCTACCATCTTCCTGAGGAGGTACACATCTGATCCCTGGTCCGGGGAGACCCTGAGCACCCTTTGCCCGCACTCCTTTGCCTTCTTCTGCACCTCTGCGTCCTGCTCCTTCCTCTGCTGGATTCCTGCGTGGGGAGAGGAGAAAACAGGAGTCACTGTGGTGAGAATGGGTGACACCTCTGGCTGAGCAGGCAGGGGTCGCAGGTCTCCCACCCACCTCAGGCCCCAGCTTGGATGAGATCACACTGAGTTGATCCCAGCAATCCCCAACGTGCAGGGAAAGGTACTGGCAATAGGCAGTGGTGCCAGCAGCGGGGTCACTCATCCAGTGCCTGCCCCCTTTTCCCTGGCTTTTCCCACTCAGCCAGACTGAAACAGGAATGACTACTTGGGCAGCTCATTTCTAGTCTCTGGTTTCAATCTGCTTAGCCTTCAATATCTCAGGAAAAGAAAACCCGCCTTTCTTGGAGGCTTTTTTACCCTTCAGCATCACGTAGCTCAGTAATACCAGCTATTTCCTGCTAATTTCCCCCATTAAACTTCAAATAAAGCATATCTTTGGCATTGACTTCTTTGCATCTCTAAATGCACAGAAAATTAAACACTACAAATGCGTTATTGCTGTTCTATCCACAGTAATTTGCAAGGGATTTTCAGTGACAAAAGACTAATTCCTTCATCATCCTCGACAGATTCTTATTGTCAATTGGCCCTGGATGCTGCTGGGGTGCTCAAGAAGGAGCTCATAGATCCTTCTGTGGAAAAAGTCCATGGCTGGGACATCATGGGGAATGGGTCAAAAGCAACATGGGATACACACAGAACTAGACACAGGAGAGTAAACAGTCACCATGTAAAGCTCCACATGCCTCCTACAGCATGGCGAAACAGGCCTTGGAAAATTTTTTTGGGGTGTTTCAGCAAGGTTGTGAAATGCATCTGCATCCTCCAAGTACTGCCTCTCCCTCCTCCACTGACATTCATTCTGATTGCTGCCAATTCCCCCCATGCATCAAGAAAGGTGGAACCAGAGGTTCAGATAAAGGAGGGTGTTCAAGTGAGGCCTCTGCATCCCAGGGAGATAAGAGGCTTCTTACATCTCCAAGTGATGTCTGCTTTAGATTAATTCAGATCTTTCTAAGAGGGCAACAAGAAATCAGAGGCACTTCCTGAGATACTTCCTGCACTATCCTGAGATACTTTCCACTGTGTGCCAGTTGTAAGGGCTTTATGGAGTAGAGTTGAGCCTGGGCCTGCATAATTCAAGACTGAGTTATCACATTTCACCCTGCCTGCAGCATCATCCACTTTACTCAAACCCCATGCTCAAGATTTCTGTTTTCAACCAGATAGGACTATTTCTTTTTGACCAAGGTATAAAAGAAACCAAAGAGAGGGGAATCAGGATCTAGTGTCAGGTGCTTTGCCCCCTCTCAGCAGTAGGTCACCAATCAGAGACAGAGAACAGTTTGGGTTGAAAGAGACCTTAAAGACCCTCTGATTCCACCCCGCTGCCATGGGCAGGGACACCTTCCACCATCCCAGGTTCCTCCAAGCCCTGTTCAACCTGGCCTTGAACACTTCCAGGGATGGAGCAGCTGCAGCTTCTCTGGGCAACCTGTGCCAGTAGCTCATAACACTCAAAAGAACAATTACCTACTAACATCTACTCTAAATCTCTCCTCTTTTAGTTTAAAACCATTCTCCCTTGCTCTATCATTACCTGCCTGGGCAAAAAGTCACTCTCCCTCTTTTTTTATAAGCCCCTTTTAGGTATTGGAAGGGGCTCTCAAGAATTCTCCTGACCCTTCTCTTCTCCAGACTGTACAACCTCTCTCAGCCTGAGGAAACACAAGGGCGTTCCCTCCCTTTGGCCACCCCACTGCCATCCACATCTTGTGGGTGGTGAGAAGGGAAGTCAGAGTTGCCCATAAATGTGGGAAACGTCCCCCAAATGCCTCCTGTCCTGAAGAATACAGTGGGGGATAACTCACAGTGTCTCTTGGGACAGGATGGAATACGGGAGCTGGCCAGCAAGCCCAGGCAAGCAGGACAAGGGGCTGGGCAGAGCCATGGCAGAGAACTTCTCCTGTAGAGCCGTGCAGTGAACAAGGCAAGCAGACAGTGACCTGGGCAGCTTCATAGCACTGGTGTCACCAGAGCAAACCCTTCCTGAACAATCTCTCCAATGGATTAAGCACCTATGTGGCTTCTGTGAACACCATGTATTTCTCTCCACTGATATCCCACCATAGAACAGATCTGGGTCTGGTGTCCTCAGCACCACCAAAACCAGA
Organism: Anthoscopus minutus; assembly: GCA_013399455.1. Classification (NCBI taxonomy): domain Eukaryota; kingdom Metazoa; phylum Chordata; class Aves; order Passeriformes; family Paridae; genus Anthoscopus; species Anthoscopus minutus. Next base: position 50,016 of record VWYI01028460.1, read on the forward strand.
TCTCAATCCAGCTTCTGCATTGTGTGAGGGAAGCAGTAGCTAGAATGCTAGAGATGATGCTGTCCAAGAAACAAGGTCCCCATTCACAGAACAGCTCCCATCCTCCCTTCAGCTCCCAGACTGTTTTTTGGAAACCGGCAGAGGCACAGAGCTGGGACAGAAGGCTTGTAACACACAGGTATCCCTCAGATATTTGGTGAATCTGATCTGAGACTGAGGGAACACAGCTCCTGCTGAAGATATCCTGTCACCACTGCTCATCCCTCAAAAATATAAGCAACTCCACAACCAACACTTCCAGCTACCAAATCCATTCCTGTTTTTCCAAAGCCAGGAAAAAAGCCTTGGACCAAGAAAGCTCTTCTGCTCCTGGGAGGACCACGAGCACAAACTATTTCTGCTAAGCCTTCAAAAAATATACTCCAGCGCTCTGGCAGCATTGCTGGAAGCTAACAGCACTAGGGCAGCCAGAGCCATCCAGCCCTGAGCCACCTCAGGGATGCTTTGGGAGAAAAGAGCCAGTGCATGCAGTGCCCTCCCTGGCAGGGAAGAGGCTCTGGCTGCAATTCCAACTTCTCCATCACTTCAACCACCACTCAGCCCCACGGACTGACAGACAGCACAGCAGTGCCCCCAAACCACAACCCCTCCGTGCTCGGTAGGAGTCACAGCTGGCACAACTGGAGCCAAGGCTGGAGCACCAACCTTGGCACGGGAGATGGTGCCAGTGCCGGTGTGGATACTCACTGCAAAACTTCTGGAAGTCAGCCTGCAGCTCCTTGTGGGCGCTGAGGAAGACCCGTCCCTTCTCAGTGCCCACCACGAAGGCGCTCTCCTCATGGACGGCGATGCAGGCCACCTCCGCGTTCAGCTTGGAGAGTGCCAAGCACTGTTGGAGGCACCAGGTCAGCACAGCACAGGATGGGGGAGCATCTCCCTGCATCCCACCCCTTGCCATTTCCCCAGTGGGAGGTTTTTTCTTCCATCAGAAGCAGTGTTCTGGTTCACGTCAGAATTTCATGGGTTTATGACATCCCCTGAAAATTGCGGTGACTTTATGGCTCTACAAAAATATCCAGCTAGAGAACATGAACTATTTACCCATCACTTTATTTCACTTTTTCCTGTCCTAAAAATAAACATTTTATTGTATTTCTTTAAAAGAAAACATTCCTGTGAAAAAAAATCTAACAAAAACCCCACACAACTGATAACAATTTGCATTTTTCCATCAGCTCTAATGGAATAAGGAACACAGGAATCTTATTTCAACTGCAGAACACTAATATGGTCAAAGTCCAGACTACTTGAACGATTCTTCTTGTACAGTTATGCAAAACATTAAAGAGATGGAAAAAACTTCCTCCATTAATCCACTTTATGTAACATGCCCTTCCTGCTCTACATAATACACATGTAGAAGCATTTTTATTAGTATTTTTTATATTATAATGGTTACTCAGTCCCAGTAACCTGAGTCATATTCCTATAGCTACAGCACTGGTGCTAGGAAGATGCTGTCCCCAGGTCATGATTTAAATGGGTAAAAAAGGGGGGATTTTCCCAGCATCAGCCCTGGTTAGACACATCAACAACCCCACAGAGGAGTCAGAGGATGCTGGCAGCCAGGGAGGGAGCAGGAGAGCAGGGGAGTTCCATGGACCAACCCCTCTAAGCTACCTTCAACTCCCTGCACACATGTACAATGAGCTTCCCTTGTGTAGGTTTAAACCAGCTTCCCTACCAGGTCATTTTACCTCCTGCTCACCATCTTCAAGGAGGCATTGAATCAAATCCCACAAAACAGATATTTTTAAGAAACCTCCTTTCAAAACCTAGTCACAAAGACAAATATTTTGCTCAAGAAGTTCAACACTCAAAAAATAAACACAAAAACTAAGGTATGTGAGATTTGGATGCAGAACAAATCCAAAGCCTAAGCCTGCTTGGTGACATGCACATGTCCCTGAGGTCTATTTATCAGGCACACAGGCAGCTAGGTTTCAGTGAGCACAGAGGCTGTCTTTGGTGAAGCGCTGGGATAAAGGCTGAATTTCAGGAGCAGCTTGGCTCCCTGGCCCCAGTGTAGCTAACAAGGACTGAATAATAATGTATATTCGTTAAGAAGCTGAACTATGGCAACATAATTTGCTGTACAGGATGGCATGGATATAAATCATCAAAGCTGCTTGGGGTGCGTAGGCTTCAGGGAACCTGCTCCTTAGTGGGGTGGTGATGTCAAAGAGAAGGAAATTGGTATTAATGAAAAAACCTCTACCCACATAGAGAGGAAAACATATCCTAGATAAATGCATTACATATGACTTGACTTTAAAAAGAGAGAGCTATTTAGCACATCTCATTGCATTAGACATTTGTTACTACACATCCGCTTTCCCTTCTTGATCACATTCACAGTTAAAAATAAGATTAGCTCTGGTCCACGAGACTTAATCCAGACAGTTATCTTGTTTATGTAAGCATGGCTGACTTAGGCAAGGTTTCCACCGGGAATTCTACGTCAAAAGATATGAAAGTTATTTTCTTTGTTCTCAGAGATAAAAAGCCATTGTTCTGCTGTTGTGTAAATGCTCACGGTAACATTGGTACAACAGCAAGGAAAAAAAAGCCAATCACCCTACAGCCAGTTGATACCAACATAAATATTAATGGGAAAACAATACACATCTGAGATTAACTTGTGTTGACTTTATGATCCTTATGGTTGTCAGGGTAGGAAAGGGTTTTTATTTCTCAGCAGTTCCCTGGGCTTTCCAGTAGCAGAGGAGAGCGGAATGAGCTCACCAGGCATCCTGTGCCAGGCCTGCACCCAGACAGCCTTGCTAAATGGAGGCCAAAGGAGGGAGGGGGATGGGGACAGGGGTGCCACTGGCCTCTTACCATGGAGTCTAAGGCAGACACTAAGCTGGTGATGATTTCGTCTCTCTGAGGAAAAACCATATTCCACTGGTCAGCTCTGGAGGTGGTGAGATTCACATCTAAAGGCTTCCCTGCCAAGGCCATATTCACCTGAAAACAGAAGAAAATAAAAGAGCTGTGCATCACTGTTACTACGGAGAGCTGGAGGTGAGCATCACTACAGAAGCCCCACCACCATCGTGTGCTATGGGAGCAAGGCTGGCACAGGTACACAGGGGAAACTGAGGCATGCAGAGAGACCAGAGCAGCCTGAACCCCACAGTCCCCACGAGTCCTCTGCTAAAGACAGGTAACTGCAGAAGCTGTTGAGCTGTAATCAAACCCCAGAGCTGATGCTGTGTGTAGCAGCAGTGGCCAGATCATCTCTGCATTTGGAGCTCAGCCCCGAGGAGCTGCCACCACTGGGCAGGGGCCACAGCTCCATGCTGGGACACTCCAGCCTGTGGCCATGCAAACCAGGGGATGCTGAAGGGAACATGGAGCACTCATGTGCCCAAGCTCTGATGGCAGCCATGAGCAGAAGGAGATGGCTCTGTCCCCATGATGTGCTGACCATCCTTGTGCCTCCCACTCCAAACCCTGGGCAAGAGGAGAGCCTGCCTCCCAAAACTGTCCCTGAAACAGGTCAAAGTCACAGGGTGCTCTGGTTTCACCCCAAGGGAGAGATGCAGCTTATGGAAGGGGATTCCTCCATGAAATTTCTGCAGTTCTTGGTGTTGGGGGAACAGAACAAGGTGGCATGCAGGGACCACACATCTGAAAAGAGGCTCAGCCCCAGAATCTTCATCCCTCACAGCCAAATGGGGAAAAATGCTGTGACCCAGCTACAAAGGCAGCACCAGCATCAGGTTTCTGCGCCTCAGTGTGCATGTCTCATTTCAGCTCATGGTAATGCCAGTGCTGCAGGGAAGCTAAGGCAAGGTCTCACCCATGCTGGGACACCCACACTCGAGACAGCATCACCCCCAGCACCCAACACACCCCTCCCAGCTACCACCCCTCCATCTGGAGGGCAGCACAGCAACCACCCTGCTTTAATGCTGCAAATAAAGAGCGGCAAGTTAGCTCATCAGCCACTTGAACCAGATCATAAATCATGTGCTCACAAATGGATGGAAGAGGCTAGAGGATCCCTAACAAGGCTGGATGGGCAGAAGGTGGGGAATATGAATGAAGCTGCCTGCACATAGCTCAATTTGCCACTCAGTCAATAACCACAGCTGCCCACTGAAAACATGGGTTACAGTCAACAGCAAACCCCCAAACTCACCTTCCTGCCCTAGTTTGTACCTGTGTCCAAGCAGAAGGAATCTGAATGCAAAGCAAAGCTGTGCTGCCCCATGAAACTGGGGAAATGGTAGGTTTTGGCCCAAAATAACAAGCTCCCCCACACTGGCATCTCTGCAGGTACCTGAGCACACGCATGTTATGAAAGAATCACAGAACAGTTTGGGTTGGAAGAGATCTTAAAAGTCATCTCATTCCAATCCCCTGCCATGGGCAAGGACACCTTCCACTATCCCAGGTTGCTCCAAGCCATGTTCAACCTGGCCTTGAAACCCTCCCTGTATGTGACAGCCACAGCTTCTCTGGCCAAACAAAGGGTCTGCAACAAGCTAATGCAGAGGGGACACAAATCCCATTAAACAATAATGACTGAATTTCAGGAATTGCTCTGGATGAGCCCTCCAGGTTATTCCCCTTGTTGCCAGGTCTTAAAAGCAGCCAAGCAGTGCTGAGGCTCCACTGGCACCTGCAGACAGCAGAGCTGGAACATCAACCACACTAACAGTCTCCCAGGAAAATCCTTTTCCACCCATCTGACACTTTCTAACAAAGCTGATGGACATCTCCACGATGATCTTGGAGGGTTAAGAACCTGGCCTGGCTAGGCATCAGCCTGGAAAATAAAGCAGGAAACTGAACATATGGTTGTACAGCTGAGCACAGACCCCAGGTGTCCCCGTGCTGGGGACAGGTCTCTGCTAGGCACCTCCAGCTTTACCACCACAAGAAGCTGCAGCAACACCAGGAAGCAATCTGCCTTGCTCCAGCCCTGCAGTTTGTGCATGCTGGATGGACAGACAGACAGACTAGAGCCCATTTCATCTGCAAGCTCCCAGGCAGCTTCCTGAGCACAGCTCTTCAGGAGTGGAGAACTTGAGATTCCATATTTTCATGGATGCTGTGTTAATAAGTGGTGCCTGTTGGTGCAATTGGCAGCAAACAGCGAGGTGCTGGTGGTGCCAATGCTGAGCTGGGGACTTGTCACTGCTTTGCTCCAGGGAGCATCACTCCCTTCTCAACTCCCCCAAGCACTTGCTTAGAAAACAGCTTAACTTTGATGCCCACACATTTCTGAGTTACTTATTTATTAGTAACTATGGCTGCTATGACATGGACATTCTGCTGCCTTCTAGCAGCATTTTGGAGAACCAGTCCCTGCCTTGGTGGGGCTGGATGCATCCACTCAGAGAGGTCTAGCTGCACCAACCTGCTCAGCCATGGCCTCCCACAGGAATCAGCACTTCCAGGGAAGAGATGCTCCTCTCTTGGCTGCAAAAAGCAAAGCCACAAGCTGGATCTGGCTGCAGAGAGGGAACCAATAGGAAAGACAGGGATAACATCAATGGGAAGTGGGGCAGAGTCCCTGCATCCATTTCCTAACCTGCAGGAGATTGGGACAAAAATAATCCCTTTCCCCTGGCTGGTTGTTTAATTAGTAAAAGCAAGAATCACTCTACAAGAAAAAAACCCCAAAACACAACAAAAAAGATGACCCCAAGTAACACAATGGGATTTTAGTGATGGGGGGGACAATATTCCAGTAAAGCTTTTAATCATTTGTGGTCACAAAGAGCATGACAGTGGATTTACAAAAGGGTGGAATAAAAGGAAGGAAAGGAAATCTCACTAGCAAGTGCTAGGCTTATTTAAATCAAATTAAGACATAGGGCTTGAAGTTGTTTGTCTAATTAAAGGGAAAGTACTCTTTAGGAAAACTAGGGTAAACCATTCTTACAGCAGTTTGGGCTGGTAACAGGGAGCAAGGTGGGGAGGATGGGTGCAGAGCAGCCTGCCCCATTTCCTAGGGCTCCATGTGCCTGTCCTACTGAAATCCCTCCCTGGGACACCACCAAAGGGTTGATGTCACCTTCCACAAGGACCCTGCTCCAGGTACAGTCCCATCACACTTCTGCAAACTCAGTCTCAAGCCCGGGAGCAAAGGTTGGCTCAGAGACTATCACACCACTGTCATGGGGCCAAAGCAAACATTTGCAGATTGTTTTTACATTTTTTAGGGGTTTTTAAAATTTTTTTTTAAAGTTATCAAATTTTATTTTTTAATTATTTCTCATCCACAAGGTAATCTCAGGGGAATGGGGTGCTGTGCAACAGCTGGCACAGGGTGTTATCTCCTGCTTGGCTCTTACAACATCTCCCTTGATAATCCTGGGAAAGATTAGAAACTTTCCCTGGGGCAGTTTCACTCATGAATCACCTGTGCTGCAGCAGAGGAAAAACCAGGCACAGTTGGGAGACTCATGAAGTCCTCTGGAATGGGCCAGGGGCCCCCCAGCCCTCCAACCCACAGGAGGCACATCCAATCATCAGCCCCTCTAATGTTTCCATGGGGCAGCATCTCACCAAGATAAACATCCTCCAGCGGTGCATCCCACCATCACCATTTCCAAATCCTATGGAGCTAACAAAACAGCAAAATATACCCCCACCAGTAAGCCAGTGACAACCCTCCAAAGGAAATTTCTTGCCAGAAAGCTGTTATTATACCCATCAAATGATAAACAGGTCCCATCAGGAGATGTAGAGGGAGTTGATGTGATTCAGCAACTCACAGAGTATGCCCCTGGCCCATGCAGAGACTGAACTTGCAGGATACTCCTGGTGTTAAGAATAGGAGAGTTTTCATCCCCCTTCTTCCTTGTCTTCCAAATTCTTACAATGATTTTCAACCCCACATCAGCCAGAAGCAACAGCATCTTATTTATTGAGCTGAGCTGGTGTTTCCACACTGCCATGGTCCTTGAAACAGACCCTGCACCACCATCCACCCCTTGACCCTCACCCTGGTGGACGTGGGAGCCTTACACAGCCTAAATCATCCAAATCTCATTCTGCAAGGGAAGCTGAACATTGCAGGACTTGCAAATATGGACTGAATTACTGGCTCTCCCCATACTTTCACTCCTCTGGTCCACCCTTGCCAGCAAAAAGAAAGGCAAGGCAATGGCCCCTTTTCTGGGAATTACCCAGAGCCAAACCCAGTACAGAGTGGGAGATGCTGTGAGATGGGAACAACTAAATGCCCAGGAGGGATGGAGCACATCTCACAGCTGCTGCTTATTACACTGACTTCTACAACACTGGGGGTTTTGCTACCAATACTGAATAATAGAATCATGGAATGGTTTGGTTTGTAAGGGACCTTAAAAGTCCATCACATTCCAATCCCCTGCCATGGGCAGAGACACTTTCTGCAAGACCAGGTGCTCAAAGCCCTGTCCAAACTGGCCTAGAACATATTAAACTAATTAGTTTGTTTTTTCCTGCTGGTCTGCTGTGTCTTACAAATATAACTCTGTCCATTCCCACCATGTGAAGCATCTCTAGGACCTGGGAAGGACATCAGACCTCAGAACCATCTCAGGGAAAAGCATCCTCAGTCTGGGGCCCTGACCCAAACCCACTGCTGGATGTCATGGTCACAAATTCCAGCTCAGCCCTTAAGCTACCAGCTACACCCAAGGACAAGTTGAAGAGCACTGGCTCAGACACAGCACCCAGCAAGAGAGATGCAAAAAAGCAAGGGAACATCACAGAGAGCCCTAAAGAGATGCTGCCACTGCTGCCTGCTTGCCCCATGAAAATCCCACCCAGAATTCTCATAAAGCCTCCAATGGTGTGGACAAGTTCCCCACTCAGGAAACTAAACAGGAATCAAAATTAATGAGAGCTTTGGCTATTCAGCATGCTGGGGGTTAAAAAAAAAGAATAAAAGAAGAGGAAAGAAAAAAATTGACCACTGCACTGGTTGTGCCCAGAGTTCCACAAAATAGTGGCAGGAAATTATCCACTCATTCATTTTTCCTGGAAAATTCTACCTGTTGCCTCAGTGGTTCTGATGAGATGGTGGGAGGCCCAAATGAACCAAACACAGTTCCAGCAAAATAAAAAGAAAGAATATATATTATATATATTATATATATATATATATCATCAATGAAATATATATATATTTTTTTTTTTTTTTTTAGATGTCAGACTTCAGATGAATTACAGGCACTTTCCCCTCCTGGGTAGTGGAGGGGCAGGCTGGGGGGATAATTAGAGCAGGGGAAAGCACAGTTGGGGGTGGGAGACTTCTAAAGGTACTTGGGTTTCTTGGCCTCCTGAAATCTCTGATGTGCTGTAGGATGTTGGGCACCACATTCAGCCATCACCACCCTCCCAGGACCAAGGGAGCAGGATCAGTGCCCTCAAGCCCATCTGCTGGGAGGACACTACCAGCCCATAAACAGAATGATGAGATGACAGTGATTTTGTTTGTAATTGCCTGTTGCTCCATGAGGGAACATTTAAAGGAATTTTTAAAGCTTACACTGGTTCCGGAAGATACTGAAGCAATTAACCCTGGCTATCATTAAACATGTTTTTAAATTGATCAGGAGTCATTCTGATTGGAGGCAGAGGGAGAAATAATGTCCTCTGCTCCAAGTGAGGGGCCCATCCCCGTGTCCCATCCAGGGACATCACTTTGGGGCAGGACCCAGCTAAATGAGGAAGGGCAGTGACTCAGAAGGTATTTCCCTGTCCCTCTCCATCCCAGGGATTTTGGAGGCCCCTTTTTTTGCAGGTAGCTGTGATCAGTGAGGAGCCATTTGAGCAAAAAACCCTGGAAACCACATCAGCCACAGCAAGGGCAAAAGCTGGGGTAGAGACCAGACTTGAGTTCCCATTTGTGTTTTTTTCCTAATTGCTTAAGCAAAAACTGTTGTCAGTGGAGCAGATGTGACCAAAGCCATCTTGGATGCAGGAGCACTGTGACACAGTCCCATGGTTGCCAAACAGCTGTCCTTGGGAGTTTTGCTGCAGAGGTGGAGATACCTGGTCCACATGGGCAATCTGCTTTAACCCACCTGTCCTGCCCAGCTGAACCCTAATGCCTTACACCTAATTCAGTGCCAGCCTTCAGCCTCTGTGGCCACATCATTGCCATCTCAAGCCTTGCAAATCATGCCCATGCCAGGATGGTTTCCTGTGTCCCTAACAGGTGGTTGGTGAGCTGCTCCATTAGCACCAACGCCAGTGGTACAGCAGATGTAACTGTGGTCCAGGGCACTCACAAAACATCCAGAAATACCCTCAGCTGTCTAAATTCCCTGAAAAGCTCTAATCCCTGCTTTGTGTGTGGGTGCTCCTGCAGCACAGCCCTCCTGGGACAAGCAAGGAGCTCTGGGTTTTGAGGGACCCCAGGAGCCATGCTGCCACACACCCCAGTGTGAGAGGCATCTGCTGGGGACACATCTCATCCCCCAAACATGGGGGATGTCCACCCCCATCCCAAACTGGGTCCAAATGCTGCCCCATAACTGCTGCCACGTCTGTCCACACACCCAAAAATCCCCTTTTATTTTGCTCCTTTTCACAGAATCACAGGATGTACCAGGCTGGAAAAGACCTTTGAGATCACCAAGTCCAACCTGTGACCTAACGCCTCGTCATCATCTAAACCATGGCACTGAATGCCACACCCAGGCTTTTTTAAACTTGTCCAGGGATGGACTCCCACCACCTACCAGCCCTCTCCTGGGGCAGACCATTCCAGCATCCAATCACTCTTTCAGTGAAGAATTTTTTCCAGATGTCTAGCCTAAACTTCCCCTGGTGAAGCTTAAGACTGTGTCCTCTCATTCTGTCAGTGGTAGCCTGGGAGAAGAGACCGACCCCACCTGAGTGCAGCCTCCTGTCAGGCAGTTTAGGGAGTGATGGGGTCACCCCTGAGTTTCCTTTTCTCCAGGCTGAACAGCCCCAGCTCCCTCAGCTGCTCCTCACAGGGTTTGTGTTCCCAGCCCCTCTCCAGCCTCCTCTGGATGTGCTCGAGCATCTCAAGGTCCTTCCTACCCTGAGGGGCCAGGGCTGGACCCAGCACTCGAGGTGTGGCCTCAGCAGTGCTGAGCACAGGGGAGCAGTGACCTCCCTGCTCCTGCTGGCCACACCATTCCTGATCCAGGCCAGGGGCCATTGGCCTTCTTGGCCACCAGGGCACTCTGCCGGCTCGTGTGTCACCAGTGTCCCCAGGTCCCTTCCTGCCTGGCACTCTGTCCCCAGCCTGCAGCACTGCAGGGGTTCTTGTGGCCAAAGTGCAGACTCGGCACTTGCACTTGTTCAACTTCATGTTGTTGGACTAAGCCCAGCCTGTCCAGGTCCCTTTGCAGAGTCCTCTTATTCTCAAACAGATCAGCACATACTCCCAACTTGGTGCCATCTGCAGATTTACTGGTGGTGGACTCAATCCCCTCATCCAGATCATCAGTGAAGATTTTAAGCAGAACTGGCCCAGCACAAACCCCTAAGGGACACCACTGGTGACTGGCCACCAGCTGGATGCAGCACCATTCACCACCACTCTCTGGGCCTGGCCTCCAGCCAGCTCTTAACCCAGCAAAGAGTGCTCCTGTCCAAGCCTGGGCTGCCAGCTTTTCCAGGACTGAAAGGTATCAAGATGATATCAGCTTTTCAAGGTGATACCTTTCTCCAAAACTGAAAGCAGCAGAGCTGGGGGGCAAACACCCTCTGGGGCAGTCTGGGCTACAGTGCAACCAGCACAGTAAGGGTGAAGGCACTGCTTTGTGCCTGCATCCCCACTGTGCCAGTAGCTCTTGCCTCACTGCCTCTGTTGGCTCTCCCAAACCCTTTATCTCTCCTGCCTGTTTCCTTCCAAGTGGGTAGTACAGGGCAGAACAAGCTCTCATGACCAAATACCTCCTTCCCTGTTTTATTTTACCCACAAATCCCAAGGTATCTGCTGGAAAACCTCCTCACACACACACCAGCTCCACAACATTCACCAGCATCACTGCCTTGGCTCTGCTTGCCTGGATAATCCAGCACCTGCTGTGGTTTAGTCCCACTTGTAAAAGAAGCAAAGAGCAAACTGGGGGCTCCCACAGGGAAAAGTGTCTACCACAGGAACTTCACTTTTCCATCTCCAACCAGGGCATTGTATTCTGCTCCCACCTTGATTTCCCTAAGCCTAGCCTAGGTGCACACCTTAATATAATATAGTAAAATTACAGTAGGCTTCTGTCTAGTGCAAAGAGAGATAGAAGAGAGGATCAAGTGCCCTTCAGAAGCTGTATCTCATCTCCCCCAGGATAAACACTTCCACGGCATGGCAGCTGCTGGGGAATCACTCTGCCTGTGGAGCTCCAGCAGCACTGCTTTCAGTTCCAGACAAGTTTCCACACTGCAATCTCACAGCAGGCAGGCACAGAAGCTCTTGCTTCCAGCAACTGCTTCTTCATTTATTAAGGAAATTTTAAAGAAAAACAAGGGGGGGAAAAAAAGTGTTAATTGGAGCATTCCCACTGTAGCAGGGAGCGATGCTGAAAGCACCATGCATGAAAAACTGGATCCTGCCCCAGCAGCCCCACGTGAATGGCTGGGGTCAGTGAAGCCAAGATGAGCTTCATGGTGGCTGGTGGGTGAGCAGAACCACCCAGCCACAAGGACCTGGGTGTCTCCATGGCTCCAGAGCTGAGTCTCCCTCCCCAGGGGGATGCCCAGCCCCAAAACTCTGCCTGAATCAGGGAGCTCTGCACCCCTTCCCATACAAAAGCACGCTGCTTGGCAGTTCCTAGAAGGAGAGATGCAGATCCACCACCTCAAACGCCAGGGCTCAGGTTGCACTTCCCAGAAGCAAGTGGCAGGGGGAAGCCAAAATTAGCAGGCTGATAATTCTACTCCTTGGTACATCCCACTGGTCTAGTGGAGGGTGTCCTTGCCCATGTCAGGGGCGGGGGTGGAACTAGATGACCTTTAAGGTCCCTTTCAAGCCACATGATTCCATGAATCTGTGATGATCCCTAGCTCCAGCACCACCCATGACTGCTGGTTATTGCAAGAAGATGCTGGCAATCCCTTGCTCAGTGAAAAAATGAGGTGAAATGAACTCAGAAGCTACAGGATAACCTGCAAGGCAGGTCCTGGGATTGCACCAACCTGAGTTCCCAGCCCTATACCCCCTTGCACCCCTCAATCAGCACTTGGGTCCCACCTTGCATGCCTGAGTGGGTGCTGGCACCACAGGGAGAAGGCAGGCAGACTCTGTTCCCTGCCTCTGGCTCAGCAGTGCATACACTAACATTGGGGTTATTTAAAGCCCAGTTTTAACAGCATTCAGTTGCGTGATCAGGATAAAAAATCGCAATCCTAATTCCTGGCCCCCGGTGCCTATGGCAACTGGTATCCGTCTCCTTGGAAACTAATCTCGTGGTATTTGAACAATGTACCAAGGGCCTTTAATCTCCCAAAGACTGTAAATCTTTATTCTAGCCTGCTCTCCTCCTACCCCATGAGCCAATATAAAAAGCCTGTTGTTTTCCATGAAATCACTAAGAGCCTAACTTGAATTTTATATTACACAGACACATGCTTTTTAAAAATATTTCTTTCTTCCCACTAAATGAAGGAAAAATCCCATATATGAGATGCTCCTGGTGTTGCAGCCCTGGCCCCACACCCTGGTAAGGGGTTTGCTTTCTCTGAACAGTGCTCAATGCCCTATCCTGGCTCTTAATTCAAATGGCACATCCACCATGTCTAACCAGACAATGCCCCAGATTATTATTTCTATTAATTATCATTATTTATAATTATTATTATTAATTGTTATCTAGCAAAAGGCTACTGAAACTGCAAATATACAAAAACTTAGCACTAGCAACTCTTTGCTGGGGACAATGAGTCCACAAGGGCTGAGCAGAGGATATTCCAGTCTAGTCCCCCAAATGCTGTTGGGCTCCTCATCTTGCTCCTCAGCACTCAACTCCAATGCTTTTTTCTTTTGTAAAGCTGCTGTTGATGGCATCAGCCCCTCCCCAGCTCTCAGACACTGGGAGCTCATCACCCACTTTCTGCTCTGCTCAGGCAATTGGTTTGCTCTGCATAAGGTGGTCCCTAATAGAGAGATACCACATAATCTCATTATGTTTAATTTTCTCTCTAGTATTTCTCTCTGGTTAGTGGTGTCTCAGTACCAAGTATTCCATGTGTTACAGGATGGGCTGTTTGCTAATCCAGGCTGGCTACATAAATAAACTCATTTTAAAAAAAAAGGAAAAAATGGCTTTTTAAAGGGATGGAAGAAGGCTCAGAGATGGGAGCATCCCATGCCCTGAGTCTCTCACTCCTGTCTGCTCCTCATTCCCTTCTCCTTTCTTTTATTTTATGGGATGAGTCACAAAGGTGAGAGCAGGTCCTGGGTCATCCCAACCACACAGCTGGGAGCATGTGTGTAGAGAGCTACTGCCAGCAGCATGTCACCACCCACAGCCTCAATGCCTGCCCAGAACTGGGCATCCTGCACAGGGCAGGTGACTCACACTGGCAATGGAGGAGGCTTGGGTGAAGCCAAGCATGCACCCGCCCTGCTATGACCCATCAGGTGAGGCAGGCACTGACAGTGCCTCCTGGGAGCAGCCAGGATCCCCATTTCCTCCCCAGGCAGCCTCTGGCCATAACACCAGCCCCAAAACCTGCAAACCCCACCACTGCTGCGGGACTGTCAAAGCTCAGCACCGCTGCGGCCACCAGACCAAAGAGCTGTGGGTGCCATGGATCCCAGCAACCCCAGGCAGGGACACCAGACCAAAGAGCTGTGGGTGCCATGGATCCCAGCAACCCCAGGCAGGGACATCACCTTCTGCAGCGAGGCAAGACACGAGAAGCCACTGGGGATGGCAGCAGGGCTGCCCAGCATCCCAGCTGGGGCAGCAACACCAGGTCCTGCTTTGCAGCTCAAGGGACACCACTGAGCCATGCCACTTCCAGCCAAGGTGTCCCCACCAGTGTGACCATCCCCACAGCTCCTGCAGGGAGATTCTCCAATGTCTAATACATCTCGGGTGTGTACACTGCAAAATCACCCCCACATTCACTAAAGGCTTGGCTTTTTTTGACACTGAGCTTTGAGCACCATAAGCCGTGCTGGGCTGATGGCAGCTAGCCAGGGACAGGGACAGATGCATGGGACAGACCCACATCCAGGGACAGCTGCTGGTGGCAACCCCCCAGCCACACCTCTGCCTCTGGGGGCTCTGAGGAACTGTGTGTAGACATTGGTGCCTTCACCTGGCCAGGACAGCACAGCATCTTGAGGGGTTTGCTGTGGTGCCAGGGTCTCACCTGGTGCTCCCACAGGGATTTGGACTGCAGTGGGGTGGGGAAGGTGCCAGCCTAGGGCAGATGCAGAGGGAGTGGCTCTGATCACAGCCCTGATTCAAAGGCCACCTGGGCTGGCCCCGGGGAGCCCTGTGAGGATGGCTCTGGGCTGGCCAGGAACTGGCCTGAAAACAAGCCAGGTCCTCTCCCACGTGTTTCTGCTTGGAGTCACGTCAGGACAAGGTGACATAGCTGTTGATACCTCCTCCTTCCCAGGACTTGTCATCACTCAGGCTCCAACATGGCAGCTTGGGACAGCATTTCCCTTCCCTGACACCTCAACCCACCCCAAAGCACATGAGGCCCTTCTTCTCCAGGAAGAAATGGGCCCAGATCAGCCCCAGTCCCTGTTCACCAGTGGCTCAGCTCAGCTCCCTGAACCTGCAGCCACCCAGCCCTGCCCTTGTCCTACTCACACTGTTTGGGAAGGATTAGCCAAGGAAACCATTGGCAGAGGTGTCCCCCAACACCATGGGGCCAGCAGAGCCCAAGGTCTTGCAGAAACACATGTTCCCTCCTGCTAAATTCCAGCTTAATTCTCATTTCCATTGTGTTATGAAATACATTATCTATTGAAACTAAGTCAACAGTTGTTTGCATTTACATGTAAACACAGTGAATATTAGGAGCGCGGCCAGCATTATATTTGCATCCAAAATGCTGCCTGCACTGCTCTCTCTCCCTGGCCCTTCTCCATTTTTGCAGCTAAAGACATAAGCATGCAGGAGATGGTGAAACCCAAGACCAGAGCAGCCCAAGATGCAAGAAACCCCTTGTTTTTCTCTATTTTTATTTTTCTGCAGCAGGAGAAGAAACGTCCCTTTAAGCCCCCACACCACATTGACACGCATACCCCTTCATCTCAGGGCCAAGTTGAAACTGCTTCAAATTCCCAATGACACACATATCTTATCAGAGCTGCTTTGCATAATGCATAAATATTTATTTGCTTTTAATCCTGCAAAGCAAACCTGCCTTGTGGCACGTTTCCCTTAATCGGCAGCTCTGGCGCCCGACAAAGCAGCGTCCCAAATTCAGAGCCTACTTTAGATGCAAGGGCAGGGAAATAAGCAGCCAAGGTCCAGTACCCAGCACCTCCTGGGGTGCCCAGGGCAGGATTGGGGTGCCAAAGAAGCCACAAGGCACCCTGGTTCCTTGCCTACAGGCAAACGAGGTGCTTGGCTCAGGCACCTCATAAATAACAGAAAATAAATATATCTGCATCATGAAACCGTGAGAGTGTGTGTGAGAGGTGGCTTGATGCCGACTTAGCTCCTGGCTGGTGATGCTTCCAGGAGATGTTTTACCATGGAGGGTGGGTCTGGCCCCTCAAAAAATGAGATTTTAGGGGCTGAGTAAATGGAGAGCACCTTCCATTTACAGGGAATTTACATTGACAGGGAAGGCAGAGAGTATATGGCTTATTCTTGGGGTTCACAGCTTAGTTTTTGTACACAGGCTTGTTGAGCTGAAAAATGGGAACCCTTCAATTTGATCATCCATGGGGTGGGCAACAAGGGGATGATGTTGATGGTACCACCAGAGAGCAACTCGGCTTCTCCATCATCTCAGTTCAGGATATGGCTGAGCACAGACCCAAACCCCATCAAGGCCCACACAGCCTCATATGCTACAAAACTTGTAGGAATCAATAAAAAATGAGAATTTCCAAACATCAAATCACCCCGACACCAAAACCCCCTAATTACCTCTTGCTTCAGCCAAAAGTACAGGAAGCAGCATGCTCTGCCTCATCCATCCCTGCTCCACAGCAATCACAGCCTCTGCATTTGGACCCTTGGGATTGTGAATTCATTTCTCAATCAGTTCCTCCTAAATGGGTGGGAAGTAATTAGGCAAGGGGTGCAGCAAGGGTGCAAATGCTGTGCCAGGCGAGCACTCAGCACAGCTCTTCACTCCACATGCAGCCAGAGCAGGTAAACACAGAACTACTTTATAGTGGGCAGGTAAATATTTAAATAGGATTTATTTCAGCCAGTCTGCTTCATCCTCTGATAACCTGCTGACCCAGACAGAGCCCCAAAAACTGATTCAAAGCAAAATGTTGTTTTGCCTCAAGATGGAAGGAAGAACCTCAACCTCTACCTAGGGCCAGTGATTTGGGACTGGGAGGAGAAACCAGCCCAGCCACCCTGAAGAAGCTTTGCCCAGGAGCTGAGTGTGATCTTGCATTTCTCCAGCATCTTCAAGGAGGGGTTCTTACAGCCCCAAAACACTCCCCTGGATATCAGCACCTCCAAGGAGGGATCCCCATGAACACCTCCCCCAGCCCTCATGTCCCTTGCCTTGCTACTGAAGACACAAAGCACCCCAAAGTGGGAGCCTGTCTCTCTACAGCATCCTTTAAGCTTCTCCAAAGACCAGAGGCACTGCACAGACTCAAGCAGAAAGCAAAATCCATACTGGGAAGAAAGGTTCTGGGCTTAAATGCCTCTCATGGCATCACTGGGAAGAGTGGGTTAGTAAAGGGGGGAGCACACCCATAGCACATAGGGGTGAGAGGAATAGTGTTTGCTGGAAGGTTTCCCACAGGTATCACAATGGTTTTCGGGCAGGGAGCACACACTGAGGGTAGAGACTCAGCTTGGCACTCCCTGAGCCAGATCCAGGCACAAACAGTGTTATGGGGAGAAGGAAGAAGAGAGAGACCCCAGCAAGGCATCCTGGCTCAAAGACAAGCAATGTCATACGCACCAGTGGCTGCCACTTCTGGTTTTGGGGAGTGTGGAGCCATGGGGATACAGGGCAGCACATGTACACAAGCACTAGCAAGAGTCACCCTCCAGCTGCTCTCCTCACCTGCAGCCCTTACAGGAGACATTTTCCCTTCTGCTCTTGTGGTCTTGCACTTCCAAAGTGCCAGCTCAAGCTGCCAACAGGCACCAGTTTCCATGCCCCATGGGGACAGTGCCACAGCAAAGTCCATCCAGTCTGGACATGGAAGAGACCCCATTCCCTGCAAAAGCATCCACAGCAGCAGCTCCCCGCAGCAGAGACAATTCCACATTATTTTGAATGATCATGTTTAAAATTATAAAAGATGCCTACGTGCTCAAGTGCATTGATGGCAACCAGCACCAGCCCAGCAGTTAAAAATAGCCCTTTCCAGGAGAGCACTGCCAGCCTTGACCACAGGCACCCTTGGCCTGGTATAGGACACACATTCTCTGCTCTGTCCACCACCACCACCATGTTAGGTCCATGGCATACCCAAAGGTCAGCAAGTGTTGAAATAAGCGTTTTGCTTGCAGAAAAAAAAATTTAATTAACCAAAAGGAGAAAAAAATATATTCAGGGACCCTATGCTTTTAGGGGAGAAATAAATCAAGAGAGGGAGAAAATTTATTTGGGTTCAAGCCCCAACCTGAGCAGCTGATGTTCAGAGAGCACTGAGGTGAGGTGCAGAGGGGAGCCAAGCATCACCCTTGCCAGATGTGAAAACAGAGGAAACATTTGCATTACAGAGGTGGTGCTGGAGCTGTCTTTTATCATGGAGAGCCTATTGAAGGCAGCAATAGGGCTGGATTTCTGCAGGTGTAATTCCCACAGAGATAAAGACTTTGTTTTTCAACAAGCAGTGGTATCGTACATAAATTACAACAGAAAATGTGAGGAAACAAAGAAGTTTTCAAGAGAGCACATAATCTTCAGACAAGTGGCACAGGGAAAGCTGGTGGGCAGCTGTGGGAAGACAGTACCAGTGAGGGGCTGATCTCACTCTTCCACCCTCCAAAGGAATAAACCTTTAGACAGGTGGGGGGCAAAATTAGCCCACCTAACCAATAAGTATTTGAGGGGCACAGATGAAGGTGGGGGAATGGATGCAGCAGGATCCAGCAAGGAGCCATGGGAAGGGCACAGGTGGATGCTGGGCCTGTCCCAGAGCCAGGTCTGCACTCCAAGAACTCATATGGGAAGGGATGCATCAGGTTGATCAGCTCATGACACCAGTCATGCTTGTCCCTCTTGTATCTTTTTTCTCCCCTCTCATTTTAGACAAACAAACAAACAAACAAACCCAAAACATGCTGACACTAATTCTGACAGGTGTAATAAATGTTTAATGTCCTTTTAAAGGTCACCACCCACTCGCTTCTGCCTGTGGATCTGTGGTAACAGCACTGGGGCACTCTGTTTGGGCCATGCTGTTTATTCCATTAGGGTCCTGATGCCCAGCCTGCTCCTTTCCCAGCCTGGCATCTCCCAAGGAGCTGTGAGGCAGGGCTGGCAGGGGACTGGCACATGCAGTGAACCCCAGGTAAACCCCCAACCTCTGATGGCACAGGCTGCCCAGAGAAGCTGTGGCTGCCCCTGGAAGTGTCCAAGGCCAGGCTGGACAGGGCTTGGAACAACCTGGGACAGTGGGAAGTGTCCTTGCCCATGGTAGTGGGCTGGAAAAAGATGATCTTTAATGTTCCTTCCAAGCCAAGACATTCTATGGTTCCATGATTCAAGATCCTGGATGAACTTCATCTGGGGGCATGGAGGTAAACACATCTTGGGGGACAAAAATACCAAATTCTAGCTCAGGGTAAAATGCTGTTAATTTTACTTAAAGTGTTTCTAGGATTTTTTCCCCAGAAAGACAAGATGAAATTACAGCCCAGTGATTCCCCCTAAAGGGTGCAGAGCAATTTATTTCCAGCGATCCTCTTCTAATGAAACAGATATTTAACCTTGTCAGAAGGTGCATGCAGGCTCAGGGCACTGGTGCAGCTCCCTTCCCCCCACGCCTGCCTTTCCCAGGATGAAAACCTCCAACCTAAACCCCAACCAGGATGTTTATTTAAGACCCAAAACCCCAAAGGCATTTTAAACAAGCAAAGTTCCTCACATATTTTGCAGACCAAGTGCAATCCTTCACGCCAGTGATTGCAAGTTTGCACCCAGGGGGGCGCGGGGGTCCCTGATGCCACCAGGATGGTGTTGTCCCACTGCTTGGCTGGAAGCAGGGATGATTCTGTGGGACCCAGGGACCTGGTGGCATCTTGTGGTGTCCTCACAGACCAGAGAATTCCCACACATCTGGGTCTCCACAGCTCAGCAATGTGGTGGCCCAGTTTTTGGGAAACTTGCCAATGACCACCCCATCACAGCCTCACTAGGCTCCAGTGGGAATTGGTCCTCACCACTTGGAAGGGTTCAGCAGCTCATATCCCAGCTGATTAAGAGGGAGGAAGCCATAAGAAAAAGCCCTTTCTCCATCCATACCAGTCACTTGTGTTCTTCCTAGGACACATCTGACACCAGCCAGCAGGAAGTAGCAGGGGAGCAGCAGTACAGCAGGCAGCTCCCACTGCTCCCTGCAGCAGCTCTTCAGCAGATGGTGGCTCGTAACATCATTATGTTTACCTAACAAGATTGCTTTATTGTAGCCCTCCAACAATAAAGCTGGAGCATCTAAAAAGCAGTGGCCAATGCCTGGGTTTTGACAAACCTGGTGCCAAATCTATATCTATAGCTATATCTATATCTATATCTATATCTATATCTATCTATATCTATATCTATATCTATCTCTATATCTATATCTATATCTATATCTATCTATATCTATATCTATATCTATCTCTATATCTATATCTATATCTATATCTATATCCATATCCATATCTATCTAATCTATATCTATATCTAATCTATATCTATATCTATCTAATCTGTATCTACATGTAATTTTAAATCTCTATATAAATCATGATTTTAGAGGTCACAGTAATACACTAGGGTTTTTTTTTTCCCCCCCATACTAAAACAGATGTGACTCACATGCAAGCAAAAAGACATACAATTCAATGCTTGAAATTCTTTTAAGTGCTGGGGTGGGGAGTTGCTGTAGCAATTTGGGTAATGCCACGGGCACACACAGCTCAACCCCCAATCTACCCAGACCAGGACGCCAGAGACAGTGTTCCTCCTGGCAAGGACTGTCATTCCCTGTCTGCACAGCAAACAGGGTCCCAGCCTTCTAAATAATAATGCAAAACAAATAATAAAAGATAATTCCCACATATTTAATCATTACCAGAGCTCTGGGAAGAAATGATAATCAGGCCCCTACTAATTACGGAGACATAATCCTGTCTTTCCTACAGGTTTTTCCGTCCCTGTCTCCTACCCTGGAGTGAAACAAGCAGAAATCCAGCCCGGTGGGAAGGAGTGTGGCTTTGGTGGAAGCCTCAAACAGATCTCCATGCACAGCCACAGTGGGCACAGCCCCAGCCTACCAGTGCCAGGGGAGACTTGCCAGAACCCCCATCCCACTGGGGTCAGCATCCACCCTACCATGAACACAACCCATCCTTTATGGTACCTCTTGTAAAAGTCCAAGCAGCAGCATCCGCCCAGGGAAAACCCTACCCTTGCCACCAATGTCCCTCTGGGATCTCAGCCCTGCAGCAGGGTATGGACCAGCAGCTTGTCTCAAGCCTCACCCAAAACCTTTCAGCATCCTGCAGCACTCACTGGCAGTGGCCTCAGTGGCACTAGTCCTGGTGTCACCGTGCCATGCACAGTCCTGGCACTGAGCCCTTAGGAGCTGGACAGGGTTAACATCTGGCACAAGGATCACTGCTAATTAGCAGCAGGGCTGGGTTTGTCCCTTTCATCTGTGTATCCTGTCATCGTGGGAGCTCTGCCCAGCTCCAGGGAGCCACCTCCAGCTTGGTGTGATGGCCAGAGCTGTCTCCACTGCCCAGGGCCAACGCTCTGGTGCTACCGGGCTGGAGCCCAGCGGCAAATGAGCAACCTGGCAGCCAGTGCCTCAAGGCAAGGTCACCTCTTGAAGGCACTGGGGACTAGGTGCCTTCCCAGGCAGGAGACACATCCACACAGACACAGCTGGAGCTAAAGACAGAATGTGATCTCTGCCAAAACCTGGGCAGAGATGAACTCTTTAAAGGTGGATCCCTTTAAAAGTGGGTGAAGCACCCTCCAGCTCCAGCACAGCAACCAGATAAAACCACGGAGATCTTTCTTACCCACTGCAGAGTTTTCACTTTCCAGTGTCACCTTGCTCTGGAAGACTTGCTCTCTATAATAGTTTTCCCTTAGCCAGACCAACTGCCTCTATATTCTTCCAAACCACAGTTACCTTTTGAAAAGCTTTGACCTTTTTTTTGGTTTTTGCCTTTTTTTTTAAGCAAGGGAGAAAGAAGCCAGGGGTTCCTACATGGCCATACCACTGTCACAACCCATGGCTGGGATCCCATGTATCCATCCTGACTCATCCAGGGATTTGAAGTGGGACTGAAAACTCTGCTGCTGGCCATCCAGGCACCAGGTTTTTCTCTCAGAGGCACATAAGTCTGTGCAACCTCTGTGCATCCATTGCAGGGGGAGGTTTCTCCTCCAGGGCACATCCAAGCCAAGCAGGACACAGAACCCTGGCAGCAACCAGCATCCACACACATCACCAAAAAGTTCAAGAAATCATCCAGAAATTAAAAATGGTTAAAAACATCCTGCCCACCAGTCTTCTTCCCTGCCATCACCAGAGGGATCTATACCTCCAAGCACCCTCTGGGCTCCCAGGTTTTAATCTGCCTGTGGGGCTCTGGGAACAGATCAACCACGAGTCTGTGGTGCCCACCACAAGCCTTTGCATCCACTTGGATGACTCAGGGGCACTGCCAGACCCCAGCACACCCCATAGGGGAGGTCACCCATGGGCAGAAGGCATCTGGACTTCTCTCTTCAATCTCCTGGGGCAGAAGTCTCAGGCATGCAGGTGGGCACTAGATGGCACATTTCCAGGACCCAGCCTGGGTCACACCAATGTCCCCACTGGCACTTGCTCCATTTGATGTTAGAGATTTAAAGCAAACGAGGATGGACATCTCAGCTCTCATATGAGAGGTGGAGATTGGTTTTGAGGAGGGGCACACTGGCAAAGGACGGTGACGCCCACGTGGCTATGCAGTAGCAGAGTGATGCTCCTCGCTGGTCCCCTACTCACCCCACTGAGATTAATTATCTCTTAAAACCGGCTAGACCAGCACAGAGCAGAGACAAGACAATGTGAAGATACAAAACTCCAACAGAAGCTGTTTGCATGGATGAATGTAAATCCTGCTCAGCACAGTCTGCTCCCAAGGAGGGGATCAATGCACCCAGTGCTTTCCTCCACACCATCCACCTCAAGGGATGCCCTCCCTTGCTCCCTTGCTGTACTCTAGGTAAGTTCCTAAGGTGGTGTTTGGCAGAAGCTCCTGGACCAGGATGGGACATGAGGTGGTCCCACATGCCCCAGCTGATCTGGGGGTTGTCTCTGGCAGAAACACCCCAGTCTAGCCCACAACTCCACCTCTTGGGATTGAAGAAAATTCAGTCAAGGGGGCTGCACCAACAAATGAAGCATGAAAACAGCAAGCCAGAAATCCCCACAGCCACAATTCCTAAAGCCCACCTGGGACCACTGCAGCTTCCTGCAGCTCTTGACCGCTTTTTAAAGACAACATTTCAAGAAGTGTAAACTGTACATGCCCTGTGAAGGGACAGGGCTGCCACAGGGCAGGGCAAAGTCCTGGGAAGCTTCACTCTAGTCTGCAAAGAGCTGCCACTTCCTCTGGGAAGTGAGGCTCTCTCTGCCCCCAGCCCCACAACCCAGATGGACACCAGACCCCCTTCCCCACAGCTTCCAGCTGGGCTCTTCCCAATGAAGGAGCCAATAAACACATATTTAGCTCACAGATAGCTATCTCCATCTCAGGAGGGGCTCCCTGTAGATCCTTCCCTCTCCTCCTCCCTGTCCACCAGGTCTCTGGTGGTGGCAAACCTCTGCTCCCCACTCAAAGCCCTGAAGAAGTTTTGTCATTACCAGTAAGGTGTTAGCACAGCCACACGTGTGGCTGGAGGAGCAAAGCAAGACCAGTGACACAGCCCCTCGCCCACTCATCATCCCCCTTCCCTGAACCATCACATATCACTTGCACTTCAGCCCTGTCATTCTGGAGCAGCAGGATCCATTCACACATTTTCTTCCATGACAAACCACCACCACCACCTCCACTCACCACAGGCATCTGCAAATGGAAGCTGGCATCACACAGAACAACCATGCCCAGACACCACTGCTCAAGGTGGGAATAGCCAGCACCAAGCCCTGCACCGATCCCAGGGGTCAGCCCTCCAGCAAACACCCAGCTGGAGTCCTTGTGCATTCCTCCAGCCTGGCTGCTGGGGTGCTGCTGACAGAAATTCCTGAAGGAAGTACAGGGCATTGATAATTGCCAAAAAAAATCTGAGCTATTTCCTGTGGGAGAAGCAGACGGGAATCCCCCATTAACTCCAGTAGCCAGAGGTCGTGTTTTGGCCTGGGATTTGGGGGGTTTGGTATTTTTCTCCTTCCTTTAAGCAGAGCATCACTCCAGTTATATGTGGTACACACCGTGTGGGACAGCCAGACCTGCACCCTCTGCACTGACCCCAAAGCCCACCTTTCTTGTCACCTCCTGCCCCATACAAGGACATGCAAGGTTCTTGTGAAAGGGCTGGGCTGCCAGTAAGGGCACTGTGTCTCGCCCAGGCGGACAGAGCCAGGTTGCTAAACATCCTTGAGCAGCTTCCTGCTCACCTCTCCCAGCTTCTCATTAGCAAATCTGCACGAGCAGCAACCAGTGGCAGCACCACCAGCAGCTCCTCCAGAGATGGGAAAGCCCTCTCTGAAGGGACAGCAGAAGCAAGCAGTGGTGGCCACCAGAGCATATCCCTGGCATCATTCCTCAGCTTCTGCAAGCACCATGTGAGGGCAGCCACCCAATCCCTTCTGTCCACAGAGTGGCAATTTTGGTGTCACCCCAAAAATGTGGCTTTGAGAGGCCATGCCAGCTTGGAGAGCCAGGGCACATGGGAAAACCAATGGCACAGCCCCAAAGCAGGGCACCCTGTCCTTTAGTGGCCACTGCCACCGGTGGTCACAAGGACTCTGGCTCTGCAAGGCCAAAGGGAAAAGAGCAGGGAACCCATGGGTGCTCATGAAACCACACTGCCCTGACACATGCCTGGCTGCTGACACTGCTCCAGTGGCAGCACGTGCTGCTGTGCCAGGGCTTGCTGCTCTGCCTGCAAGGGCTGCAGCCCAGGCACTGGGACATGGCCTTCAGCACCCCAGCCCCTGGTGGCTGCCAGCAGGGTCAGGTCTCATCCTGGTGGTCCCCATATTGCTTTCTCATTCCAGAATGAGTGCTGCAGCAGTTCCCACAGAAGGGGATTCTGTGTGCTTAGATGGGCAACAACCAGCTTAATGGGCATGGATGCACTGCTGGGGGCTCTGTGGAATTAAAGGCTCTCATGTCCACAAGATTATTCCCCAGCTGCAGCACTTCCGACAGCTCCTTCAGTGGGAGCAGCCCCAAGAGCAGACACCCTGAAGCCAAGGGCTCCTGTTACACAAGGCTGCATGCTGATGTTCCCAGTGTCCACAGCTTGCACACTGACGGGTGACAGATGTGGCAGGAGGCTGGGTGACCAATCCCAAAGTGCCCATAGCACCTAGTCCCATGGCTCTGCCATGGTGCTCAGTGGCACCATCACCTCCCAAAGTGCCCTCGCCTGGCTGTGCCCAGAGCCCACAGCAAACACCCAGGGTTACCTGCACAGCACCAAGGCTCACCCCTGCACAAGACACATTAATAGGATCACTCCAGTTTACAGCTTATCCCAGATAAACCCACTGCCAGCCCCACATGCTGGAAGGACAAGGGCACCTACTCCTCAGGGAGCAACTTTCTCCCTATCACAGTCATCCCTTGGCATCAAAAATCCTCCACTTGCCCCTGTGGAGGATGCCTGTTCCTTCAGGCCAAAGGCCACAGTGTCAAGGCCAGTGACCAGTCCAGCCGAAGCCCCAAGCACTTCATCAGCTCAACACCGTGTTTCTATTTCCAGCAGCACTGCTGCCAATCCCCACACCAGCAAAGAGGAGGCAAGCTCCAGCAGAGCCCTGCTTGCAGCTCCCTTTCCTGCCCAGCACTGGCTAATGCAGCCAGGGCAGGTGGTGGTCCTGGAGCTGCCTTCAGGATGTGGCCACCACTGAGGGGCTGCTCACTGGCATCCCCTACCCAATGCTCCCCAGCTCTACTGCTCCCTGCACCCCCTCTGCAGCACTATCACCCCCAACCCCTAGAGCCCTCCCAGCCTTATTGCTTCCTAGCATCCCTTCACTGCCCCCATGGATCCCACCAATCCCAAGGCCCATCATCACCCCCAGCATTACCCCCCACCTGTCCTAATGACCCCCCTAGCCCCAATCAGCTCAACACCCCCATCAGCTCTAATATCTCCAGCATCTCCAATCCCCTAAAGATCTTCAATATCCTTCCCAATCCTAATACTCCAGAATTCCTACCAAGTTCTATTGCCCAGCAGCATCCCCCAATCCTAATGCCCTCCCCCACCCCTACTGCCCGGCAGCATCCCCCCACACTATCAGCTCCTAGTATTCTTATTAGTCCCCTGAACTCTCCCCCACCAATCAGCCCGAC
>VWYI01028460.1:76729-88222 GCA_013399455.1 Anthoscopus minutus
TGAGCCCTGTGAAGGCGGGGGTGAGCCCTGTGAAGTCCTTTCACGCCGCGGCGGGGACGCGCTAAGACGGGCCGGAGCCACGCGGGCGCGTCCCCTGCGCGTCCCCGCCGCGGCCGGTCCTGGGGGTGCCGTGGGTGCGTGTCGCCACCTGTTGGTGTTGGCACGGCTGGCTTTGACATGGCATCGTGTGGATTGGCACCTCTTGGCATGGCTTGATCCGCCGGGACATGGCATGGAATCACAGCGTGGCATCGTGGTTCGGGTTGAAAGGGACCTCACAGACTTATCTTGTTCCAGCCACCCTGCCAAGGGCAGGGGCACCTTCGACTACACCAGGTTGTTCCAAACTGCCGTCCAACCTGGCCTTGAACTCTTCTAGGGATGGGGAAGCTACAGCTTCTCTGGGCAACCTGTGCCAGGGCCCTGCCACTCTCACAGGGAAGAAAGTCTTCCCTGGCCTTTAGCGTCGTGAAGCCATTCCCCTTTGTCCTTTCTCTCCAGACCCTTGTTCAAAATCCCTCTCCAGCTTTCCTGGAGCCCCTTTAGGCACTGGAAGAGTCTTTTAAGTTCTCTAGGGTCTCCCCAGAGCCTTCTTTTCTCCAGGCTGAACAACCTCAGCTCTCTCAGCCTGTCTTCATTAGCGGAGGTGCTTCAGAGGAATAGCACAGCTCAGCTCAGCACAGTCTGTCCCTGCACAGCTCAGGTCTGTGCATCTTGGCTTAGCATAGCACAGCGTAGCTTGGCATGGGGAAAGCAACCCACCAAAAGTGATGCTTTTCTGAGTTCCTTGCTGCATGTTGATGAAAGGCAAATTAAAATGAATGAAAAACTACTAAAAATAACTTGACAGTATTTTGACCTCTGAAGTTTTAGAAGTACTGACACTTTTCCCTGGAAGTGTACGTTAGGCAGCTGCTCCATTACCTGCCCTCTGCAGGGCCACAGGGAGAGGAAAACATTTTAAGAGGAAGCACTCTTTTTCCAGTTTCTGGAGGAGCATAGAAAGGTTATTTTCTGTGCCATTGAGCAGCATGCAAGCATGCAGCACCTCATGTGTCACTCCCCATGTCATGAAGTCTGGCAAACTCATTGCACTCATAGCCATAGGCTGAGGGCTTCCCAGAAAATCCCAGTAGTTTTCCAGTAGGAATACTTAGGGCAAAACAGGTACCACAGCAGTGGTCAGAGCCGGTCCCTAATTCATACCTGTGGTGCCTGGACCATGAATGGTGTGTGAGAACACACTAGCCGACAAATGAAATGACAGATCTTACTGTGAAGAAAGAAATCAGGGCATCTTTTGGCTAATTAACTTTAAGACAGCACCCCACCAGAAAAACAACCACCCACCAAAATTAATTTAACTAGGTCACCAAGAGCAGTATGGGGGAGCTGCCTGTGCAGAACAGGCAGATTTCCATGTCCTGCTTTTGCTGGTGCCCTCTGTCATTTCCCCCCGCACCCTGCCCACCCAAGCCTGTGCCCCACAAGTGGGGAAATCTGCATGATTAATAAAAAGAGGGTGAAAAAAAAAGTGTATTTTGATGCCACATCCCTGTGCTGTGCCCCTGCTTTGTGCCCCCAAAGCACTGTGGCCCCACAGTGCCCATGGCAGCAGACAAAGGTTTGGGTAGCATGGAGTTCCTGCCTGCAGCCATACTTGAGTCGGGCTAATGCCAGCATTTATAGGGAGTGTTTATGGATCAGTCAAAGGAACATGAAGGGGTCTGCATTAAGAGAATAAGTGTCCCCCAACATGTATTCAACTGCAGATAGGCTGCAGGCAACACTTTTCAGATCCTTTGAAAGGATGCTGCCCCTCAGATATTGGCAAAGAGAGAGCCCATGGTTCTTTGGCCAAAGACAAGCAGCTGGATTGCTCTAACAGCCCAGGGAACTTTTATGCCCTTTGCCTTGTTGCAGCAGAGCTGGTCCCAAGCCTGGGACCCAAATGCTGAGCATTGGGGGATGGTTCTGTAACAGCTGGCTTTGGGGTCTCATTTTTCTCCTCACCATTGGAGACCATGGACTGAAATGAGGCTGGAGACCCACCTTTGTCACCAGTGTACGAACAGGGAGCTCAGTCCCAATAGCTCCCAGAAGAGCCTATTCCTACCTGGGTAGGGGTGTGATAGCTAGGGACAGGGAGAGGCCAAAATAATCCTGAAATTTAGAGAAGAAGCCTGGGAAGATGGTGAGAAGGAGATCAGGGCCACTTGAGGAGATCTCCTGGGGCTGTTGCCAGCTGGGGATGTGGACTTCAGGGAGGAGTTGGGCCGCCTGGTGGGACTACAGATGTTCCACTGAAACTAAATCCACTCAGGTTAGCTCAGCCCCACACCCTCTGGGGATGCTCAGGCTGAGGGAAAGAACACCTGGTCCAGCTGGGGGACAGATGCTATGGCTCAGAGGTACTCTTGCATCTCCCATCAAGGAAGAAACCTGTCACAACAGGGTAAAGTAGGGGCAGGATGTTTTATTTGGGGACCAAAAGAATTAGCCACACAAAGCTGTCCAGTGTGACAGGGATGGTTTAATCTGCTCTATCTCAGCAATAAAGAACTTCCTTGTCACAGTGCCAACAAAAGAAAAGGCAACATCACCAGGAAACAATCCTATCTGCAGAACTCTTTTTTAATATAATTTGTTAATTAATGACTGCTAGGCATCACAAGGATTGTTGTTTTCTCTGATATGCTGATTTCTTCAGTCTCAGTGGAATTGGAGATCACAAAAATAAAATTTAAAAAAAGAGAAAAGCTGCTTCTTCAGAAGAGGGAACAGGGGAAAAGTTTTAGTAAAGTCAGGAGAAATTTAATTGAAAGAATGAGTATATTTCTTCTTCCTGAAGGGGTATTGTGTTCTTTTGCTATAGCAAATTGCTGGTTAAAGCAACCAAGACAAAACAAAATGGTTTTTAAATTATAGATCAAAGAGCAGGACATTTCTGGAAGCCTACCCCCAACTCATATTCCCAGGCAGGTCTCTGGTGAGCAATGTGGCTGCAGAGGTCTGGCATCACCCAGAGCAGGGCTGGGAGATGCAAAAACCACAGGCACAAAAAAAGCCTAGAGGAGAAAATACTGGGATCTGCATAACTGGGTGGGAGGCTTTGAGGTTTGTGGAGGGGGAAAGAGCTTCTCCAGCCATCATTTTCACTTGGAAGAGCAAGATTTTGCACTCAGAAACTGACCACCAGGTTTGGGGCTGTATTTGTAGCAAGTCCATCCTGTCCCAAACTGGCTCCTACAAGGAGAGCCATGCTTCAAGGCAGCCCAATTCTTTTGCAAGGTGGTTGCTACTGAGTAAAAATCAGCAAGGATTCCCTGCAATCCAGTTTTGCCTCTTACCACCTTTCTTGTGGGACTGCAGCCCCAGCAAAGCTCCTTGCCCTCCCCTTCAAGGCTGCTTTCAGCCCTTGATTGCAACCCCCTGGCACTCTACCTGGCTAAGCCATCACTGCTGAAGGCCCCATGCCCTCACCATCCACCTGCTGCCATGCTGGGAATGAGCTAAGGGTGCCAGTTCTCTGCAGGCTGGGGGTCTTGGTGCTGGTACCCCCGTGGTGCTGCTGGCCTGGCACAGCCCCTCAGTGCAGGTTGGGCACCCACCTGCTTGTGCCCTTGCAGCGCTGATGCCAAGGGCAGGAGGCATTGGCATTCCCCCAGGGTCTGCACAGTGCAAAAGTAAACTTAACCATGTTATCCACTGATCTGGTAATTAATATCCTGTATTCTTTTTGTTGGAATGAGCAAGGGCCAGAACGTGCTGGGGGTTTTAGTTAATAGATGGGCTGGAGAAGCACTTTCTCCCAGTTTTCCCTGGAAGGGAATGTGCTGGGGGGAGGGTTGAGGTCTGGTATGAATGGGGTGTCCAGTGCCCCATGCTGGGTTTCTCTGGAGTGGTCCCAGCTCTGCACCCACCCTACTAACCCGTACATCTGCTCTACCTACCCGTGCTCTACATTTAAGTGCCATGCCAGACCCCACTGGGTCTTTTTTTAAGTGAAATGCTCTCAAGATCTTTAAATATTTGGCACAAAATATTTTGCCTGTGCTCTGCCCTGCTCTGCAGCACCCATCCAGGGCAAGGAATGCTCTACCCAGCAGAGCTAAGGATGCCAGGGTCGTTTTGCTCCAAAACTGCTGTATCTGTAGTTGATCCCGCTGCTATTTTTAATACAGATGCCTTATTGAGATTCAAATGAATGTTTCAAATCCTGCTCCTTTGCATAATTCTTTTTAATTAACACTTCAAAGGTTTGAACACAAGATCCATACTATTTCCCTAACGAAGTTGACTGAGCCTCCTTTCCCCCTAAGCTTCCTCGACACATTTCTGAGGGATAAAGTTGGGTTTGGAGCTGTCTCCTGTGTCCCCTCTGCAGGGCCATGATGGCATTTGGGATCAGCCTCTGCAGAAACAGGAGCTAAAGGAGTAGAGGGGGTCCATGGCTACCATCACTCACCCCTGCAGCCAGCTTGACATAAACTGGGCAGCCAATGGCCTGAGCTTGGCATAGAAATCATGGTGTTTGAAGTGAAAATGGTCAAGCTCACTGCTCCACCATCCCCTCCCCCAACACCAGCTGGTGCTCTAATGCACTTTCACCCCACATTGAATAAAACCTCCCCAAAAGGAGCGTCCCATCTCCAGGGTCACCTTTTGGTCATATTTTCAACCTTCCTAGGACTCAAAAGACCCAGAGGCACCTTTCTTCCTTCTTAAATTGTACTTTGAAAATAAAAGCTGTAATTGTCATACAATTGCATTCACTAGGAAAACCTGTGGCTTTCAATCAGCTATCCCAAGAGCTGAGAATGACAAAAGGTCTGTAACAGAGATAGAGGCACAAAAACAGCCCAGGTTCCCATCCTGTCTTTTCCCCCACTGCCATACCCACAGGGTCTCCCTGTCTTGAGTGGGAGCATCCTCACTTTGCAGGATTGGGACTCCAAAGAACAGCATGGTTTAAACACACAGGAAAATAAGCTTCAGCTTTAAATTCTGCAAGTGCAGAAATTATTAGACCCAACAAATGGTATAATTGGCAGGATTTAATAAGAGACTGTCCCTGACATGCAAAGGAAGTGGGCCTTTGTTCATCTACAAAAGACATTAATTTGCAAATACTCTCAATAATAATTTTTTGTTATTTAGACTGATACTTTGAAAGTCCTCAGTAAAATGAGAAATCTGGACTAAGCATTCCAGTTTCCTTTCCAAGTGCAGGAATCCAGCTTTGATGTTCTTCTTGATAACATCTTTTTAGAGCCTTGACTGCATCAAATTAAATTCTGATTACCCTGATAGTGCAGTGCAACTTCCAAATGTATTCAGGTAACTTTTTTCTGGAATGAAATAAGCTATTTTGACAAGGATGCTTGCTAGGCAGCAAAGAGATGGAGAGGAAAGAGCCCTGCCAGGGAAGAAGCACATCCCCAGCCCCAGTTTCAGCCCTGGGGCTGCTAGGCTGTGGTGCCCCAGCAAGCCAGGTCGTTGGCACTGGGAGCTGTAGCAGGGAGGGGGGACACAGGCAGACTCCACAAAAGCCAAATTACACCTTTGGTGGTTCACAAACCTCCCAGCAGCAGAGCCCTGGACCATTTGCCCCTTCCAGGAGGGACATCCCAAAGGGACATGCCCTCGGGTGGTGGGACCACGGACCATGGCTGGCCACAGGATATGCCATTAGTGCAGGACAGACACACCCATGCAGGGATATCACCTCTACATGCAGAAAGGCCACTTCATGTCCCTTCCCTACCTCAGTCCTGGTAAACTCAGCCTGAAATCACTAGTCTAGCTGTGGGCACAGGCACAGCATCCCAAGGATGTTAAGTGATGCCCAAGCACAGGCTGGGATCCCTGTGTGATCCTCACCTAGTCCATTAGCAGCAGTGCTGCTCCCTGGCCCAAGCTGCACTGCATGGCTGGATGTTAGGATGAAAATAAAGTGCAAATATTATTGTTGGCAGAGATTAGCAGCTCCCCCACTGTGATTTAGGCATCTTTAAACTTCATGTTTTATTAATCCTCACCGTACAATTAACGGCATCAAAATGTGATGTCTGCAAACAAAGGGATGCACTGCAGCATTATCTCTGTAAAATACAAGACTTGGGCTCTTGATTGTAAATATGCACGTTAAGGCATTATAGTAAACCCCACATGTAGTGGGGCTACACAAAAGATGGAGGTGGAGTCACCTGCCCTGAGCAGGGATGTGGTTCTCATGGCCTTTGCTTCCTGCCCTGCATATTCCCCCCAGGAGATGGCTGCCTCGATGGAAAACTCTTTCCTTCCAGCTGTACTTGATAATGCCTCCTGTCCTCAAAACATGTCTTTTCCAATTAATTTTCTGCAGGAGTTTTGGCTGCAAAAGGGGACCTTCTTGTTGACCTGGAAGCTGATGTGGGGACAGCTCAACAACCACTTCTGGAGCTATCCTCTCCCTCAGCAGCCAAGACAGGCTGACAGAGCAGGGGGTCACAAACCTCCTTGAAACCACTGTTCAGGGATGAGCTTTGTTAACATCTGATAAGTGCCAGATGCCTCTGCCCAAATTAAGCTTCCCCCAAAAAGGCCACACAAGAGGAGGGAGGAGGAGAGCAGCCCTGCCTCAGTGCTTCTCACAGGGCTGAGCCCACAGGAAGCTGTGCAGACAAGGGAACCAGGTGCTCTTAAAATCCTGTTCCTGTTGGGGCTCTGGATGCTCTATATTATTCTCTGGCAACAAGAAACATGGAGAAATATAGAAAAGAGTCAGTAGCACATAGCATCTTTACCAACAGGGCTCCCAAATGCTGAAAGAGCTTTAAAATCTGCACACCTGGCAGGGAGACTGTGCTGGGGCCAGCTCTTAGCCCCAAGCAGCCCCAACATTTAGGGATCACTGTGGCCCCTGCCCAGGGAACCCTCACAGCCATTATGATGAGGAAATGGGATCCCAGCATTCAGCCAGGTATAACTGTACCTAGATTGAGGTCTGTAGCACTTCTTCCTGGTCTTCACTTGTGTTTATATCAATACCATTATGTGTGACAGTCCCTCCATCTGTAATGCTTGACCATGGTTGGTCACAGTGTCACTTGCTGCATCTGATTGTGACTGAGTAAAGGGAAATGTATCTTTGAATGTACATGTGTCACAAGGGAATCATTACAAGAAGTCATTGTTATGGGGCTAACTAAAAACATTTTATTAATGACAAACAATGATCTAATGGTAGTTAATCAATGACTGAATGAAAAACAGAGAGTATAGTGAGTAACCCAGAACTGAATATTTGTTATACAGGGATTTGACCATGATTTGAAGATTGCTTAAATGATTATGTGGACAATGATTATTTATGTGAAAATTTAGACTATACTCTAATGCTGTGTGGGCATGCAGCAAGGGTTTGAGGCTGTTATGACACCTGAGGAAAGAACTGAAATCTGGGAAACATATCAGCTGGAATAGCAAAAGGCAGAAACTCATGGCTAGGTCTTATGGCTCAGACCCCAGAAGCACACTCACTCAGGGTTGCAGTGCTGAGCTGTGCTGTGCCTAAGGAAGCCACACTCCACCACATGTGGGTCAGGATGACACATACTTTTTAAAGAATTTTTAAAGAATTTTCTTTTAAAGAAAATATTACTTTAGCTTAAAATTCAGTTGGAAGATTAAATCTTTACATCTTCCCATTATATAGGGTCTGGCTCTTCAGTATGACTCTGTGTGAAGGGAGGTTATTCTTACCTTCACCTGACAGAAATATTGTATATTGTAACAGCTGACAAAAGTGTGAATAAAGGTCATGTGTGGGGAGAGTGAGACAGAAAATTGTGAATACCTGGTACTGACAGAAGACCTGTAAATGCTACTGTGAGTTGGTATTTGTGGTTGTTTGAAATCCCTCCTGCAAGGAAGGTATGCCTGTCCCACTGTACTTTTTATTAGAATCGTGGCATTTTGGTCATCTACATTTTTGCTGTATCCTCCAGAAAACATTTATTTGGAACTTTGTTATGATGTAGTATTTGTTCCACTGCAATGAGGAATGCTGATTTTTCTCCATCTGCTGGTTTTTAGCATATGAGAGTCAGAAGCCTCAGAATTCCAGAATGGGTAAGGCTGGAAAGGACCACAGCGGGTCATCTGGTCCAGCTTCCTGGTTCAAGACAGGTCATCATTGGTACAACCCATCAACTGGGGCTGTGGTGTTCATTTTAAGCTCTTGTCAGGCTGAACAAAGACACCAGACATGTGAGGGATCTTTTGTGTTTTACTGTACAGTGCCTATAATTCCAGCAAGCAGCCCACTGTTCAGACTCAAAAGGTGTTGGCTAACAAGCTCTTACATTTTAGAATCACTTCCACAAGTGGGGGCTAACAAGCCCTTAATTTTGTACAGAAGGCTTCAACAAATTCTCAGTTCCCTCAACAAACTCCTCAAAGGTGCTGGCTGACCAGCCACAACACACCATTACTCTTTACAAGGCGCTGCCTAGGAAGCTACAACACACCAGTACTCAGAGGTGTTGGCTCACAAACCACAGCACCATTCCATAATCTCCCCACTCCCACAACAAAGTTCAGTACAGAGTATGTAGGAGAATGTGATAGCTGTGCTCTCCTAAGTGGGGAAATAAAGGCACAAAATAGAGTTAGAGGAAGGACAAAGAATATCACCAGTCTGTAGATTTTGCACTGGCCCTGTCACATGGCGTGTCCAGATCTGGGGTTGAGAGACAGAGACAGAGGAGGAGAACGAGTGAGAGAGGGCAAGGGGAGGGGTAGGAGATCCACTTCCTTTTATAATTCACCTGGGTGCACGCCTCTTATGCAAACTAGATTCTTCACGCTATTTTGTTTGTGCACGCACAGCATTCTCCAGGTAGCGATTTGGGGGTGGGGACTGAACATGACTCTCAAGGCAGAGCAGGAAGTTGGCTCAGAACAGCGCTGCCCCACCTCTGCAGGATTCTCACTTTCCATCAGAACTTTCCTGTTTTAGCAGTCAGAATATTGGAGATAAAACATGTTCAGGCTTGGTCCTCCACCGTCCTGAAGCACATTGCTTAGGATTGCATCCAGACAGTTCTGGGATATTTCCAATGAGGTAGACTCCACACCCTCTTCTGAGCAACCTGTTCAGTCACTCACACAGTAAAAAAGTTCTTCCTCACGTGTGGGTGGAACTTCATGTGCATTGATTTCTGCCCATTGCCTGAATTTTGCTGCTGGTCTCTGTCTTTTGCAGCTGCTAAAGAGGAATGCAGGGAGTATATGAACATCCACATTGCCACTGTGTTCTATTCTACTGAGGATGGATTTTGCCCATTTTGTCTTCTAAAGGCTAAGGGCTGGGACCAGTGTTTGGGAGAAGAGCAAAATCTTTGAAATAACAGGAGGTGATTTGAAGTTAGCTCAGAGAAGAGATCTGTAGTGGGATGAGCCCCTTGCAAATAAAGGAAGAGGGGTTTTTTCTCAGCATCCCCTAAACCTTTGTCAGACAGGGCAGTTCCAACCATTTCCATGTTCTTGTGAGGTTTGTCATCAGTCTTCCATGTTATTTGCCTTCCTCAAGTTTTGATGTCTTGCCTGAAGAGCCTGTCTTTCAGCTCTGGTGCGATCACTAGGGTCTCAACCCTGCCTAGGCACTGTCACAGCTGCACTTTTGTGCCTCTGAGTTTAGCATGTATGTGTCTTGCACCTCAGCCATTTTTTGGTCAGTCACCATTTGTGATGCCACTTCAAACTTCAGCAGCAAGCAGCAGAGGTGTTCTCTTAAGGATCCTCTTGTAGTCATCCCTGGAAGTCATTCTCTGACTCCCTATGCATCTCAAGCTCCTCAAGTGTTCTTATTAACAGTTTTGGCACTGTTTGTAACAAGCAGTTTTGTTTCAATGTTAAGTGCTACTACTGCTATAGAGCCCTTTTTCCTTCAGCATCATAGACCTATGGGTCATCTTGCACAACGAATTCTGGGCCCATAGCTGGGCAGTTTCAACCTGTGTCTAGGCTATGTAGTTTCTGTCCATCAGCTTCTGTGTAGCAGAGGGCTCATTCATGTCCTGATGTCTCTGTGGCTGGTTTTGCCCTAGGAGTACAGCACAGGTCTTAGGTGCCATCATGTGGGTCTCGAGTGTCTGCACCCACCAGCATAAAGCCCCTCATGTGTGTGTTTTCATGCATTGCATGTGTGTGTATGCCTCACATGTCTGAGCTTTCTGCACAGCCTACCTTACCAGCATTGTTCCAGGATGCATTGGCAGCTGCAGTCTCTTGCTGCATACTTTCCTGGATTGAATTTATTCTAGTGTTTCCACATTTTTGATTTTTGAGTGAAATCCAGAAAAATTTAGTTAAAACATTCCTTTATGGCAGTACTGACAGAGCTAGGGATATACTGGGAATTTATTTGCCTGAATGCGTCCGATGAAACATGATTTCCAGGAGTTTAAATACACTGTAACACAGGATTTCCCACAGCCTCCCTTCACAGTTCCACCTAATTCTGGCCTAAAGTTCTGTCTCTGATTTCTTTTTTGTGTTTTTTTGTGCAGTGAGGCTGCCATCTAATGTGCTTTTTCTGGTATTTTTGATTAGGGGAGCTTTCATTACTTCATTGGAAAGTTGTCTTTATCACTATCCTTTGGGTGGCCTTTCGTGTTGACAATTTTCCACACATGGAAATGGGAGTTCACCAGGTGATTGTTGGCAAACTGATTTTGCAGAACTACCCAGGCAGAATTTGGTCTGGTACATTTTGGTGTTGATAGATACTTTTTCTGGATGGCCAGAAGCTTTCTCATGTTGCACCTACAAGCCAAGGGCAATCTCAAAAAATTTGCTGAAATTAATATTTAATAGCACTGGAACTGACTCTTTTAAGTCTTAAAAGGTACATCATTATCAAGAGACCATTGGGACTAGACTGACATGTACATCCTTCTCAACCAGGAGATTGAGTGTGCATCAGAGCCTGAATTTTAGACCAGTCCAGGAGAAGCGGATGAGATTGTATCAGGTTCTTCTGGTAAACCATACTACACTCAGGGAAGAAGGAATCAAGCACTGAGCTCATCACACACAGATAAAACCAGAGATCACGTCTCATGGTAAACTGATGGAAAATACTTTAAGAACAAAAATATGAAAGAAACCCTATGGAGGTCGTGCAGACCCTCACACAGAGACTGCGGGGAATCCCCCGGTGTGTGGGACCCTCCGCACATGGAGCGGTGTGTGGGACCCTCCTCACACGGAGCCTGTGGGGACCCGCACATGGAGCCTGTGGGGACACCTCGCACACGGAGCCTCTGGGGATCCGCACATGGAGCCTGTGGGGACGCCTCGCACACGGAGCCTGTGGGGATCCGCACACGGAGCCTGTGGGGACGCCTCGGACATGGAGCCTGTGGGGACCCTCCGCACATGGAGCCTGTGGGGACACCTCGCACACGGAGCCTGTGGGGACCCGCACATGGAGCCTGTGGGGAC
>VWYI01028460.1:88791-108720 GCA_013399455.1 Anthoscopus minutus
TCCCGGAGCGCGGCCATGGCGGGCGCGGCGCGGAGCGGGGGCAGCGCTGTGTGCCGCTCCCGGGACCCCGCCGTCTACCGCTCCCGGGACCCCGTCCGCAACCTGCGCCTACGGTGAGAGCCTGCCTGGTCCCGGCCCGGCTCTGCCGCCCCGCACAGCCGTGACGCTGCGCTCCTTCCCCCGCAGGGTCCGTATCCAGCGGGTCGCGCCGGCCGGGCCTCTTCTGCCTCGGGCGCCGCCGTTGCTGCTCGCCGGCCCCGAGGGCCCGGGCCGGGCCGACCGCGCCGCCAATGAGGGAGCGGTGCCACTGCGGGTTACCGCGGCCTCTCGCGCAGGCGCCCAGAGGCTCCCGGAGGACGAGGAGGAGGTGGCCGAGGTGGGGTGGCAGGAGAAGCTCTTCAGCCAGGTGGGTGCACGGGGAGGATCCGATCGGAGGGGATCACAGGGGTCATCCAGTCCGACTCCCCTGCTCAGGCACGGACCCCAGAGCACGCTGCTCAGGCTTGTGTTCAGCTTTGAAGTGCCTCTAGTGAGGAAGCTTGATCACCGCACAGGGAAGCAGTTTTTCCTCGTTTTCAGGTGGAACTTTCTGGGCATCAGTTCCTGCCCGTTCCACTTGTCCCATTGCTTGTCCCCACGAAGCAGAGCCTGGTCTATGCTCTGACCACTCCTTGCAGACACTGACAGACAGGGATGAGGTAGCCTCTCACTGCCCCTTTTCGAGGCTAAACAGCCCCAGCTCTCTCAGCTTTTCCTTATAAGAAGGGTGCTCCTTGATGAACTTTGTCACCCTCTGCTGAACCTGCTCCAGGAGCTCCATGTGTCTCCTGTCCTTTCCAGAACTGGACAGGCTTGGGGGAGCTTCATAACCACCCCTTTTCTGCACCTCACTGTGGGGTTCCTTTTTTCAGGGTGAGCTGCTATGCCTAAGGCTTTCCAGGTGGGCATAGGTGGTGCTGCTGGCTGCTGTATGTCTAAGCAGTGTTGGAGCTGCTCTGTTATTTGCTGGGATTCCCAAAGGGTCTTGTCTCTGGATTGGCTCTGGAAAAAAGCTGAAAAATATCTGTGGCTTTGCCAAAGCTGGTGAAAGGCAGCTGTTGTGCTTTACCTGTGGTGCTGTCAGTTTGAGGTGGATCTGTACCGGAATGAGTCAGCCTGCCAGACTCCCCTGGACCGGCAGTACCATGAGGAGATCCAGAAACTGGAGAAGGCTGGAGGTCGGAAGAACTGTCGCATCTTCACCTACACTGACCACGACCGATTCACCAACCTAGAGGAGGTACCAGTTCTTAGTTACTCAGTGTCTGTCAAAACTTCCAGTCCTACTGCAGGGGGAACATTTCTTGGTTCTCAGCCAGGTGGATACCCTGAGTGCAGGAGAACACACTGCTGCAAAGCAGTTTTCCCTGGTGCCCCAGACCTGGGATGCTCCTGGTTCAGAGCAATGGTTGGGACAGCCAGAGGGACTTGTCTCTATAGGAGCACTGCTCTATAGGAAGCTTGCTGGGTGGAGTGAGCTGTATTTTGCCACCAGAATATGGAAGGAATTCTGCAGTCATTTAGCAATTTGTCCTTGCATGTGGTTGTGTGCATACCTATTCCCTCCTCTAAGAAGAGAGCTGTATTTGGGAAACATGTCCAGTTAAGCTAGTTCCTGCCTGTTCTTCCAGCTCTGCCAGAAGGTAACTGACTTGGATCATGAAGAGCCATCGTATCTGGTGGAGAGGATGGCCAATGTGAGGAGGAGAAGACAGGACCGTAGGCCTGTGTGAGTTCAAACTCTGGCTTGGAGCTTGTTCATTCAGGTTTTGTGGTGCTGGTGCCCAAGCTGTGGATCAGACTGGTCTGTGGGAGCTGGTGGCTTGTGCTGTGTCACATGTATAGTCCAGCACTGAGACTCCTCATCATGGTGGGTTTGGTTCTGCTGAGGTGAGCTGTGACTGGTGCTGTTCTCTCGTTGACAGAGAAGCAAGTTCTCTGAAGTCAAAAATCATCACCTGGGAACCTTCAGAAGAATTTATAA
The DNA here is from genome assembly GCA_013399455.1 of Anthoscopus minutus. NCBI lineage: Eukaryota > Metazoa > Chordata > Aves > Passeriformes > Paridae > Anthoscopus > Anthoscopus minutus. Next base: position 90,815 of record VWYI01028460.1, read on the forward strand.
AGAACAATCATGTAATTAACACACCTGTCCAGACCATGTACATCATGGGGGACTTGGGACCTTATGGGAAGTAAGTAAAATCCTGAAGTGATCATGATTTCCCAAAAGAAAATCCATTTTCCCTCCTTACTCAAAATTCCTTTCATCAATTGATGGGGGAGAATTCCAAGAGCTCAGTATCATGGGCTGCAGTTTCTTTCTGCCTCTTTCATCTGTTGGGAGGTAGCTGAGTCTGTATCTCCAAAAGGCTTCTAAACCAATGTAGGAAAGTGTGTATGTGTTCCCTTTAGTTCCTTTACCAGCTCTGCTGTTCCAGGCCATGAGAGTGTCCGTGTTCTCTGTTCAGACTCTGTTTTCCTGGTGTCCTCTTTCAGGCTTGGTCACAAGGAGTACGAAAATGTGCTTTGCACAATCAAGGTGGATGGCAATGGGGTGATCACAGTGAAGCCTGACTTCACTGGCACCAAAGGAGCTTACCGGTGAGTAGGACAGGGCTGGAACCTTTCCTGGGACTGGGGACTGGGGGCTGGGGCTGAAATGGCTGCTCCCATGTCACCCTTCAGGCAGGGGATCAGCACTTAGATTGAGAAACATTTCATTTATTTCAGAGATTTGTAAGAAAATATTATTGTGTGCTTCACTCAGTGTCACTTTGTGTGTGCTCTGTGGGGCTTTGGTGCAAGTCTCTAGGGATGCAGGTTATCATGGAATCATGAAATGGTTTGGGTTGGAAGGGGACCTTAAAGCCCATCTTGTTCCACCTCCTGCCATGAGCAGGGACAAATTCCAGTAAAACAGGATGCTCCAAGCCCTGTCCAACCTGGCCTTGGGCACTTCCAGGGATGGGACAGCCACAGCTGCCCTGGGCAACCTGTGCCAAGGCCTTACCACCCTCAAAGGGAAGAATTCCTTTCCAATATCCATCTAACGCTGTCCTCTGTCAGTTTGAAGCCATTCCTCATTTTTCCATAACTACATCCCTTGTAAAATTACATTATGCATAGGGTGGATGCAAGCAAATCTTCCATTTTGAGGGAATGATGCTAGCAGGCATTTGGGAGTGGGAGAGGGCTGTGAGTGCCCTTGTCTCACTGCACAGGCTGGGTAGAGGGGACACTGCTGGGTCAGAAGGGCCCCATTGATACCTGTGCCTATTCTCTGCTTAATGGGGGCATTCTTCCCCTGTGTTTTGGGACTCTGCAGGATTGAGGTGGATGGAGAGAAGCGAGAGGTGTGGGAATACACTATTGAGAATGCATCTGTGCAGGTGAAGCCCGAGGAGGAGGAGCGTGAGCAGCGTATGTTCAGAGATGTAAGTACTGGCTACAGAGCATATCCAGTTCTGAGTAGCAGAGGCAGCTCAGATCATCATGGAGGTGTAACTGCTGGTGCTCTGCACACCTGAAGTGACAAAATATCACTGCCCTGAGCATCATCATGCTCAGGGATCTGAGAACTACAGTAAATATTCCCTTATTCCTCAAAGAGATACTGTCTGTAGTTGTCCTGCCTCTGGCTGCAGTGCTTTACAGAGTGAAACTGATGCAAGAAACCACCCAATTCCATGCCTTCCTAGTGTCACCTGCAAGTGTTTTGCCTTCACCTTTGAGCAGTGGGAAAACCCTTTCCTTAATCTTCCTCTTGCTGCCTGTATATTTATTAAATGATATCTTGTTACCTGTAATGTCCCAGGATTTTGGGATCCCATTTCACATCTTGATTTTTCTGAATTGCTTTTTTGTCTTTTGACAGTTTATGAAAGTACTTTTGATATGGATTTTTGTTTGTGCATTTCCTTACTGGTTTTGTGGTCACCAAGGAAATAATTATGTCACTACACTGATCTCTGCCGGGCCATTTCCTTGGAACAGTTTGTACCTGTGTTTTTCAAATATCATTTAAGATCTGGTTCTTCAGAGCTTCTTTTCCCTTAAGACTGGCCTTAAGATGAAGTTCTGTGCAGTGTTAGCAGTTATGCATCTTTGTTCTATTAGATACTTCTCGATATTTGCTGTAACAACCCCACACGTGCTAAGCCTGGTAGTGATTTGAGTTTAAATTATATACAATGTAAGTTTTGCAGTGCATGACAGCAGATACAAACAAAATGCCATTTTTTATTTGTTGTTGTGTGTGTTCCCAGCTGTACAGGCGGCACAGGGATTACCTCAGTGGGCTCGTGGGCTCAGACTTTGAAATGGTGAGTTCCAGAGGCACTGGCAGGGACTGGAGCTCTGTTGTCTCTGGGGTCTGGTGACCTGGCTGACACAGTTGCCATTTGCAGCACAGTCTCCAAAGACTGCTTTGCTCTGGACAGGGGTTGGCAGCTTTTACCTTGTGGCTTTAAGCTGAAAATTGGGTCAGAAGGGACAAGTGGCAGTGGATTTGGGGTCTGCAAAGATCCATTCTCCCCATTCAGGGCCTGTTGAACACTACAGCCTCTGTGAGGCTGCGTGCAGTGCCTCAAGGGCTGTGATTGTAGTACTTTGAGAAGGAAGGAGGGTTTATGTCTTCAGGGACAGTGATTGCAGGTAACTTCTTCAGTGTCAAACAGCTCTGTGTGCCACTCTGTACAAGTAAACAGCCTCTCTTCACACTCAGACTCACGCAGTTTCTGTTCTCACTAAATTATCCAAACTGCAATCATTTTTTTTGCTCAAATATTGTTTGCCAATACAGTAAATACAAATCAGTGAAATACAATACAAAGCAATGAAAGTTGTGCTTTTCAGTACTGATAGAGACTTTTCCAGACACTGATAGAGTGTCTCAGTGCTTTTCCCCTGCTCCCTCATCTTGGGCAAATGCAAGAACATGACAGAAGCAGGACTGTGATTTCTGCAAGTGACTTCTCACTCTGTGTTATACCAATCTTGACATCTGTAAGAGTGCTGTTTACAGAACAGTAAATTCCTGCAGGCTGGGCTTTGGGGGATTTGGTCTCTTTAGAGCCTCTTTCCACAGGGACTGTTCACTTCTGGAAGTGATAGGACAAATCATGCCTCCTCCCTGGCCAGAACAGTAAATCATTCATGTCCAAAACCTCATGAAATACCTATGTGTGATGCTGTTGAGAAAGAATTGTTGAGGTTGCATGAGTGGTTGTTGAGCTCTTTATCTTGTTTATCTGCTAATTTTTCCAGCCTCTTCCTGGTACTCTAAGACTTTTCATGAATGGAGAAATAGGTGAGTCCTTATTCTATACAGTAATAGGGGAAAATGTGAACATGCTGGGGTGGCTGAGGGTATGATCCAATGATTCTTGAATCCCTAGATTTAAGAGGTCCTAGAATCCTTTACTTCCTTCTCTCCTCCCTGTTTCCTGCAGACTCATCCCTTGGGAGGCATTTATAGGTTGGAGGTTACAAATGCTATAACTATGCTAAGAAGACCTAGATCTGAAAAAAGGAGAGCAGATTGCTATAATCTCTATTAACTTCCCAAAGAAACCAATTAAATGTGTGAACTCCCTCATCTGGTTAGTGATACAGGGCTAGTCTGGAGAAGGAATCTTCTCTGCAGGTCATCCTCTGTTACTTTGAAGACTTTACCCAACTTTCAACAATAACTGATTTTTCTTGAGGTTATTGGTGGTGGCTTTCCCAAAAATTTACAGTGGATGCTGGAAGAATTTGTGTGAAATCAAACAGCTGAAGTTCATTTTGTCTTCTCAGTTTCAGCTCAAGGCTATGAGTATGACAACCTTTATGTGCATTTCTTCCTGGAGCTGCCTAACCGTGAGTATTCACATTCCCAGCCCCATCACAGCAGCTGAAGAGATGAAACAGGCTTTGGCTGGTCCATCAGACCAGCTCTGCTGGGAGTCAGCAAAAATTAATGTTGGGGCTGGGATCTAGTCAGAGGCCTTCAGGGCTAAAATGGCAGAATTCAGCCCTGCTGGGATGTAGAGGTGGAGGTGACCAGTCTGTCCAAACTTCATTCCTTATCTTGCAGAGAACAGCCTTCCTGTTCTCCCCACCACAATGACCTTCTCTGATTTCAGTGCTTGCCATGATGTTTTGTGCTGATATTAACATATTTAATTTTGATGGATAAATAAAGCTCCCAGCCTTATGCATATCCTGCTTCATGTTTAGTTCTCCTAAAACTATGGCTCTGGCTCCCCTCTCTGGATAGATCTGTCAAGATACCACTTCTGCAACTCAGTAATCTAGATAAGGCTCTGCGTTTCTCTTGACATGTGTTGGTGCTTTTCATGGACAGTTCAGGGTTTTCTAAAGAGCAGTGCCTTTAGTGGAACAGGACAGGAAAAAGTCATATGAAGAACAGCTGAGAGAGCTGGGGGGCTCAGCCTGGAGAAGAGGAGGCCCAGGGGGGACCTTGTCACTCTCTACAACTCCCTGACAGGAGGATACAGCCAGGTGGGGGTCAGGCTCTGCTCTCAGACAAGTAACAGGACAAGAGGAAACAGCCTCAAGTTGCACCAGGGGAGGTTGAGGTTGGACATGAGGAAGAATTTCTCTGTGGAAAGGGTTGTCAGGCATTGGAAGGATCTGTCCAGGGCAATGGTGGAGTTGCCATCCCTGGAGGTGTCCAAGGAATGACTGGATGTGGCACTCAATGGTCGACCAGGTGAGGCCTGGCTGACCATGTGAGGATGGATTTGATGATATTGGAGGGCTTTTCAACCTTAATAATTCTGTAATTCTGTGAATATCAGAGTGGGTGGTGTTACTTTTTACCCCAGTCATCAGGGACTGACATTATCCTTTGAGTTGCTCTGGTTTGTGAGTTTGGTCTCACCCCAAGCCTTCATCTTCTCGTGTTTCCCCCAGGGTGGTCGAGCTCCCCGTTCCAGCAGCTCTCAGGAGTGACACAGACGTGTGCCACCAAGACAGTGGGCTGGGTAAGGACACTTTCAGACCTGCAGAGCAATTTGGACAGGCAGTCTCTGGAGTGGAACATGTGTAACAAGCTACAGATATACTCAGCAAAAGTCCTGAGTTGAGGGCTGTCAAGACCAAAGCATGTTTGGGATTCTTCTTATTCTAATTATACTTGTCATTTTTTCAAGGGGCCACATCCCCAAATGAAACTAGACCAAATAAAACTACTCCCAGGCAGTTTCTGGAACCTCACCTTTTTATTCATTCTTGCTGACTGATGGCCTTTGGAGCTTTGAGTTAGCCAAGCATTGTTCCAGCTTGCCTGGGGCAAGAATGTGCAGAGACTCTACCGTGACTTTGAATTTCATCAGCTTTTTAATGTATTTTATATATTTTCATATTACAAAAATAATTATCATACAACATGTCAGTAATACCATTGTTTGAGGTACTGTGCTTGGCTTGGCTCCTGTAAAGTTTGAGGCTGCCCTGTAGTGCAGTTGACTGAGTTTTCATTTTAAGTGTGGCACTCCCCTTTTCCATTATTTTAAACATCTTATTCCATTGACATGGCACCAGGGAGTGTATGCAGGTCCATCCTGCAGTCATGTGTTTGTTAGTGGGATGTAATTGATCTTTTTGGGCAGCATCATCTGCTTTCTACCATTAGTTCCTTTCTTGCAGCTCTCTGTGCCCTCTGCAGTGCTGGTGGTGAAGTCTCTTGTCCAGGAATCTGATCTCTGATCTTCTTTTTCTAGGATAATGTGGCATACTTCTGCTACCCCTTCACTGTGGATATGTTCTATACCCAAGAAGATGAAGGTATGTTTCCCTGTTACTCTGAAATCCTTTGGTCCCACTGTAGCCATCATGCTGTCTGTCCAGTTGGAGATGAAAGGACAGAGGGAAATGTTTCTGTTTCAACAAGAATTCACCCTGTCACCACGCAGCACTTGGACACATCCTGTGTTTGCCATGCCCAGGAATCCACTAGCATTTTCATAGATTCATTGATGTTGCCCTGTTTCCAGGCTGTAGGCAGCTTTATCTGGTTGGAAGACCACTTGAATCTTGGCTTGATCTCTTTAAACCTGGCATGCAGGGCTATGTTGCTGTGCCTGGTGTGCTGCACAGAGCCCTGGGATGATGCAGCTGGAGAACCAGGCAGCTTTTTTTATACACAACTAAAACTCTGCTGAGTCTTACATTTGTAGACGTGCTCAGTGACCTGTATAATCCCTAGATAGTTCATGTCACTTTGAAACTTCAGCTCTATTTTAAGCTGGGCTTCTCTGCTGCCTCTTCCTGCTGCTTCCTCACCAATCCTATTGCTCTGTGGATACAATTGCTAGGGACAGCACTGTGGCATGCCTTGCCTCTTGAATCCAAAGTACACTTTGGATCTGGGTATTCAACCAACACTAATGAATTTTCAGACTAGAAGAAGCACAAAGAGTTTGTTTCACTGTGGAAGAAATAAATGCTTGGAGAGATGTAGGAGAATCCAAGTTAACATTCCCCCAATAGAGTGGGAAAGGTAAACAGGTTCTGCTGTTTAGCTTCAGATCATTCATGAAATATTGTCTTATCTACTCAAAGATAATTGACAGTCTGGACTTGCCCTTAAAGAATTTTCACAAATTTTATCATCAATAATTCTGATTTCACCTTCTAATCTGAGGGTTCAACTTTTACAGGGGAAAACTAATCAACTGTTAATCTTTGTTAGTCATTGTAGAAGAGACACAGAAAGGACTATGGTGGAAGGGTGCTGGAGTGTGTCCAGAGAGGGAGCAGAACTGGGGCAGGATCTGGAGCACAAGGAATAGCTGAGGGAGCTGGGTGGACTCAGCCTGGAGAAAATGAGGCTCAGAGAGGACCTTCACTCTCTACAGTTCCCTGACAGGAGGGTAGAGCCAACTGGGGGTTGGGCTCTACTCCCAGAGAACAAGGAAAGAGGAGACAAGAGGACAAGAGGAAACCTCAGGTTTCTCCATGGGAGGTTCAGGCTGGACATTAGGAGGAATTTCTTCACAGAGTGGGTGTCAGGCACTGTAAGGGGCTGCACAGGGAGGTGATGGAGTCCCCATTTCTGAAGGTGTCCAAGGAACAACTCGAGGTGGCACTTGGTGCTTTGGCCTGGGAGACAAGGTGGGGATTGTTCACAGGTTGGAATCGATGATCTTGGAGATCTTTTCCAAGCTAAATGATTCTCTGATTCTTTGGCTTCCTACTAGTGGAGTTAGGCATTTAGCATTCTTTTTCTTGGTGATAATCTCCTTCCAAAAGCTGTGACCTGCTCCCCATCTTGCAGACAGCCTCCCTCAGTGGCCTGTTCTCTACTTTGAGGTCCTATCCCTGGATTTCTGGCAGAGATATCGTGTGGAAGGATATGGGTCCTTGGTGCTGCCATCATGTCCAGGTAAAGCATCCTTGGTAATTGTCTGGGAAAATGAGTTGAGTGGTCCTTTTGGGAAGTGATTCAGCCAGTCTCTGGGATTTGGTGTACTGAAGGGAGCAGTCAGCTGTCTGGGGTGCAGCAAAGAAGGATGTGAGGCGCATCTTGAGTTGCTGTCCTTGATCCTTTGAGACTGCCATTACAAGATCTGGTGTGGTAAAGCTCTGGGGTGATGCTGTGCATCCGTCTTTGCAATGGCATTAACCCTCTGTGTCCCATGTGGGATCTGGGAGTGACCCCTGTGTGTCATGAGGAGATGCTGCCATTGAGCAGAGAGTACTTTCAGCATTGGCTGTGTGACTAGAATGGGCTGACTCAAGGGGAACATGCTTTTAGAGCATTTCTAATAGTGTGCAGTGTTTCCATTTCTAGACATCTCTGGGTTGAGTCAGCAGGTATCCACCTGCCTTTGCTGTCCTCTTTGACTGAATAAATCATGGGTCACAGCAGATAAGCTGTCGTCTTGTCCTGGGCCAGGTGTCCACATACTCACCATCCCTACCTGGCGTCCTGTGGATCTGGGAACTGTTGCTGAAATGAGGAGGTTTTTCATTGGGGGATCCCCTGAGCTCGAGGACTTAACCTACACCCGGATACCATCGACCTTCAAGGTGGGCTCAGCTGCAGAGTCATGCCAGGACATGGTGCATTTTGCTCTTGGGTTCAGGTGTCCATGGTCAGCCTGGACCAGATTTGAACAAGGATGAGTTGCTGGTCCTCCTCCTCTCTAATCTAAAGAAATGTCTCCTCTGTGAGTCTTGTGATCCTGAGCAGAGGAATGAGCAAGCGCTGAGGCAGAGCTGTGCCTTCTGAGGGGTGAGCAGTTCAGAGAAGTAGGGAAGCATGGACCAAAGCCTTGGCTTACCTCTGCCTTTAAAGTGTTTGTCAGGTCAGCATTGGGTACCATCTGTAGACTTCTCCTGGGTTTCTCTGAGGAACTGGGGCTGTATTATGCCTGGAACAGCTTCCTGAAGCAAGAAGCTGATGGGTGTGAACCAGGTAGAAACTTGATATTCTTCAGAAAGTTGCAGAGGTGGTTGCTGGTGTAATAAGCAGGGTGATGTTACTGGCAGCTTTGTGTGGGAACAAGCCATGATGCAGTTGTTGAAACCCTGCCCCAGCACTGCCCTGTCACCTTGCAAGTGTTTAGGTCCTGCTCTCAACACAGCTGGAGCTATGTGCCCTTCTTTCCAACCTTGCAGGGAAAGGAAGACTGTTCCCACAGGAGTTTGTGCTCTGGTGGAGCACACTTGTTTTCACTGTGGGGTTACTCTAACCTGTGCCATCCCTGCAGGGAAAGCGCTTGAGCCGCTTTGGTTTCCGGACAGAGACCACAGGGAGCGTCACATTCCGGCTCTGTTGCCTGCAGCAGTCAAAGTGAGTGCAGCAAAGGGAGTATCAGCTCCATAAACTCCATCTCCTCTGGTGGTTTTGGCAGCTTTGACCTGCTGGTGTGCTTCTGTGCAGAGCCTTTCTGGAGAACAGTGCCCTGAGGCAGCGCATGCAGAATGTACTGGATCAACTGGGAGGCTTCAGCCAGCAGAGCTCTGTCTACAATGTTTTGGGTAGGACCTTTAGTGTCATTCTGTCTTGGTGAGCTTTGGCTCCATTTTTACACAGTGGGCAGGATATTTTAGGATAACCCATTACTCTGGGAGTAATTCCCCTCCTTGTGAGCTCAGAGTGAATAGCAGAGGTTACATGTTCTGCTCTGAGCTGGAAACTTCAGGAGGCATCAACTCTGAGCAAACAGGAGGGATAACTGCTGTGTGAGGGCACAGCCTGGACAGGGCACTGGGCAGAGTTGGTGGCATTAAGGCACAGGCTCTGTGTCTGATTCCATTGTGTACAGAAATCAGCAGCAGGTGGAGCAGGATTAAGTGCTTTGGTGGAGTAACCTATTCACAGAAAGTGGGATCCTGCATCAGGAGAGATGATGTTCACTGAAAACACACATTGCTCCCCTTCCTTGAGGCTGTCTTATGCATTCTGGCCTGCTCTCACCTGTGTGTTGTAGAGGCTTTCCAGCGGGCACGGCGCCGGATGCAGGAAGCGCGGGAGAGCCTTCCCCAGGACCTCATCAACACTTCTGCCTCTACTGAGCCCCAGCCACTGGAGCCATGAGTGTCACCTCTGCTGCTTGGAGCACTTGGCATCCTCCCTCCAACACAAGCTCCCACCCCTCAGCAGGAGTCCCAGTGCCTGGAAGCTTCGGAAACCCTTCCTTTGTTGTTTTCCTTGGATAAGAGAGGGAGCCTGTAACATCTCCAGACCCAGAATTTGCATTTCCACAAGTATCTGTGGAAGGACCCCTGTTTTTCAAGGCCCTTTGTTACCAGGCTCTAACAATACAGCCAATTTTTCACATTTCTTCTGAAATACTGATATGGAACCTGTGAATCCTATAACACCTTTTCAGGGATTGAAAAGGAAATAATGACAAAAATTGATATGACCTGGAAAATTTAGTTTTCTTAGAGAAGAAAAAGTCAAGACATGGATGCTGTTTGAGATGAATGGGTAGACAACTTCTTGAGAAATGCTGCTAATTGTTGTTAGCTGTTGTGTACAGGGCAATCAATAGTAAAATTAAGCCATCCACCTCTACCTTAAGACTGATTCATTCCTAGAGAGAGAGAGAGAGAGAGAGAGCTCTCAGCCACATGTAATATTTGAAATGAAAGCAAAGGAAGACAGATGGAGAACTGGACAAAAGGGTTACATTCTGCATTTTCTTGTGTGTGCCCATAAGGTCTGGCTCTGCAGTGCTGAGCAGGAAGTTTCTTTGTTCAGGAATACAACTGAAAACACACCTTCCCCTTAGTTCACCACAGAGCTTTGGCTGGGGCTGGAAGGTTTGCAGACAGTGAGAGCAGTTGATAACATTTGCACAGCAGCTGAACTTTGAACTGTTTAAGCTGTTCATTTGAGGTTGATGTTTGTTGGTAGTTTGTTGTTGCATCTCCGATTGCAGAACACTGTGGTGCTTGGGAAAGCTCGTGTTTACCCACTCTTTACCCAGTTTCTTCTGTTCTTTTCTCAGTTTTTTTCCTCTATTTTTATTTCTCTCTCAAGTTTAGAGGAACATAGCTCCCTGCAGACTGACAGTGCTGTGATGGTTTGTGCACGAGTCGCATTTCCATGTGTTTTCTGTTCAAAACAAAGGATGGGAAGAAAAATCTCAAGCTCAGACCATGCAGTTTTGAATGTGTCTGTGAATTTAGGATTCAGAGGCAGGATATATGAAATATAAATTGGCCATCCTTCTTTTGCTCTGCATGTTCCTCCTCCTTGACTGGGAACATGAAGTGTGGTTGTTAGAACACCAGGGAATAAGGAGCACCTTATTCCCTGGTGCTCCATTGTTTTCCTCACTTCCTTCTTGCCATTTTGAGGTTGTGTCAGTCAAGAAAACAGAGTTCAAAAAGGAGTCAGCACCTCTCAGAGTTTATTCATCCTTGACCTTTGCTGTAATTCCTAGATCTGTCTGGCAGCTTGACTGGCAGCTTGAATCTATCTAGCAATTTCAATTATAAGGGGACTTTTGTTGACCTTCCTTGCCTGTTGCCCTTCATTTTGATGGAGGAAGCTACCAGGATGTGTTGGAAGTGTGGCCTGTGCAGCAGAACAGTGTCCTTGGCTGAAGCTGGGTGATGTGCCTGGTGCTGATGTGACAACTCTGGAGGTACCACATCTGCTGCTGGAGCAGCAGAACTGATCTCTGTGTTCTGTCATGGTCTAATGACTGACGCAGGATGGAAAGCATTCAGTGAGTATGTAGCACTTGTTATCTCTTTATTTTAATCATTGTTCACTTTGTGGCTTTGTGTGTTTATCACACCCTTCTGGGTGTTTTTGTGTTGCTTATCACCGATAGCTGAAATGCATTTCTCTGAAATGCTTCTCAGGATGGAGTTAAATGGTTATGAGAATAATTTTTTTATCAATAAAGTAACAAAACACCTTTTTAATTGAGATTATGCCAATGGCAGATCCTGTTAAGAGTGGAATTTTCTGATGAAGTTGGATTCCTGATTCATTGCCTAGTTATGATGGTAGGATTTAGTGTCCTGAGTGTGAGATGCACTATGATTTATATAATTATATTATTTTGCTACTTAAAACTCTGGATAGAGAAACTCGAAAGGAAGATTTTTAAATTAAAAACTACTAGAACCAAGCAAGCAATTCTTCCAAAGTAAGAGACTGTTTGCAGTGTTCCACTGTTGTGCTTGCAGCCTCCTTGGCCTCACAGAATAAAGTGGCTGGTAAGAGCTGGTTTGAAGAGGCCCCTCAGCAAATGCTTTTTGGATTTGCAATTTTATAAACTAAACTAGCATATTTCCATATACATGTACGCATATGAAAATGTCACTGGTCTTTTAGTCACAACTGGCATTTGTGCTCTGAGCCTGCCAAGGAATCCAGCCTGGAGAGGAGGTGTGCACAGCTGGAACTGGTGATCACCAAGCTGATTAGAGGGATGGAACACCTTTCCTAGGAGGAAAGGCTGAGAGATTTGGGATTATTCAGTCTGGAAAAGAGAAGGCTTTGGGGTGACCTAATTGTGGCCTTCCAGTTCCTGAATGGAGCTGACAAGGAAGATGGAGAGAAACCATTTACAAGGGCCTGGAGTGACAGGACAAGGGGGAATGGCTTCTCACTGACAGAGGGCAGGGTTAGATGGGATATTGGAAAGAAACTCTTTCCTGTGAGGGTGGTGAGGGTCTGGCACAGGTTGCCCAGAGCAGCTGTGGCTGTCCCATCCCTGCAAGTGTTCAAGGACAGGTTGGACAGGACTTGGAGCAACCTGATCTAGCAGAATTTGTCCCTGCCCATGGCAGGGGATTGGAATGAAGTGAGCTTTAGGATGTCTTCCAACCCTAACTGTTCCATGAGTCTATGATTCTATGGCTGGAATACGGTTGTGCATTTACCAGGTGTGCACAGGTAGGGAGATGGAACAGGAGATGGGCCCTGGGGACAGGAGAAGGGGAGACCGGAGCCATGAGGAGGTCACTGCATGGAAATGTCCCTACAGTTCTCACTAGAAGTTTGCCCATACAGGAAAACTCAACAGGAGAAGTGAGAGGAAAGACTGTTATGGGTGCACAAGAGCTTGGGATGTGTGAGCAAGAGTTAACAAGACAGGGGAGCCCTGAATGGAAAGGGGAGGGCAGGAGGAGCCTGCAGCAGGCGCAGACCAGGAATTGCTGCAGATTCTTGGGGATCCCAGAGTGGGTCTAGCAGTGAGACTCCGGGGTCTGTGCATGCCTGGCAGCCCCCCAGCTCTGCCTACACCAGCTGCAGCAATGTAGCTGGTTTCTCTGGGGCTTTGTCTGCTTCTTCCTTTGAGCAGACTGGAGCTGTGATGGGTTTTTGAGAGCCAACTGAACTTCCAACTGAATGGGCATCTGTCTGAGGCTGAATCAAGCAGCCTCACCGGTGCTTTGGGCTTCATGGGGTCAGGACTCAGCCCAAAGGCCCTCAGGGCCTTCCAGGGCTGAATTAAATGAGTTGTACAAACAAAAGGGAATGGCAGGAATGATAGCTTGGTGGAGGAAAAGGGCAGTGGACACAACCTGCATGATGCAAATCAACATCCATTAGAAATTCCAGTGTAAATGTAACAGAAAATAACCCTAGAGATGAGTCATTCACATGGTTGGAACAGCTTCCCACTGAAGTCAGACTGCAGGAATGGGTTTTGGTCTCACTGGAGGAAGATTTGGGCTGATAATTCCAAACTGGAGACTTGCCAGGAAGTCTCAAATGGCGCTTTAGCTTGGCCCCATCGCAGAACTGGGGATGTACACCAGGAGTCACATCCTTCCTTTGTGAAGGATGCTGGGGTGCAGGGATGTGTACCAGGAAGCTGTTTGAGAAGGACGCTGGGATGTGCACAAGGAAGAATGTTGGAGAAGGCTGTTGGGATTTGGACCAGGAGGGGATTTTGGGGAGGACACTGGAACATGGACCAGGAGGGGTGCTTGGGAAGGACTCTGTGGTGTACATCAAGAGGGATGTTTGGGAAGGATGGTGGGAATGTGCACCAGGAGGTGTTTGGGAATGGTGTTGGGATGTGCTCCAGGAGGTGTTTGGGAAGTGCACCAGGAGGTATTTGGGAAGGGTGTTGGGATGTGCTCCAGGAGGTGTTTGGGTAGGGTGTTTGGGATGTGCTCCAGGAGGTGTTTGGGAAGGGTGTTTGGGATGTGCACCAAGGCGGGGGGTTTGGGATGTGTGGAGCTGCCATCTCTGCAGCAGGACCATGTCCTGCAGAGATTTGTCCTGTCCCTGGCTGGTGTGTGGGGAGGGGAGGAGTGTTTTATTTGCACCACAGAGCTTAAGTGGTCGTTACAAAATCACTACTGGAGGTTGATTGTTGGATAAGTATGTTGTAATTTTAGCTACGGGATTGGAGTAGCAGAGGAAGGCTCCTGGCAGCAAAGGGAAGTTCTGGGCTGCTTTGCCTCTCACCCCCTGCTGCTGTTTTATTAATGCTCATTGTTCTCCCAAGGTGCAGCCCACGTTCTCTGCAGTTAATGCCAATATTTCAATGCACAGCAGAGTAAAGCTGACCTGAGCACAATCCCCCTTCATTGGATCAGTGAAGAAATAAGTGTCTGTGTGCCCTGTTCTTGCACTGAAATGATTACTTTGGTTTGACTGAATATCCCTCACTGCTTTGACTCAAAGTGAAGCAAAGTTTGGTGTGAGTTTGGTTTTCAAGTGAACCCTAGTGCCATGTAGACTGGAGATGCTTCCCTTTCTCTCTCATCTGTCAAAACCATTTTCTAGGGTAACACAGAAAATCAGAAAGGACTGAGGGAATCAGACTTCTCTATAATTTATTCACAAGTTTTTGTACTTAAAATCATCTGACTTTCACAACAGTTGGCAGGATTTCTACAACGCGTGAAAGTGAAACTTGTCTTGGAGCTGTGTGATTCCAGGTTGTTTCAAGCTTTCCAGATTGGAGAATGAGAGGATCAGCTTTTGGGAAGGTGGGGAAGGTGGGTTTCCCATGACTTAAGGTGACCTTAGCCAGAAAGGTCAGGCTGAATATCAATATGCACAGATTTCTTCAAGCAGAGTAACAGATGACAGATGCTCATCTGGGAAAAATCTGAGAAATATTTTTTAGCTTTTTCCTTACATACAGGCCAAGAATACAGATCATCCCTATCATATGTTTTCTTTTTTTGTAGGAAATTTTCCTCTGCAGGGCATTGGCAGTGCCAGCTTGCGTCTGAGCATGTCTGGCTGCTGCTGGAGGCATGAGGAGGTAGAGAGAGCCTGTGATTCCTTTTAGGTAGTTATTATTTCTCTGGGGGGTTCCTGTCCCACTCTGCCACTCCCTAGGAGACCTGGTTCCCACTGCTCATGTTCTTGGGAGTGCCATGATGCTCTTAATACTCTGGACATGGGATTGGGAATGAGAAATGAGACAAGCTGTAGACAAGGGAATGTCCACTTTTCCTACTCTTGCTGGAAATACTGAGTCCTTATAATGTCTGATTTTTTCCACCACAGATGTGTTGAAAAGGCTGAATTGCCTCTCCTTCTCCTTGATTACTTTTTCCTTTGTTTACCTTTTCCTGTCCCATTTTGACTTTTTTGGCCACATGGCTCTTCCCGATATTCCACCCCCATCCAATGCCTTTGTGAGTGCCCTGCCTCAGCTTCTCCAAGTCATGGCACAGTTCCACTTCTTCCCAATATCATCTCCCTGTTTGCTGATATGGACTTTCCCCAGAGTGGGAACAGGAGTCCTGACCCTGGAAAAACCATGGGGCAGCATCTTCCCATCCTTGGACACATGGGATTGCAGCCTGTTTGCTGTCCAAAAGCAACTTTTATTCGCTGTTGGCATGGAGGCAAGCATTTGAAGCAATCACCACTGACCACCTGCTTCCCTTGAGCAGGGACAGGGAACCTCCAGCTGCATCCACTTGTGACTGTGGTCATATGGACCTTTCCCTCTGCTGCTCCTGCCCTCCCTGGCATCTCCCTGTGGGCACTGAGTGAGACAAGGGGTGAGTTTCCCTTGCAGGGAGATGGTGTGGAGTGGCCCATCCAACTCATCCCTTCCTAGCCTCTGAGATCCTGTTTCTCCTATGCCACAGGACTTGGCCTGTGTTCTTGGAATGGAGAATGCCTCCCTGGCTCCCTCAGCACTAATGTGTTCTGTGACTCTGGTCTTTTCCTCCGTGATCAGCTTTTTAGCCTGATCCTCGACAAATAACTTCCAATGTTCCAGGATCTCTGTCTTGTTCATCCAAAGTGGATAGTGTCCCTGAAGTGACAGCAGTGACTGAAAATAAATGAATGAGCAGCTTCAGGTGGTTCTGATCCACAGCCAAGCTGCTGGCTTGGAGCTGCACTCTGGATTTCCATCACGTTCGCACTGTCAGCCTCATTCCAAGCCCAGCACTCGCTTTTCTCTGTGTTTCTATTGAGAATTTATTCTGCACCCCCTTGTGTGTCTGAACTCTTCCTTTGGCAGTTGCAGTTCTCTCTCCTGATGGAGGCAAGTCCTTGAGAAGGACAGGATCGATTTTGGATCTGCTGCAGCTGCACCACCTATCCTCTGCAGCCTCTGCTCAAAACACTTCTGTAAGTCCTCACGTGTCCTCAGGTTTCTGTGCTGCATTTTGGGCTGCCTAACACCTGAAAGTCCATCCATACACCGAGTGCTGCAGGCACAGGCACTGTTCCAGAGAGCTGTGCCTCTGGCTCCCTGGATTTGCAAGCTGCTGTTGCATGTAGCACAAGTGAGGAGCTGTGTGACTCTCTCCATGAGCCCCTGCATGCCCAGGGCTCTTGGCAGAAAGGTCACCCCACAGCCATGTTTCAGTTCTTTGGGTCAGATCCTGCTCTGTCCCTCATCTCAGCTCCTGCCACACAGCAGAGCCCTGAAGTGGGTGGTGGCAGCCAGCAGAGAAGGGGACCTTGCAGGCCATCCTGGAGGTGGGAAGCTGTGGGGTCTGGAAATGGAAAATGCTGTTGTGTAGCAGGCAGAGAAGTTTTCAAAGTGGGAATGTTGGCTTCCATAGTACTCCACAGAGCTCAGAAGAGGAGGAAAATGGTTATTCATGAACTTCTTGATGAGATCTGGCTAAAAATGTCTTTCACATGGAGGTGGGGTGGTCATGCTCAAGGTCTGGAGTGGAGGAGGGTGTGGACCTGTCCTGCTCTGGTAGCCTGGTGTTAGTACTGGAGGTCTGTCTAGTGTGCTGAGCTGTGGCAGTATGGAGAGAGCCAAGTGTGGGCCACAGCAGTGGCACAAGGGGACAGGCAGGATGAGCTCTCAGCTTTAGCTCCAGTATGGGAAGGTGCTCCAGTTTGGCAATAGCCAAAAGCACGGTTGGACTCATCCCCAGTCTCAGCTGAGGCAGCTGAGATGGTGTCCTGGCCCTGTGGAGTGACAAGGACAGAGAGCTGTGTCTAGAATTTTCATCCTTCTCACCTGCCTTGTGTAAGGCTGAACATGGAGGGCATGTGACACAAGGAGAGTGTGGGACTCATGCAACCATCTTGGGAACAGCCTCTTCCCTCAACAGGATGCTGAGAGGTATTAGGGGAGATGTAACCTCCAGGACCAGCCCACCCCTCACAAGCCTGGGGGAGCACAAAAGCACGAGGGTGGATATGGACCCAAATGAGGGACTCAGAGGAAGTGGCATCCTATCCAGGTCCATCCTCAGCCCAGGGCCTTGGTGTCAAAGCACCATTGGAGAGAGAGGGGCTAAAGAATGAAATATGTTTGGGATGTGGAGGACTGCACAGAGTTTATTATGGGACGTTTTAGAGAGGAAGAAAAGGTAGGAAAGGGATGGATGCGGGTAATTTTGGGAAGAAGACGCATGGGATAATATGGGATTGTTGGGTGGCCCTGGTGTAACGCGGCGGTGCTGTCTCGGGGAGATGAGCTTTCCCAGAGGAGCGGGAAGGGAGCCCGAACCCCGCCCCGTTCCGGGAATAGCGGAGGTACCGGGGGTACCGGGGGTACCGGGGGTACCGGAGACCGACTCCGCAGGTTCTGGCTGGAGCCGCCAGGGGGAGCCGCGCCCCAGAGCCGCCCTCGGGAGCCCCGGCCGGGCTCGTCCTTGGGGGGAGCGGGGCTGAGCGGGGCTGGGCGGGGTAAAGGGGATAGTGCGGGGTAAAGGGGATAGTGCGGGGTAAAGGGGGCAGTGCAAAGTAAAGGGGGCAGTGCGGGGTAAAGGGGGCAGTGCGGGGTAAAGGGAGCAGTGCAGGGGAGCGGGGCAGTGCGGCGTTAGCAGGGTTGTGTAGGGAAAGCGGGGCTGTGCGGAACAGTGCGGGGTGAGTGGAGTAGAGCGGAGCGGGCGAGTCGGGGCCGTGCGTGGTATGTGGGACAGTGCGCAGTGAGCGGGGCTGTGAGAGGTTTGCGGGGTGATGTGTGGGGTGTGCGGGCACTGGGCATCCCGGGGTTTCTAGACACGTGTCGGACTGTGGGAACTGCGACCCGTGGTCCTGCGGCTGGATCCACCTGCCCCAGGACCTGCAGGAACCTGCAGGCCCCGGCTATGGGCGATCCCCGCTCCTGGCAATGGGAAGGGAGAGGAGTGGCTCCTCGACAC
>VWYI01028460.1:110229-145218 GCA_013399455.1 Anthoscopus minutus
CCCCATCATGGCAGGGTCCCCCCGGTGTCCCCCCGCCCTACCCCGCACCGCTCCACGCATGCTCGGCGCCCGCCCCTCCCCGCGCTCTGCCCGTTCCCAGCGGCGGCGGCAGCGGGGCGAGGATGAAGGACCGGACCGGAGAGCTGCGCGCTGTGAGTGCGGGGCGCCGCCGGGGCTGCGGGGGGATACGAGGGATGCCGCTCCCCCTCTGCCTCCATCGAGGGCCGCCCGAAGCCGTCTCGACCCCCCCTCCCTGGGCAGGGGCCGCCTTGCCCTGAGCGGCGGCGGCGGCGGCGAGGGGGGTGGGCGGGGGCTGGGAGCAGAGGATGAGCCCTGCGGACATCGCCGGGATGTTGGGGTCGGAGGGGGAGTCGCCCGGGCTGCGCCCCCCGCGCCGCCGCGGACCGCTCCGGTTCTCCCCGGCAACGGGCGGTGCGAGCGGCGATCTGCGCGGTACCGGGGGCCGCGGCGGCTGAGCAGCATCGCCGCTGGGAAGACCGGATCCAGACGTGTGTTTGTACCGCTGCGGGCGAGGGCTGCCCGCAGGGTCGTGCCGTGCTCAGCCGGGACCGCGCCGCGCCCGCCCCGCTCCGCTCCCGTTTTGCGTGTTCATCCTCCGGCGCTGCCGCTGCGGCGGGGCCGAGGAGCGCCTGCGGCCGCTGCACCGCGGTGACCCCAGTGCCGTGACCCAGCTTGTCCGGGAGGCCTCGGGCTTCGTGTGCGGCCGTAGCCGGTCCTGTGTTCCGTGGAGGCCCCGAGCCCCCTGCGGTCCCGGACCGCGGGCGGTGGGAGGCGGCGGCGGCTGCGCGCATGGAGCATCGGTGGAAGGAGCCTCCGGTGCCCCGCTGCCCATGCCACAGCCCCTCTTGCACCCTCGGGGCCGCGGTGGTGCTGCTGCCCACGCCTGGGGCCGAGCTCTGGGGACAGCGGCAGCGGCCGGAGGGGCAGAGCCCGAAATCCCGGAGTGCTGCTCCAGCCCCCGCCCTGTACCACCACCCTGGTCCTCCCTCTAGTGCTTTTTTTTTGTTGTTGTTGATTTTTTTATTTTTTAAATTCACGGTTGGCACTGCAGAGCTGCCTGGGGTTGCAAGGGGAGTCTGTCCCGTGGGGAGGACTCTGCCATGGAGCGAGGGGTAGTGGAGACCACCGTGGGTGTCCAGTCTGGTCGGACATCAAAGCTCCCACCAGGATCACTTGGCTGGGAGTTCGGTTTGGTCTGAAAAACGCCAGGAGGATGGAGCTAGGGTGATGCCAGCAAGGGGCTGAGGGGTGGCTCTTGGGCATGATGGGGTGGTTGTTAGGGTGATTGGGCAACTCTGAATGCCCAGGGCTGACTGTAGATGCCCGAGGGTGGCTGTGGATTCTGGGAGAGGAAGAGGCTCCCCCGAGAGCTGCCTCCCCACTCTGCCTGGAAAGCACCCAAACATGGGGCTCTGTCTCCACCATCAGCACAGGCTGTGAAATGGGATTGAAAAACAAGCTTTTTAATAATAATAGTAAAAAGAAGCCTCATGAATGTCCTTTTGGCAGCCGGTGCTGGCTGAGAAGTGATGTCGTGGAGTATTTTAAAATTCCTCTGTTCCTTTAAATATGCCTTAAGAAAAATAAAATGTGTTTTCACCTCACTCCCGCTGCTGCTCCTTATTCATCAGCCTCATGCTGAGGGTGCAGCATTCTTCCAGGGGAGGAGGAATGCTTTTGAGCATTCAGTTGCCCCGAATATGAGTAGGTGCCCCCCTGGCAGGACTGCAGTGAGTGAGGCAGCATGGATTTACACCCTTGGTGGTGGCAGACACCAGGGGAGGAGCAAGATGCTGCAGTGGACACAGATTCAGGAGCGTTTGAACTTGTTTCCTCTCTGCTGCCTCTTTAATAGCCTGGGTCGGTTCTTCCCATGTTAATGCAGTGTCTAAATTCTGCCAGGGATGATAAAAAAGAAGGATTAATAAAAAAAAGAGCTGGCATTGTTGGAGCAGAGGAGGGGATGCAGGGCGGTCACTGCTCTACAGAACAGGAGCTCCATGTCTTAACAGGATTTTTTAAATGGTATTTGGAATTCAAAATTCTAATCCCAGCTCTTTTCTGAACCTCAGCTCTTGTTTGGATCAGACTTGCAGGATGGAGCTTATTCAGTGCCCTTGTGGGGGTAGTGCCCCCAGGTCTGCTCTGAACCAGGGACAGGAAATTTAACTTACAGATTAAACATGTCCTCTTGTTGTGGAGGAGAGCAGCTGAGGATGGGCTGTGGAGGATGCCTTGGATGAGGCTGAGCCGAGCTTTGTTTACAGCTGCTTCTGCACAGTTGTCACAGCTGTGGCTCTGAGTGGTCTTTCCTGCCCATCAGGAGTGGGTCTGGAGCTGGTCCCATTCCCCAACACCCCCAGAAGCATCCCTGATGTGATGGTGTGTACATGCCGGATTGTCAAGAGTCCTATGGTGCTCCATCCTGCCATAGAACTGACAGCTCTGTTTGAGTGAGACGCTGGGATTTCCAGGATGTGACACAGGTCCAAATGATAAAATAATTATGAATGGTGTTTTGAGAGTGCGAGGAAGTGAGGGAGATGTGCCAGTGTTATAGGATCGCAGAGTGGTTTAGGTTGGAAGGAACTATTCAGTTCCAAACTCCCACCCATTGGCAGGGCCCATTTTTTGGGGTGCGCTTTCCTCCTATGCCCTTTGTTCATCTCCAGGAGCTGTTTTTGTGTGCATTTCTCCAGTGATGTTTGTATGTTTGTGCTGTGCCACTGCCCTCCCTGGCTGGCTGAATCCCCACTCCTGACAGCCAGGTCCCTGCTCCCAGCACTGCCTCTTGCCAGGGGGAGTTGTGGGACATGGTGTTAAAAATAAAGGGAGAGAGGAAGCAAGGTGGGCTCCAGGTCCAGCTCTGTGGATCCATCCTCTCCCCTCCTGTGGCAGTGAAATCTGCAGCAGTGCCCCAGGACTCACAGCCCGACCTCACTCCATCCCTTCCTCTTAATTCCACACTGTTCCTACTGAGGCTTTCTCTCCAGGGGGCACAAATGTGAAGTCAACCACGGTTGCTGTTTGCAGAGGTCAGGTCTTGTGTGTCTCCATCTTTTCCAGAACCCCCCGGCTGCAGAAGTCCCTACAGACCTTGGAGATGAATATATTTACTTGCTTAGATGCCATCTTCCTTTCCTTTTTTAACCCTCTTCGTTGCCATAAGTGCTTTTGAACTCTTCTGTTCAGCCAGAAGGGTCACGTAAATAATTCATCTGTGCTCGGTCCCTCCCGGTCGTGAGTGGGGCTGTCACGTGGCGGGTGACAGCCGGTGGCTGTGGCGCGTCCGCAGCTTGCGCAGCCGCCTGCTTTGCCTGAGCTTGACGGGTTGTAGCGTTCTTGAAATGCTGGTTTTTTGGAGGTGGGGAGGAGCAGAGCTGCCGTGGTAGGTCAGATATCATGGCTACCCTCAGAGCATTCCTGGTTCTACAAGCACTGGGGCAGGGAAGCTGCTTTGCAGGCTCCCTTGGGGTCCTGGAGCAGGAGGGGTGAGATGTTGGTGAATCCTCACTCCTGGGGTCTGCTAGGATGGGAGAGGAAGAAGGTGATGGGAGTGATGTGGATGAGTCCCACGTGTTCCTGTGTGAGATGTTCTTGTGCTCTCCAGCAGATGAGGGGTCCGCGGTGTCCCTGTGCCACAGGGATGCTGTTCACACTGTGATAGGGCAAGCCAAAAACTGGGAAAACCCTTTCCTGTGCTTTAAACATAGCTGCAGGCAAAACCCAGACTCTAGGTCAGCTCTGGGTGATGTGTCATGTCCCCAACCTGGGAGGGGCCTGGTGGGGTGATGGACAGGGTTTGAGGGACAGACAGATCTCAAAGGGGACATTGAGCCCCAGGGTCCCTTGGTATGTGTTGGGGAGCTTCAGGTCTGGTGCATGGGGGTTTGGTGGTCCCAGTGAACTCAACCTGAATATGGGAATACTCTTGACCCACTGGTGTCAATCTGTGGGCACCAGAGAGTGATCAGAATGATAATTAGTGCAGCCAGATACATCAGCTGGGCACTGGGCATCTGAGAGGCCAGAGCCAAAAGGGTTCAGTCTCATGCCTTTTGTTTTAATCCGAGTGTCTTTGTGTGTGAGCTGCTCAGAAGCTCTACAAATGTTTGTTTTGCCATGTATCTCCCCGTTAACAAGATTTCTCAGGAAATATGCAAAATTATCACTACAGGCAGAACATGTACAGTAAGGCTCATTAAGCTAAGTACTATGATAAATTGCTTCTTCCAGAAAATTATGTATATTAGCAAAAAGGAAGAGAGTGAGCCTGGGTGGAAGACCAGGAAGACAGAGTGTATGGTATTGATCTGGCTCCAGGTGACCTGAGCACACCTGCCTCAGGGGAATGTCCTTGCACCGTGGTGTCTGCAGGATGATCCTGGAGGAGATGCATGGGGAGGGCGAGCAGAGGACAGCGTGGGGAATGGAGATGGAGTGATGCTGTGTCAGGACCAGACCAGGCACAAGGCCAAACAGGCTGTCTTTGCTTAGGAAAAACACAAAACGAGGCAACTGTGGAAGCACAAGGAGTAGAAAGTTTTGCTGAACTGAAAGAAGGGGAGAGGGCATGGGTGATGTGTTACAGGCTGCCTGCGCCTCTGCCTGTGCCCCTGCCAGGGCTGGTGTTGGAAATGTGGGCACTGGTTTTGTCCCCCAAATCAGGGAGCAGACTTAAGGCTATGAGCAGGGGACAGGCTGTGGCATGTGGTGTGTCATGGGCTCACAGGGTGGTTTGGGTTGAAAGGGACCTTCAAAGACCATCTGGTTCCAACACCCCTGCCATGGGCAGGAACACCTTTAACTAGACCAGATTGCCCTGAGCCCTCTCCAGCCTGGCCTTGAAAACTTCCAGGGATGGGGCTGACACAGCAGACAGACTTCTGGGTGCTCAGGTCCCACATGAGAGATGTTCTGAAACATCTTGCAACCTTTTTCGGTGATACTCTGAGTATTTTCTGTAGTGATGCAGCTGCTCTCCCCTGGCAGGAAAGTCTCTTCCCCCGTCACCTTTTGCAGGAGTGGTAGAAGCAGAGAGTGGAGCCCAAAACATCTGCTGGCCAAAACCTCTTCTTGGGGACAGCCAGAGAACAGGAAGTCCTTCTGCTCCAACAGCTCTGGAGAGCTCAGGCTCAAGAAAAGTTTCCCCTCAGTTGCCAAGGATCTTTCAAAGAACCCTATCATCCAACCTTATTGCCATGGGTTGGGACATCTTCCACTAGACCAGCTCCTGACTGGTTGTAGAATTCCAAATCTCCTGCCCAAATTGTGTTAATTTGCTCCTAGGCCAGCATATTCTTTCTACAGAAGGTTCTTCCTCCCTGCTGGCTCCTCCTCCTCAAGCATCCACAAGCACCTCAGGATACACCCCAGTGCAGGGGACAGACCTGGCTGTGCAGCATCAAAATCTGCTGCGGGCTGGGACTGACCTTTCTGTTAACAGTGCAGTTTTCCAGATTCTAGTGAATACTTGCAGACCCAGGTTTCTTTTCATGGGGAATGACTAAAATTTAAGCTTTCTGCTCACTGTCCTGTGAATTTTCAGGAGAACGCTGCTGCTGTGGCCACTTCCATTCTGCTGTACTTCTGCAGATGTGTGCTGCAGGTTTTCCAGTATGAGCTCTGCCTTTTTCTCTGCCTTTTTCTCTGCCATTGCTGGTCTTACATCAGATTCTGTCAGACTTTGGGTTTGTGTATGAAATGACTGTTTGCTATGGTTTTCCAGAGGACCTCTGCCTTTTGGGAGGATCAGTGTCTCACTCCAGGTGCTGAGGTTCTTTTACAAGGTCTTGACAAGAGCACCCAAGAAACATCCTTGAGCTTTCATGACCATGTGAGCAACCTGGTTTGGTGGAAGGTGTCCCTGCCCATGGCAGGGAGTTGGACTGGAGTATCCTTGAAGAATATCCTATATTGCATGAGTGCCTGCTTGTAGGTGGGGTAATGGGATTTGAAGGATAACCATTCAGTGGACTGTGAATCCCAAAGCCATGGGAGTTGTGGTGCTGCTTGTGTCACCTTCTCTGCCTGAGGCTTTCCTTCTTTTTTTCTCTGACAGTTTCCTAGGACAGACTGCAGTGTCACTAGTGGGTATCACCTGGGCCTGGTGACATTGGCAGACACCAAAGCACAGTCATGTTCCCAGCAGAGACCTCTCTGAGGGCTGACCCTGGTCAGTGGAGTGGAGATAAGAGATGAGTGCTGTGGCTGCAGGTCCTTCTGCTGCCCATGAGAAGCTCTGGTCTGCACAGGAGCTGTAACAATGATGATGTCACTTAGAGGATGTTAAGAAATTAATTTCATATTATTCAAGTCTATTTTTAACCAAATTATTCTGCAGCCATGACTGTAAATTTATGAAGTACTGGCTGTAAAGTATGGGTGCTTTTCCAGTAGGTGATAGTGCTGTCCATGCTTCAGAGCTACAGGAGGAGATCAGTGAATTCAGCTTCTTGCCCTCTCCAGGCAACTCTGTCACCTCTGACACATGTTCTTCATAGTTAAGGAGAATTTTACCTGTTTGCTTTTAAAACTGAGCTAAAGAGTGATCATGGTTCTGATAAAGGCTTAGACTTTGTGCCAAAGGCTAGGAATTATTTTGCAGGAATGCAAGCCAGCACCTAAGAACAAGACTCTTGGAAATCGTGTTCTCCTTTGCACTGCTAGTGTTGGAAATTGGAAAGAACACCTGACTCATGCAGATGTTGCTGAATGCTGAAGTCATCTGTGCCTTGGACTTTTATTCATAAAAAAAGTTCTTAATGGGAAGATACGGGCTGGTTTTGGTGAATATTAGAATTATAGAATTGCTTAGGTTAGAAAACCCCTCTAAGATCCAACTGTTTCCCCATCACTACCAAGGCCAGCACTAACCCCAAGTGCCACAACTACACATTTGTTAAATCCATTCAGAGATTGGATTCACTACACCACTGCCCTGCACAGCCTGTGCCTTGGCAACTAGGCTGGACAGCCCTTTCTGTGAAGAAATTTTCCTCAGTATCCAACTAAACTTGCCCTGGTACAACTCGAGGCTGTTTCTTCTTGTTCTGTCCCTTGTTCTCTGGGAGCAGAGCCAAACCCTGACCTGGCTCCACCTTCCTTAGGGCATCATAGAGAGTGAGGTCCCCTCTGAGCCTCCTTTTCTCCAGGCTGAGCCCCCCAGCTCCCTCAAGCTGCTCCTGGTGCTCCAGGCCCTTCCCAGCTCCATTGCTTTCCCTGGACACACTCCAGTATCTCAGTGACCTTGTTGTGAGGGGCCCAGAACTGACCCCAAGATTTGTGGTGCCTCAGCAGTGTCCAGCACAAGGGGGGCTGCCCTGGTCCTGCTGGTCACATTATTTCTGACTCATACCAAGTGCCATTGGCCTCTTGCCCACCTGGGCTTATGTTCAGCTACTGCTGGCCAGCACCCCAAGGCCTTTACCAGCTTTTCTGTGACTCTGCCCCCAGCCTGCAGTATTCCATGGGGTTGTTGTTCCCCTAGTGCAGGACCCAGCACTTGGCCTCGCTGAATGTCACAGAATTGCCCTTGGCCCATAGATGCAGCCCATCCAGATCCCTCTGCAGGTCCCCTCAGCAGGTCAACATCTCACTCAACTTGGCGTCTTCTGCTGAGGGTGCCCTCGGTCCCCTTGTCCACATCATTGATAAAGCTTTTAGACTGGAGTTGCCCCAACACTGATCCCTGGAGAGTGACAGGCTGCCAGCTGGATTTAATACTGGAATAGGACACAGCTGACTTTGGGGCCTGTGTGCTGTGGAATTGCCACCTCCCTGGAAACCTTCAGGAGCTGGANATGCTGTGGAATTGCCAGTTTATCATGGTGCACAGCTCTACTGTATGGTCTGCAAAGAGGCCTGAGGCTGAGACCATAGGTGCTTTTGGGTGGTTCAGCTCCTCAGGGCTGTCTCTTGGGAGCATACCCTGTGGCTGTCCTTATCCTCAGCCTTGACACCACCTCCCTGGAAACCTTCAGGAGCTGGACTTCAGCCCTGCTTGAAGGGCTTTTTTTGGCTGCTGCAGATGCCTAAAGCAAACCCTGAAGGGTGGGGAGGTCAGGGCAGCCCCAGGGTGGGTGGGAGATGCGTGGGTGCTCAGGACCCTTGTCCAGGTGGGGCTGTGCTGAGCTGCCAAGCATCACAGAGCCAGGCTGGGATGTTTCCAGGGGTGTGGGCATCTGTACACTCTTCTACGTGTCCTTTAGTCTCTGTGAGATGGCTGAGATGTCAGTGCTGCTTGCTGCTGAATTATTTTGACCTTGTCCTTCCTTGCACAGCTGCATGCCCGAATGAGCTGCCCTGGGAGCTCTCAGTGTCAGCAGCAGCGCCCTGGGCTTGGGGGTTTGGACATGGGGAACAAGGTGACTGCTGTTGGGTGTTGGACCCCTGTGTGCCACTCTGTGTGGGGACATGATCCCAGACACAGCCCACAGCTGCTCAGAGGCATCCCCAGGAGCACCCCGTGCATCCCGACGTGTTCTGGTCTTGGTACAGAAGGGGCATCATTTTACAAAGCAAGGCAAGCCCAGATGGCTGCAATCTCTTCAGCTGGGCAGAGTAGCACGGGGGTGTTTGTAAATAAAAACAAACAGATGCAGCCTGGGAGTGAAGCCTCCAGCAGCCTCCTCTATCTCAGGGATGAGGCCTTTCTTTGCTTAACTGAGTGGTCCCTAAAAGGAGGATGGCAGCTGGTGTGCCTTTTTCTTTCCCTTGTGCTTTTGTGAGGCTTGCCTTGTCCCTGGTGGGCTGGGAGGCAGTGTGGCTTGGGCTCACAGCCCTGTAGGGTGCTGGAGGCAGGCAAGGGCTCACTGCCTGTTTGGACACAGATATTTGCTATGAAAACGGGTCAGCAGGGCTTGGTAGAGGGATGTGTCTGGGTTCAGATGTGCCCAGCAGTGACTGAGCCCATTGTTCCTCTGCTACCTCTGCTGCCTGCACCAGCTCCCTGGATGCATCTGGACATGGTGAAATCCATCTGCAGCACTGACAGGAGAGGACAGGAACTTGAGGCTGCATGTGGCCACTGCTGAGGTGACAGAGATCTGGTTATGCCCTACACAGCCCACCCTACCAGCTTTGCTGTTTGGAGGAGAGCAAGCCCCTTTTCAGGTGTTATGTGCGCCTTTACCTCTTTCAGAAAGTGCTTGGAGAGGGAATGGGGTGGGTTGAAACCACAGGAATTTAATTTCCTCAATAATGAATTTATTACCATGTGCTTATTATAAAACCTGCAGAGCCAGGATGCTCTAGGGCTCTGGATGTCTTCCCATCTGCTACTCCTCTTTTTCATACATCCTCTTCAGGATGGTATCACAGTTTGCCTCTGCCTCCACTTGGGATTTTGGCCCTTGTAGAGGGCACTTTGAGCCCTGTGAGGCTCTGAAAGCTGCTGGAGGAGCTCTGACTGACCTGCCCTCCTAGCTCCTGCTAGACCTAGCTCCTGTTGTTCAGTGGCACTGAAGAGGCAGCAGCTCCCAGAGCCATCCCAGCTGCTGGGACAGTGCCCACATGGTGCCACTGCTTGGCCTCTGGTGGACTGGAGAAATAAAAGGCTTGCAAAAGAAGGGTTATCCTCACCTACCCTGTGTGAGGGAACAGCCTGCAAGCCCTGGGTCCTTGGTGCTGCCTGGCAGGGGCTGAGGCAGAAGTGGAGGGGCACTGGTGCCTGACATTGTGAGTTCCTGGACTGGGGAATTGTTTGCTGCTTGTGCTGAGCAGCACCTGCAGGTAATTTTGACTGAGCCAGGAGCTTTCCATGTGACTTTGGAAACCTAGGATGCTCACAGCTAGAGTGCATGAAGCCAAAACACTGCTAGCTCTGCAATGCTTTATGTTTCCTTTGGAAAGTCTTGGTCTTCTTCTTACTTACTCCTCTAGCATGGGATAGAGCAGCGAGGGCCGGAGTGGAGGGGGATGCTGGGAGCAGCTGATCCATCAGTGCCCTGCATCCTGTGAGCTGTTCTCCCAGTGGCATCTCCTCTGGTTCCAGTCCAAGTCACCCATTAGAGGACGTGGCTGCTGCTTGGCTCAGGGTCTGGGGTGGTGGCGTGGGAGGATCAGCCTGACACTGGGTGTTGGAGGTGGCGAGGCACCAAGGGTGTTTCCAGTGACGTGGGTTGGACAGATGGTGCCCTTCTCCCGCCCAGAGTGACAAGTGACGTGTGCCCTCCTGACCAGCAGGCTCCATCTGTGTAATTTCCTCTTCATGGGGCTTCTGGCTGGGCTCTGTGCCACTCCCCCTGTCCAGTGCTTGCCCTAAATAACATCTCTCTGCCTGTCCATCAGCCTCTGTGCTCCCAGGGGTGGGCTACCCTCAACCACCAGTGCCTCTGACAAGGCTGTGTGTGGCTTTGGCAGAAACCCCTTCTGCGGGTGGTGAGTCCTCTTCCTTTGAGATTTCTGGGTATGGCAGGGTCCAGCTCTCAGCACGGATAGGACTAGGCAGGGATGTGGCATCCTTTGGGCAATGAGCCAGGTCTGTTATGGATGTGGAAGGGACAAGCAAGAGGTGGCAAGGAAAAGAGCATCTTGGCAGGTACCCTGCTCTCCTGCTGCTCTGGCCTTCCTGGTTTCCGTACAAGCATTTAAAATTAGCAGTGGGAATACTGGGCTCACAGGCTTCAAAAAGGGGTTCAGAATTCTGGCAAATTGAGATCCTGCCAGAATGATGGCAAAATCAGCTGGATAGGCTTGTGGGGAGGTTGTGTTGAAGGTGTGTTTTTCTGTACGGGGCTGCAGGGGCTGATTGGTGCTTCCCATCCAGTTCCATCCCCTGCCATGGGCCCAGACACCTTCCACTAGACAAGGTTGCTCCAAGCCCTGTCCAGCCTGGCCTTGGACACTTCCAGGGATAGGGCATCCACAGCTTCTCTGGGCAACCCACCCTCATGGTCTGACATTTCTTCCCCATGTCCAACCTGACTCCACCCTCCTCAGTTCAACACCATTGTCCTGTGCTGGGACTCCAGAGCTGGAGGCAGCTCCAAGATGTCTCAGGAGAGCAGAGCAGAGGAGGAACATCCCCTCCCTCCCCTGCTGCCTACACTGCTGAGGATGAGCCCAGGAGACATTTGGCTTTCTGTGCTACCAGTGCCCATGGCTAGGTCAAGTCCCATTTGTCACCCACCAGAATCCCCTGACCCATCCTCACAAGGTTCTCTCAGCCTCCTTTCCTTTGACTCCTTCCTGTTGGGTGCATGGTGAGGTGGCAGGAGCTGCAGGAAGGACATGTGCCCTTCCATCTGTGGGGGCTGCTGTGGATGTCCTTGTCCCTGACATGGAGAGGCTTAGCAAGGTGGGGGAAGAAAGATCCCATGAGCTGGAGACACGCATCCAGGGTGGTGTTTGCATTGGCAAGTGCATCTTCTATCCCTCACAACATATCCCCAGGATCTGTGGCATTACCCAAGATCCTGGGGGGTGTAGGTGAGGGTCTGTGTTGGAATTACCCATCCAGTGGGCTCTTGATACCACCCGCTGAAGCATGTGATGCTTAAAAGCTGTTAATGCTTAAAATGAAGCACAGCACAAACCTAGCAGGCACGTGAGATATGTAAAGTGGAATGTGAACGTGAATGGCAGCTGTACGTCTGCAGCAAAGATCTGTCCACGCATTCCTGGCTTTAGGACACGGTTCTTTGTGACCTCCTTGATGGTGAGCCCTCCTCCCACGTGCTGTGGGTGCTGGGGGAGTGCTTGGGATACTCTGGGAGCAATGGAGGAATATGTGGGTATTGCTCTGGAACCAGTTGTTGACCCCAAATGGAGCTGAGCTTACAGCCAGGCTGAAGGAATGGCACAGTCGGGGTCGGGACTGGGCGGTGAGAGCTCAGCTCGGTCACTGTGCTCAGATGGTTTTGAGCAAGGCTGGAGCAGTGGTGACAGGGGACGGGGCTGTCTGGTGGCACTGGCTTGCAGGAAGGATTTAAAAGAGCCCGTGGCCAAATCCTGCCCTTGGCTCCAGTGAGGTGTGGGAAGTGTTGGATGTGGTCATGTATCCACCTCTGCCTGAAGCCTGAGCTGTGCTCTGGCTCTCGATGCCAGACTGTGACTGCTGAATGGAATGGGAGAGGTGGTGTGGACCTGGTGTAAGCAAACTGCAGAATTTTGAAAGCATAAAGCTTCAGGGAAAAAGTTGGGCCCTGCCTGATGCAGAAGGCAGTGACTGTCTCATGGGCTGGGCGCTGCTGAGGCGTCTCAAATCATGGAGCCAGTTTTGGGCCCCTCGAAAAGCAAGGCATTGAGGGGATGGAGCATGTCCAGAGAAGGGAACAGAAGAAGGTCTAGAGGACCAAGAGTGGCTGGGGCAGCTCAGCCTAGAGAAAAGGAGGCTCAGGAAGAACCTTCTTAATTCTCTACAACTCCCTGACAGGAGGGTGGAGCCAGGTGAGGGTCACTGTTCTCAGGTTATTAAGGGGCAGGACAAGCAGAAATGGCCTCAAGTTGCTCCAAGGAAGGTTTAGGTTGGATATTAGGCGAAATGTCTTCACGGAAGGGGTTGTCAAAGCCAGGAACAGGCTGTGCAGTGCAGTGGTGGAATCACCATCACTGGAGGGATTTAAATGTACCAACCCATCCCCAGGCTGGCAGCTTTGGCCATGCCCCAGCCTCACTGTGCTGGCAGCTCCTGGCCTGAGTGGCTGTGCTGCAAATGGGCAGAATTTCAGATTTCAGGGCACAGTCTTCTGTGCC
Organism: Anthoscopus minutus; assembly: GCA_013399455.1. Classification (NCBI taxonomy): domain Eukaryota; kingdom Metazoa; phylum Chordata; class Aves; order Passeriformes; family Paridae; genus Anthoscopus; species Anthoscopus minutus. Next base: position 122,947 of record VWYI01028460.1, read on the forward strand.
CATAGAGTGGTGGGTAAGAGCAGCATCATGCCTGCTTTTCCTTGTCAGGGTGAGATTTTCACCAGGATTGTGGGAGCTCTCTGATCACAAAGGCTCTGGATAACCATGAATGTGATAACTGTGCATGAGTTACCCACGCAAAAGGTGCCACAAGGGCTGAAAGCTGAGGTCTCTGGATGATAACGCCCAAATCAGTCACTGTAGGGTGGAAAGGCAATTTTAGGGGGTAGGATAGATATTTCATCTGGCTTATTTCCATATGAAAGGGCTTTTTCTGGAGACTGTAGTGGCTACCTCTCTGCAAAGTGCAGAGGGGCCATGGGTTGATGAGTAAATGTCTGCAAAAGCTGCAGTCATCATGAGATGAGCACAGGCAGTCCTGTCTTAAATCTCCATTCCACTGGCTTCTTCTCTCTTGTGAAGATGGAGTAAGAAGAAACTTTTCCAACCTGTTAATTGTCCATTTCCCTCCATCATGTAACTGCTTTGGATAATCTTTTAAATGTCTCCTTATGAGGAGGACTGTAATTTTTCCTTCCCTTGAGAGCTTGCATCCCCCGCCTTGCTGGGACAGGAGGTGTTTTCATCTCTGGTGACAATGACACACATGCTTCTGCAGACAAGGACAACCCCTCATTTGGCTGCTGTGACTTTACTAGTTCTGTATTATCTGTTTGCTCCCACCTTTCCTGCTCTCTGAAGCACTCCTTTTATTTTCCCATCACAGCATCTCTTGTGTTTCCCATCGCAGCTTCCTTCGTGCTTTCCCATGGCAGCATCCCTTGTTTTTACCATCATGGCATCCCTTATGTTTTCCTGACATGATTCCTCATGTTTTCCCATTGCAGCATCTCTGGTTTCCTATTGCAGCTTTCCTTGTGTTTCCCATTGCAGCTTCCCTCATGCTTTCCTGTGGCAGCATTCCTTGTGTTTCCTGTGACAGCATCCCTCATGTTTCCCATTACAGCATCCCTCGTGTTTTCCCATCACGGCATCGCCCATGCTTTCTCCTGTGGCAGTATTCCTTGTGTTTCCCATGGCAGCATCCCTCGTGTTTTCCCATCACAGCATCCCTCGTGCTTTCCCATGGCAGCATCCCTCGTGCTTCCCAGTTGCAACATCCCTTGTGTTTCCCATCATGACATCCCTTATGCTTTCCCATTGCAGCATGCTGGTGTTTCCCATGGTGGGCTCTGTGGTGTTTCCCATTCCTGCTCCTTGCAGGGCCCTTGTGCTCACACAGGGCTGAGGGTGCCCTTGAAGCTCCCACCCCATGGGTGTGGGGTGTCCTTAGCTGTGTCCCATGCTCGCTGTGGAGGTTGTGCCATGGGGCACTGGCTGCTGTGATGTTTTGGCCGTCCCTCACTGCTGAGTTTATCTGTTCTTTGCTCTCTCAGAGTCCTGGGGGCTTGGAGTAGCAGTGCCCAGGGTGTTCCACGCACTGACTAGTGTTTGCCCCAGCTCCTTGGAGCAAGTGAGCACAGGAGAAGGGGAAGATACTTCAGGAGCTCCTGAACCAGAGCTGTGAGCTCTGCAGCAAGCACTCACTGATGCCTCTCTCTCTGTGTTGTTGCAGGCAAAGGACAGTGATGATGATGATGAAGTCACCGTCAGTGTGGACCGGGATCGTTTTATGGATGAGTTCTTTGAGCAGGTGAGAGTTTTGTTCCTCCAGTGTGGCTTTGAGGCTGGTTCAGACCTTTCTGCTGGCACCAGGGTGGGTTGTGGACAGTCCTGGCTTCCTGTGGCCACTGGGAATGGGGGTGAAGATCCTGGCTGGTGCTGCTCAGCTGATGCTCAGGGTTATGCTGAATGCTGCACATCAGGAACCTGGCTTCCCTGCAGACCTGAGCCTGTGCTGGCCTGTGGATGTTTTCCTGCTCCCCCTGCTCCTCCAGAACCCAGCGAGGGTGTTGCCCAGGCGATGGGAGCAGGGAAGCCTCACATGCAGCTCTCAGGCCTTTCCCCAGAGCACCTCTGCAGAGCAGCAGTCTCTGCATGGGACTGATTTAATTTTGTGCCTGCCTTTCCCAAACAAGAGGTTGTCTTCTGGCATGTGGGTGGCTGTAAGATCTGCTTGCGGATTTTTAGCACACCCTTAGCATGGCATGTGTGTGGGGGGTGTTAAAATGGATCTGTGCAGGCAATGGAGTGGGAACTGGGATAAATCTGATGTGCAGGTGGAGGAAGATGAGCAAAGGAGTGGTGTGAGCCGAAGGAGAAGACTTGAGTTAGAGGGGGTAAGCATCCTGGCAGGCAGAGAACACAGGAGAGGTTTCCCCTCTTGGGCAATTCTGGGTGTCTTCCTGTAGAACAGAAGTGCAGGGAAAATGCCAGAATGGATCATTTGGAAAATGTGGCCTCCCTGGAATGGGGAGTGAGGATCAAATTGGGTATTGCTGGAGCTTTTTTTATGGAGCAAGGAGCCATGGGGGACTGAGCTGCTACCAGTCTGGCTTGTGCAGTCTCAGCAGTGTTCTGCCAGAGGCGCAGAGTCTGGGAATCAATCTGATGCTGATTTATATAAATCCCAAAAGTTTCTCAGTGTATCACAAAGAAAACAGGACGTACAGTCTGTATTACACTGCTGTGACTCAGAGCTGGCTGGTGGGGTGGAGGAGGTCTGATTCCACAGTGCTGCTATAGTTTCAAGCTGGAAAATATTTATCCAGGCGGGCGTTTGCTCATGTCATGATTGCTTTGGAATAGGGTAAAACAATCCCTTCACTTTCCAAAAGTCCAGGTCTGTCACAGACCACCTGTCTTGTTGTCTCACTTCATAGGTGGAAGAAATTCGAGGCTTCATTGATAAAATTTCAGAGAACGTGGAAGAAGTGAAAAGGAAGCACAGCGCCATTCTTGCTTCACCCAACCCTGATGAAAGTGAGTGAGCAGTGAGCTCTGTGTGTCCTGTGGGCACCTGGCTTCACTGGTGGGGTGGCAGGAGCCAGGCACAATCCCCTGTGTCTGCAGGTGGCCATGGCTGGATGGTGAGGGAGGGCTTGGATTTGCCTGGTGACTGGTTTTAAGACCTGGAGAGGTGGTGAGAGTCCAGTGAGGCTGCCAGAGGGAGATTTCTGAAACGATAGGGAAGAGCAAGTGGCTGTTTTTGTGGTGGCTGGTTGTTGGCTTGCCCTGGGCTGCCTGGGAAAGTCCATGGATAAGGCAGAACAGACCAAATGTCACCTGCTTGGGGCCAGAAATGTTACAGCTCCTCTTGGAGCCAGAGGTGGGCAGTTGGGACCTTGCATCTCTCTTCTGGGGACAATTTGTTGCTGGCTGGTCAAAGAGCCCTTCCAGACCTCTTTCTTCCCCAGCCTTGTTTTCCAGAGAAGAGATTTGCTGCAAGGAGCTGGAGTTAGGGATTTGAGCACCCAAGAGGTGGCAACATTTGAGTGCCTGGGGGATCTAGCAGAACTAGAGCTGTGAGTGCCATGGTTCCCTGTTCCCAGGTGGGAGCAGTGCTCTCCCAGGGGAGCTGTGGGGGCAGTGAGGTCAGCAGAGGCTTTCCAGCTTCAGTGTCTGCAAAACCCTTATTGTGGAATGGGTGAATCCAAGGGCTGAGCTGTGCAGGGAGAGCAGGGCTGAGCACTGTGGAGTGGGGCTGGACCCTGCCCAGGCTCTCCTGCTGAGAAGCAGCACTGGAACAGCTCTGCTGCCCAAGCTCCACCTTCAGTGTAACACTGAGCCCAGGTGATGCTGGTGTCCCAGGGGTGTTGGATCCTGCAGGATGGCTCCAGGCCACTGGCAGCCCTTTTTTGGCAAAGGTGTTCCTTCCATGAGCTGAACACTGCTGGTGCTCCCAGTGCTTAGAGGCTGGAAAGCTGAGACCACATCTCTCTCTGGTCATCTACCCTCTTCCCATCCACTTCTCATTTGCCCAGTGCAATTCCATGTCTGCTTATGGAATTGTGCCTAGAGGTCCCAGGAGGGTGCCTGCACACACTGCCCTGCGTCCAGCCCTGTGTCAAATCAGTAGATATTGTAATTACTTGAAAGGACTGGCCCTTCCTAAATTGTCTCACACTCCCCTCTCCTGGCAGATGCTCCTCAACTAAAATTTCCTTGGCCAAGCCTGGAAGTGAGGGATTTTCTCAGGGGAATTCATGTCTCAGGCTATTGCTCAGTCATCCTCCAGGCTCTTGTGCTTTCACTGTAAGATGTTGCAGTGTTCCTGTTTGGGGGTGTTGTGCTGCTGTGCTCCAGGCTGCTGCAGTGGCACAGGGTGCACTTGGGGCTGCAAAGGACACTCATGTCCTGAAAGCATAATAATCTATTTAAAAGTCTGAGATCTGCAGTGAACAAGATGTGGTGACATTCCCATAACTTCCAGAAGCATCCAGGACATTGGAAGTGCTTCTGGTTTCATTTTACAGCATTACTTCGCCTTGGTATTGCAGAGAATTCAGTTTGTCATACCAAGAATTGTTTGGCCCAGGAGAGAGGAGCCCACACATTAATCTGAAATTAGTGATTTATAGCATTGTGCTGTGTTCAGGAGGTGTGGTAGGACTCAGTGGAGGACAGACCCAGAAGCACAGAGTGCTTTGGGTTGGAAGAGACCTTCAGAGATCATCCAGTTCTACATCCCTGCCATGGGGAGAGACACCTTAAATCTAGAGACACCCTAAATCTAGACCAGTGGGCCATTTGTACCAAGCCCTGTCCAATGCACCCTTGAACACTTCCAGGGATGGGATGGCCACAACTTCTCTGGGCAACCTTTGTCAGCCCTTCAAGTCTGACATTTCTTCCCCATGTCCAGTCTGTCCCCACTGCCCCTTGTCCCAGCCCTTGGATCATTTTGGTGGCCACCTCTGGACCTGCTGTGGCACATCATTATCTGTGCTGGCAGCCTCACCCCCACCCTCCTGTGCTCCTGAACCCACAGAGACCCTGCTCATTAATGCAAAGGCTATTTGTAACCCAGGGCTGTGAATTTATTGAGGTTAATTTGGAAATTCAAGAAACAAGTTCTTGCGAGGCATGGGAGGGGGACAGAGCCAAAGGACCCTAAAATGTAGGTTGTGAGAGGCTGATTTTGGGATGTGCTCACTGAGGTTTGCTGTTTAACATGGCAAGGAGTGGAACCTGGGATGGCCATCAGGGCAAGATACTGCTCTCTGCAGGGATTTTGGGATGCTGCTTGTCAGCTGTGGAACAGCACCTTGCTTATTTCCCAGCGATCTCCAAGTACTTTAGTGTCATGTGGAACCTTCGCTGCAAGATGATGGGGAAATGTTCCTCCAGGAAATAAGAGAATGTCACGGACTTCTCATCCTTGTCTGGAGGCACACTGCTGTGCAGCTTGGTTTGGTGTGGGTGTAGCTTCTCTGTCAGAGATACAAGCTTCTTAAACACCATCAGCAAGTCCTTCCTGGAGCTGGGCACCTTTGGAGTGGGGCTTTAGACTGGGACAGAGGTGGGCTGGTAGTCTGGGAAGTGTATGGGCTGGGATTGGCAATGCTGTTGGGACACTGAGTGGAGGGATGGATGGAGAGATGTGTAGTGGCTGCTGAAGAATAGATGCTTTCTCGGGGTCAGTAATAGAAGAGTGGGACTCCATGGGCACAATCCCACTGGAATCTGCTTTTTAAGTGGCTCTGCATAGGCAAATGCAAGCCCTAGGTGTTCTTTGTTTGCAGGAGAAAGGGAGGTCATAGCTGTGTGAGAACTGGATTTACCCACCTGCCTGGTGCGCAGAGGTGCAGGATCTGTGTCTCATGGAAGGGCTCATCCCTCCCTTCCTGCTGATCCCTCTTCTGGCTGCACAGACTGTTTTTGGATCTGGCTTGCCACTGCTGCCTGGGCTTATTTTGGAGCCCAGTGGGTGGGCAGCTGGCTGGCTTTGCCACTGAGACAGTGAGGTGACAGCCTGCAGCTCCAGCAATTTTGGATCTGGCTGCAGGGGCACGGGAAAGGTCTCCCCAGCCAGCTGGGCAGCATCATGGTGGGACTGGGGTGGACTTGAAAAAGCTCTGAGGGGCTGTGTTCCTCCTTGGGTTGGGGTCCATCCCTGTGCTACTCCAGATTTGAGTCACGGCTCCTGGTGAAACCATTCCTAAAATCCTTCCCAGTGAGTGCTGTGACTGTTGTTGCTCCTGGTGCTGGAATCAGCTGCTCCTACTTGGTCCTTGGTCCAGGCCACATCCCAGAGGAGGTGGCTTTGGGTGGCATTCCAGCCAGCAAGGAATGAAATCACATCTCTTGTTTTCCTGGATTGGTCAGGAAGGGCTTCTCTGCCATTCCTGTTCTCTGAGCATTGCATCCCTCCAGTGGCCGTGCTCCCCGTGGCTCTCCAGTGCTGTGTTATGTAACAAAGGCTGTTTGCTCAATGAATTGCCTCTGGGAGCATAAACCTTCAAATCCCAAGTTGTGTCTCTCAGCCTGTCAGCTCAGCCCATCTCTGCAGGCTTCAAGAGAGCCAGTAAATATTTCAGACCTGGAAGTAGATCCATTACAGCTTCACCAGGACAGAAGGAGAGGTTTACTTCCACGGACACTTGACTTCCAGCTTCATAATTTTAGCTGTGCAAGCTCAGGGTAGTGACATTCAACACCAGAGTGCAGGTGACTTTGTTCAGTCTTTCTGGCTGCTGGGCGTTCCTTGGAGAGACCATGTTCCTAGCACACCATTTTCTGCTGGAGAGATGTGTCAGGTGGGCAAGGAGACAAGCTGTAGCTGCTCACTTCTTTCTGTCTGATGCTGTTGAGGTAGCACTGGCCTGTTTAAAAAAAACAACAATTTGGAGCTATCTGGCTGCTGAGGTGCTGGCTGGACCCCTCTGAGCTGGCTCTGTGCTCTCCTGTAAGCACAACCTCACCTCTCAGCAGGTCCTTTTGGGGGTGTGTTCCAGTGGGAAGCCCAGTGTGCTTCAAGGATCTGCTGCTGTGGTGCTGCTGGCAGAACAAAGCTGGGGCTGATTCCTGCTGGAGCTGCCCCCCTCAGACATGGCTTTCTGTGCCCTGTCAGCTCCACTTACCACCGTGCAGTGGTTTTCTGGGGCTACTTTCCCCTGGCGCCCGGTGCTACCAGGGTAGGGAGGAGGCTTTGTTGAAGACCAGGAGTTGCTGTAGTGCTGTGTTGGAGCCTGCAGGCTCAGGACTGTGATGTTCCTTTGGGAGCAGCATTGGAGAGGACAGGTGAGGGTGACTTTGTTCTCCTGTCCTCAATTTGCTCCTTCACCCTCTCTCAGCTTCCCTCAGATCGGAAATCAGAGACAGCCCAGATTTCATCAGACTGACGATGAAGCAAGTGTAGCCCCAGCAGAGCAAGGGATCTGGGAAAAGGTCACTGGGTAGGTCCTGGACACAGAAAGCAAAAGCAACATATTCCACCTGTTCATCTTCTACTCTCACTCTTCATCTGCAGCCTTAGTGGAGCTGGGAGCTGCCCCTGCCCAGGCAGTCTGGCCTGAAGCAGAGATATATTCACAGAGTGGTTTGGATTGGAAGGGACCTTACAGCTCTTCTCATTCCAGCCCCCTGCTGTGGTCAGGGACACCTTGCACTAGACCAGGTTGCTGCAAGTCCCATTTAAGTTGCCTTAAACACTTCCAGGTTGGATGGGGCAATCACAGCTTCTCTGGGCAGCCTGTGCCAGCCCCTCATGGTCTGACATTTCTTCCCCATGTCCAACCTGACTCCACCCTCCTCAGTTCAACACCATTGTCCTGTGCTGGGACTCCAGAGCTGGAGGCAGCTCCAAGATGTCTCAGGAGAGCAGAGCAGAGGAGGAACATCCCCTCCCTCCCCTGCTGCCTACACTGCTGAGGATGAGCCCAGGAGACATTTGGCTTTCTGTGCTACTAGTGCCCATGGCTAGGTCAAGTCCCATTTGTCACCCACCAGAATCCTCTGGTTCATCTCTGTATTCATCCATCCATCCATCCATCCATCCATCCATCCATCCATCCATCCATCCATCCATCCATCATCCATCCATCCATCCAGCCTTCCCCCAGTCTTTGCTGGCACTGGGGATTGCCCTCACCCAGGTGCAGGATTTTGACCTTGGCCTAGTTGGATGTCAGGCTGTGGAGTGGCTTTGATAGACACAAAATCTTGAGTGGCCCAGGGAGGATGGACAATTCTGGTTGCTTCCTGCAGCTCCTGGAGTGGGACTGAGGCTGGAGGACACCCCAGTGCAGCTGGTGGATGTCATGGTCCTCCCCAGCAGCCGCAGTGGGGTGGGAAGGGCGTGGTGTGGCAGCCGACCCACAGCAGAACAGGCACTCATGGGGACAGTGAGAACAGGTGCCATCTGCCCCTGTGGCTCTCAGCATCCTGCCTCTTTGCTTCCTGCTTCTCTGTTCTCCAGGCAGGTTCCTAAGGGAATGTGTTCTCAGCCTGTCTTTCCACCCATGGTTGGTGCAGCTATGGCTGCCCCTTACACCAAGCCTGGTGTGTAATGTGGAGGCTGGAGGGTTGTTTGGTGCAGGAATGGGGGTTCCTTTGCCCACTGGGGGAGTCCAAGATCTCCTGAACTGTCCCTGATACCTGCCTGGCCATCCCTAGCAGTGGTGCAAATGCTGCCTGTGGCTCTTACAGCAATTCCATACTTTGCTTGGGTTGCCTCAGGTGGCTTCATCCTGTCCCTGTGTCACACAGATACTTTTGCCACCCTTGCACACACTGCTCCAGCTCCATCTTGGAGGAGTTTTGTTTCTCCTGCCAGTAGTTTTTGTTTAAGGGCCACTCTAGGACATACCCTCCAGTGGTCTCATTTCCAGTCTGACTCTATTTCTGATCAATTTACATACCAGCGTCAGCCCAGGAACAAATATATTTTGCTTAAAGAGCTGTTTGCCCTTCTGGCTTCATCCTGGCAGGTTGCCACAGCAGCTCAGGTGTTTTGTGTAGACTTTGCACAATCCCAGCATTCCCAGGCCGCAGCACCTGCCCCAGCTCTGGTTTTAAAGAGGTGGGGTACCCCAGGGTAAAGGTGTCCAGGACTTTTGACCTAGCTGCTGGTCAGCGTTTCTTGAGCTTTTCAGACTGAGCTGCCCTTCACCTTCTCTATGGAAGTTGGGATCTGACTGTGTAGGATGGGCTGGGGTTTCCTGGTTTTGGGTGGTGGGTGCTGTGTGTTTGAAGGACATGGACAGGGCGAGGGCCAGCTGGTCATGGTGACTCCTCTGTGTGTGAGCGAGGTGCTCAGTTGTAGGTCAGCCTGGGGACGCAGCTGTGCAGGGAGAGATCAGTCCAGCCCTCCCCATGGTCTCTGGGAACAAGGTGGCAAAATGCCACCCTTCAGCTCTAAAACCTTCAGCTCTAAACCATCACAGTTCCTCCTGGTTCAGTGGGTGCCATGGGGTGCAGGCAGAACAGGGGTGAGCATGGTCATGGGTGTGCTCAGGCCATGGGTGCCAGGGATGCCAAGGCTGTGAATTTAGGGATGCTCAGGCTGTGGGTGCAGGAACACTCATGCTGTGGATTCAGGGATGCTCAGGCTGTGGGTGCAGGAACACTCATGCTGTGGATTCAGGGATGTTCAGGCCATGGAAGCAGGAATGCTCATGCTGTTCCTCACCTTCCCTTTGCCACCACATGTGCGAGGCTCGTTGTGCCCAGCATGGTGGCACCCACTGCCAGCCCTTGGGTGCTGCCCACAGGAATAGGCCACGTTGGCTTTCAATGCATCATCCCAGCACTGCAGTGAGGGACATCTCTGTCCTCTCTTCCTGTGGCTTTTTCCTTTGTTTCCCCTTAATGTGTTAGCCCAGTTGAGATTCCCTTTTCTCATGCAGTTCTCCTGCATGTCCCTGCTCCATGATCACCAGCAGCCATTGTCTGCTCCATCACCCTGAGCAGTGCTGAGTGATCCACCACACTGAGTGCAGAGTTAATATCAATTAACTGGAGTCTGATTCACGGCAACATCAAAAAAAAAAAAAAGAATAAAAATCAGCTGCTCTGTAATTTTTCTGGGCTTAATGTAGCTCAAAGGGTTAGTGGCACTCCTGGAACCTATGTTATTGAAAACTTTATCTCCTTTGGGCTGCACTCTCTGTTGTGTGATGGAGGTGACTGTGGAGCAGGAGCCCATCCTTACTGCCAGAGGTGCTGCTGCTCACATCTCCGTGCAGGAGGGACCTGTGGCTCCTTGGCTTTTTGTGACTGGCAGCAGTACCTCAGTCCCTGTTCTGTGTGCTGCATGGCTTGGGGTAGAGTGGGAGGCAAGGAGCCCTGGAGGTGAGGGGACACGAGGCCATCACTGCCCTGATGATCACCCTTGTCTCTCTCCACTGGTTCGTCTTTATGTGTGTGTGAATTTGGTCCCACTCCCGATGTGGTTTCCAGCCTTGGCTGGTCCTTGAGCCCTGGCTGGGATCCATGTGGATGCATGGGTGAGCCGAGCTGGCTGCACAGTGAGTCTCTGGGCCCTCTCCTGAAGCCTGAGTCTTTTCATCCAGGGAGGTTAGAAGGAGGGAGGGAGGAGAGAAAGGAGCCAGAACGTGAGGGGATATGGCAGCTGTGCCCCTTGCTGTCTGGACTGGCAGAGCTCAGCTCCTGTCCAGTGCTCTCCCAGCCATCACAGGATGCAGTGGGCTGGGGAGGCTGCCTGTGGCATGTGGTGTCTTCAGGCACTCCTTGACTCTTCCTGCTGGATTTGGAGTGGTTCCCAGCTGGACCCTGTATGTATTTGGGTGGCATTGGTGGCATTCAGTGGTACAACTCTTGGGTGTCACAGACACTGGTCTGTGGTTGAGTTTCTCTCATCTTTTTCCAGCAGCCAGATCCCCCCATCCCCTCCCCATCCCTTCAGTCCTCCTGATGGCATGAACATGACTGGGATTCCTCCTGCTTTTGGCACTCAGGTTGGACATTGTCAGGGTGGGGAGAGCTGGTTGAGGGAGGTGTGAAGAACAGAAATACAGGGCTGCTCTGGAAAGTGCTGGGGGAAGGAAACAGCAGGATCAGAAGTGGCAGCCTGGCATCCACAAGGTGAGGAGGCCAGCCCTGCCCTGCGCAGCTGTCACCAGGGCTAGCTTAGCTCTGACACCCCTTGGAGCCACATCTCTGCTGGATGGGCCATGTCACCCAGCAGTGTGGCTTCCTGGGGTGCTGCCTGCGTGGGCAGAGAGGGGCAGGGACCCCAAGGGGAGGAGAGAGCTCTGCAGCAGACCCCCTCCAGCCCCAGCAGTGTTTCTTTTGCAGCTGGAGCTCTGCCTTCTCTTGCTGAATCATCATTGTCTTGGTGCTGACACTGGGGATAATCCCTTATCTGCAGAAATTAGTTTAGAAGGGCTGAGATGAGCAAAGCCTAAATCCCTTTACTCTTTCCTGAGATTATCCTGATGTGTGGGAGACTGGTGCTTTCTAGGCATGCTGAGAGCAGAAGCAGCAGCAGGGTCTGGTCAGTAGAGCTGGGCAGCAGCACAGGCAGGAGGAGGAGGGTTGCCAGAAGTCCTGGGATCTCTGGGAATTCAACATCACCCATGGAGATCCCACTGTGAGTGCACGAGGAGCTCCTGCTGTGTGCACATGCCAAGAACTGACTCTACAAAGCTACAACTAAATTATTGAGAGGGGAAAAAGTCGGGGATAGTGAGTGGAGAACTGCTGGGAATAGCTTGAGGAGGAATTATTGGTGAAAGTCTATTTGTATCTGGGAAGGCAGTGGCTGTGTGTGTCCCTGGGTGACTGTACTCACATGTAGCAGGGAGGTTTTGTGGCTGTGCTTTAGGTAGGGACAAGATTAAAAATGGAGAGTTCAGGCAAACAGTCTGAGGAAATCATAGCCAGGCCAGGAAATCTGAGTGCTGAAGAACCCTGGATGCTCTCACAGTGGGTGTACAGGAGCACAGAGGAGCACAGGTGGATTGGGTCTGGTGGAGGGGTGGGACATTGCTGGGTGGGTGCATGGGCACCTTTGGCTGGGCTGGTGAGGTGGGTGGCTACGTGCCAAGGAGGGGAGAGCATGGCTGCAGCATGGGAGACCTCATGGACAGGGCTGGAACCTGTCAGAAATGGCTCCTCTACCCCTTGAGATATGTCTGGGCTGTGTCTGTCAGAAATCAGGGTTCTCTGGATTGGTGGTGGGGTCCTCTGCTGTGAAAGCTGCAGGTGCAATTTGGCTGCCCACAGTTTGCCAACATCAGCTGATAAGACATTGAGGAGAAACTGGAAGAGGAATTAAAGAGTGGACAGCCTTGATAGCCAGTGGGAGACTGGCCAGCCTGCTGGGAGAGCAGGTTGGATGGTGATGCACCAGCTCCACGACACTCCTGGAGCCTTGGCAAATCCTGGGCAGCAACTAGGTGAGCCCAGCTGGGGAGTGGGTCTGACATCCGGGTGCCTGTCCCATCCCTGAGTGATCAATGCAGAGCAGAACTCCTCACAAAACCACCTCAGGGATGAGTGACCAGTGTCTGAGTGGGTCAGGAATTGGCAGGAACTGGTGAAATGAGCTGTTCTGCCTCAGTCTGTGCACATCTGCCCACTGCCCTCCCCACCACTCTGCAAAGCTGCCTGTGTTCCTGCAGGAACAGGGCTACAGCTGCTTGGAGTTGAGGCCAAACCAATAGTGCTTCTGGAGTGTTCTTGGCATACATGGGACCTTTTTCCTTCTGAATAGTGACAAAGCAAAGGCACCTGCAAATAGGACATCCAGTCCAGTGGTGCTGGCCCACAGCGTGGCTGTGGCGCTGTGCAGCATGTGGTTCTGCATCCAGTGTTCTACCCAGTGCTAAAAACAGCGCTCAGCCTGGAGAAAAAGAGGCTCAGGAGGGACCTTCTTGCTCTTTACAATTCCCTGAAAGGATGCAGCAAGATTGGAGAAAATTTATTCACAGGAAGTGTGGTCAGGCAATGCAATAGGCTGTGAAGGGCCATGGTGGAGTCACCATCCCTGGAGGGATTTAAGAGATTGTGTGGATGTGGCTCTTGGGGATGTGGGTAGTGGTGACAGTGCTGGGTTAACTGTTAAACTCAATGATCTTGGAGGGCTGCTCCAACCTAGACAATTCCATGATAATCCTGTTCCTTTTTAGAGACACACAGTTCACACAGTGCTGCCGTATGTTTGACAAAATCACTGCAGTAATCAAATGTTTGACTGTCTCTCTAGATCTTTTCAGCACTTGTTCTAGGAGAAAACATTCAGACAGCAAATATCTCCCATTTCCTCTTGAACTCTCCCCGAAATCCTTGTGTTTTATAGCCTCACAGCACCACCCACGTTCTGCATGAGGCTCCAGCCCACTCTTCCTGGCCATGCCAGCCCCCTCTCTCCAGGGTCTCTGCCCCCTGCCCTCCTCCTGCCCCACAGCTGATCCAAGGGTGCTGCCAGCTGCGAGGCTGCCGTGGCATGTGGGTGCAGCACCAGCTGCACAGAGGGGTGGGAGATAACGATTCCCTGCACCCTAGGAAGATGATTAATCACTATAAGGGCACTGCTGCCCATTTGCTGTTACTGGAAGCCCTGCAGAGAGTTTGGTTGGAAGGGCTCTGCCTCCTGGAAGTGCCTGGGAGCTGCTGATTCAGAGCGGTTGCTGCTCTGGCAGCTGCCAGCCCAACCCCTGCAGGCTGATCCTTGCTGCCTGCCCAGAGCTGTCTGCCTGCCATCCAAGGGCTTGGAATCCCACTGGCAGAGCTGGCACACTGGTGTTCACCAACCTGGCCACCCACACACAAGCACATGGCCTGGACATCTCTGGGACATTCCTGAGTACCACTTGGGCCTCCTGTTTTTTGAGCTGGGCAGTATTTGGTGTCAAGAGCTGCCCAAAAGCTCAATCAGGACTTAGGATTTATTTTTGTTTCCCCTTGTCAAGCTCCTTGGCTGCCTCCTGAGTTGTCCCCTTCTCCTCTGCCTAGCTTGAGCTGTTGGCAAAGGGACTGAGGGAGTGGGAGGACTTAGGGGTTGGATTCATGCATGTTCCACAGCCCAGACCAATGTCTGTCTCCTGGCTTCTTCCCCACCAGGAATGTGAGCTCTCTTTAGCTTATCTCAGGTCCTGGTGAGGCTGAGGCTGTTTGCTCAAAGTGTTTAGGACGAATAGAAGCTTGTGTGGGTACTTTGAAGGTCCTGAACAGCAAGTTCTGTCATACCTGCTGTAAAATGGTTTATTGGCCAGAGTTGAAAAAACCAAAAAACTAGAAAATTAGGGAAGGTTTGAGTCAGCATCTGATGTTCTTCTTCTTGTTTGCCACAGCTTGAATCAATAAGTTGCAACGTGAAACTCTGAGCTGTTTCCAAGAATAAATGTCAGCCTTTGGGAACTGAAGGACTGCACAGAGGTCACTGAAGTCCCAAATCCCTTTTGGCAAATGAGACTTCAGCTAGAAAGTCTTCACCACAGAGCTGCTCTCCATCCATCCATCCATCCATCTCTATCTATCCCCTAGTCTTTGCTGGCACCAGGGATTGTCCTGGTCCAGGTCCATGACCTTGCCAGGCCCTGGTTGAATCTCACAAGCTTCCTGTGGACCCACTGCTCCAGCCTGTCCAGGTCCCTTCCCNCTTGCTGGAGGTTTACTTGATCCCCTGCTTGTGTCCTGATGGAGGAATGAGCTAGTTCTAGTCCTAGTATGAGCTAGTTCTGGTCTTAGTATGAGCTAGTTCTGGTCCTAGAACAGAGCCTTGTGGGGCACCACGTGTTACCAGTTTCCTCTTGCACATTTGAGCCATTCACTGCGACAATTTGGACACAACCATTCCACTGATTCCCTATCCATCCACATTCCATTCATCAAACCCCTCTCTTTGCAGTTCCAGTTTCCTCAAGTCCCCCCAGCTTTCCTGCTGGCAAGAGCTCCTCACCAGTGCCTCCACAGCTCAGAGCAGCTGTGATTCAGCTGTCTGAAGCTGTGTCTGTCTCATTTCTGGTTTGAACCTCCAAGGTCATGGCCCAGCTTCAAATCCTTCATCCAGGGATGGACTTTTCTAAACTCCCTCTGATCTGTCACTTGGCTTCTTCCCTGGCAATTTGCTGTTGAATTATCAGTGCAGGGATGCCCTGCCTGTAATCTGTTGGTGCTCACCAGTGTGTGCTGCAGATGTTCCACAGCTCCATGTGCACAGGGTGGCATGGAGCCACGAGCCTGCACCCCAGGGCTGCCCAAGCCCTAGATACCCTATTGCTTAGTTGGGGTGCTCAGCCTGCTGAGGCTGCCCCTAAAGGGATATCCTGGCTTGGGGATGGTAGATTCATGGGATGTGGTGATGCTGAATTATTTTTGAGACCTTCTACCTAACGTAGCTGGCTCATGGATGCAATTCCTGCATCAGTAGAGTGCTGGGCTGCCCTTTCAGGGATGTGTCACGTTGTTAACATGCTCCAGTTCCTCTCCACTTGGTGATGATGTGCTGTGTTTGGACCAGTCTTCTCTGGAGACGGTGACATGAGGACACATGGGCTGGGGAGGTGTTACCATAAATCCTGGCTTGTGACTGAGACGTGAGAGATGGGGTTTGGGTTGATATCCAGACTTGGCAGCCTGAATGAGATGTTTACAGATGCTGGCTGATAGGGACCAAGAAATTAGTTTGTCACTTCAGTAGCCATGCCTGCACCATCTTAGTGACAGGGGCTATGGCTTAGGAGGGACCTTCTTGCTCTCCACAGCTCCCTGACAGGAAGGTGGAGCCAGCTGGGGTTGGGCTTTGCTTCCAGGGAACAAGTGACTGGACAAGAGGAAACAGCCTCAAATTGCACTAGGGGATATTTAGATCCCCTAGGAGGAAAATTGCATCGTGGAAAGGGTTGTCCAGCCTTGTAACTGTGCAGGGCAGTGGTGGGGTCCCCATTCCTGGATGGATTTCACAGATGTGTCCATGTGGCTCTTGTAGACATAGGTGCGTAACAGTGGCCTTGGCAGTGCTGGGGGAACAGCTGGACTTCATCATCTTAGAGGGCTTTTCCAGCCTAATTGATTCTGTGATTCTATGGCTGAGGAAATGGGATGAAATATTGATGTTTTGGGCAAGATGGCTATGAAGGCTCTGGCTGGGCAACACTGGGGCCAAACACTCTCAAAGGAGAGTGTGGCTTGTTAGTGGCCCTGTCACTTCCCTGGTGGTGACATGTTTCCTCCTGTGTCTCTGGAGCCCTTCCCGCTGATCCTGCCTCAGTCCCTGGGGTCTGTTGCAAAGAAATGTTTTTTGAGAACAGGCTACAAATCTTGGGCTTCTTTTTAATGCCAGCAGAGCCTGCATAATAGGTTTAAGCATCTTATCTCTCAGCACTGTTAATGAGTTTCCAGACCCCACAGAGGTGGAGCAGAACTGTATTTTCCTAATCAAATTATCAGTTTATTAGCAAAAATGCAAATAAAAGAGTTGCTTTGGATGCAACTAAAAAAAAGTACTGTCTGGAGAAGCACTGAGAATCATAGCATGGATAACAGGATCGGGGCAAGGCCTAAGAATTGTCTGGTAAAGAAGATGAAATGCAACTGAGACATGGGCTCTCAGATATCTGGAGCTCTCTCATGGAAGGTTTTTCTTCTTAATCATATGAAGCTCTAAATGGTGGAAGCATTTATTGAGTCACTCCATGAATGTGCCCCACTGGTACAGGAGCTCATCAAGAGTTAATGGATGATTAATTAGCTTTGAGGTAAATAATTAATCAAGTTGTATAGAATCCAGCAGGTCAGGATTTGGCTTCTGATCTGTAAATAATGGTGTGTGTGCAGCTGAAGACCATCTTGTGCAGATATTCTTTATTACCAGCCTCCTATGAACCACTTCCCTGTGTACTTTTAATAAGGGGAGTGATCCATCATTGCTCTGGTAACTGCCAGGAGTGGTCAGGGCTGGAAGTAGCCCTTAGGTAACAGCACTTTAGATATTGGAGAGAAATTCTTCTCTGTGAGGGTGGTGAAGCCCTGGCACAAGTTGACCAGAGCAGCTGTGATTGCCCCATCCCTGGAAGTGTCCAAGGCCGGGCTGAGCCGGGCTTGGAGCAACTTGGGCTAGTGGAAGGTTTCCTTGCCATGGCAGGGGCTGGAACAAATCAGCTTTTATGGTCACTTCCA
The DNA here is from genome assembly GCA_013399455.1 of Anthoscopus minutus. Lineage (NCBI taxonomy): Eukaryota > Metazoa > Chordata > Aves > Passeriformes > Paridae > Anthoscopus > Anthoscopus minutus. The sequence goes on from VWYI01028460.1 coordinate 139,933, forward strand.
GTCCAAACCACTCTAGGTCCATGATGCTGTTAATCTGTGGAATGCCCTCAATGCTGTTTTAGTGGACACCATCCCCAAGTCAGCCACTGAGTGTGTGTGTGCATGTGCACAAGGGTGTTTGTGCCATTTCTCGTAACCAAAAGGCTTCTGTTTTGGTTTCCTGTAGCTGTCACCTCCATGGTCCCTATCTGATCCTGGTGGAAGCCTTTTCCTCTCGGGGCTGGTCAAAAGTGGTGGGTATCATGCAGTCATCACAGAGTGGTTTGGGTTGGAAAGGACCTTAAAAGCTCATCTTGTTCCAGCCCTGCCATGGGCAGAGACACCGTCTGCTATCCCAAGTTGCTCCAAGCCCCATCTGACCTGGCACCAGATTTGAAATTTTTTCCTCTGCCCTTCAAAGCATGAAGGCAACAGCTTCTGGGGAAAGTTATGATGGAAAATAACCAAATCTTGACATGCCCACCTACCAGAGTGAGTCTGTGTCAGTTCCAGCCTTTCTCCAGTGCCATGACATGAAACCAGCTCTCATTCTGTGCCTGTGGGCAGTGGTTTGAATACTGTTTGACTTTTTATTGCAATGTGAAAAGTTTTTGGGTTGCATCAATATTTCAAAACTTGAAATAATCAGTTGGATATTACAGCTGGACAGGTTGTGGCAAAGAGTTTCCAGTTCACTGTTTCCAGTACAAACAATTATTGGTCTTTAGTCTCTTAAATTAAGGGTTGCCTTAAAAGATTGATCATATGCAGGCTCAGGAGAAGGAGGACCTTAACCTAAGGTAAAAAGCCCCTGGGTTCAAGAAGGAGCTGACCTTGAGGAGTTTCTGGATCTCTGAGGGCAGTTGAGGCAGCACAGGTGCATTAGCATTTATCTAGAGAGCAAAAAAGGAGAGATGAGAAGACAGTGCAGCTTGTATCTGTGGTTACTTCAATTCATCAGCAAATAAAAATGGACAGGTTTCTCCTAAAAAGTTTCTGTGTTGAAAGCAAAGCAGGGGCAGACTGGCTGGAAGGGTTTTCTGTGCTCCCTGTGCCTTTTTTGGCTTGATCAACCTATGACGCTGCCCGCTCTTCTCAGCTGCAGGGAGCTGCTGTTCTCAGACTAACAGGTGTTCTCTTTGAAGCTTTTTGTTGAAGAAACAAGGCTGAAGTTCCAAAGTTCTCTGTCAGCCAAAGCCACTGGTGAGAAACCACGGCTGATATGACCTCTACCAGCCCTTTTCCTTTCTTGTCCTTTTTAGCATAGTGAGACGGTTTTGAGGACAGTTGACAATGTCGAGACTTAAAAGGCTTCTCTTTTCATGGGAGGAGCAGCAGAGCCAGTCAGATGCCACATCTGCTCTCTGAAGGCAGCAAAGCTTTGTCCTTGTGTGGTGGAGAACATTGTGCCCACTGTACCTTCACTTGGAAGGAGCAGGAAGTCTCTGTGTCACTTCTTGTCACCCCACCTACTGTTTTGTGGTGAAAGGCAATTAGAACCTCATGCTGATACCTTGTTTTCAGGACCAGGTCTGTCCTGAGCTCAGAGTCACCTGTAAAAGCATCCTCCTGTGGTGATGGTGGAAGGTGACTCCGTAGCGCGTTGGGCGATGATGTGGAGTAACATTTTTTTCCATTGAGGGCTGAAAAGTTTTGAATCATGATAATAAACCCAGCATATTCATGTCTTTGTCACCACTTCCTGATCAGGTTGGGTGTGTGAGAGAGGAGGTGGGATTTTTCTGTACAGGTGTGGGCTTTTAGGAGGATGCAGCTGAGTGACTCATGTGTGTTCAACCCTAGTCAGAAAGTAGGACACGTTTATGCAAGGCATGTTAACATCTCTTAAAAATGCCCCAGCTATAAGAAGTGCCTTATTCTTGGCATCCATCTGGGTTCTTGCAGAGACAGTGCTTAGAGTGGGTAATGGCACCATGTGTGGATTATATATCTCACCATGCCCAAAAGGAATCTGGAGCTCCCAATCTGGAAGATAATTCTGTGCTCTTGAGACTACTGCAAGGGCTTTTAATAGCTTCTGGTGCTACAGGAAAGCAGCCTGGTGGGAAAGCAAGTTGGAGAATGTAGGCAGAACATCACCCACCTTATTTTCTTCTGAATTCTAAGAAGATCCTGCTTAGTTCCTGCTGTTCCACTTCTGCAGTGGTGGAGCCACATCAAACGGAGCTGCTCTCAAGATTTAGCTGGAGAAGGATGTGTAAAATCCGCTCTTAATAGAAAAGATAATGAAGTGACATTTGGACCCTCAATCTTGTTCTTGTTTGCCCTGTTGCTCAGTTTTACATGACAGAAATGCTGATAAAAGGACTTGTCAGTGTTTGCCATTGTAACTCCATTTCCAGGGTGCACTAGGTCTGAGCACAGTGCTGGACACAGCACTGAGGCCCTGGGGAGCTGCTGCTCTCTCACTAGAGAAGTTCTGAGCTGCTTTTTCCAGCAGCCCAAAGTGAAGGAACTAGTCATTAACTTTGCTGACGAAGGGCTTCCTCTCAGGACCAACCTCTGAGCCCACCACTGCTGGGAAGGTGGCTATTGATACAGATGGAGCAGCTGGGAATGACATCTCCTCAGCTGTGAGCAGCAGAAAAATGGAAAAAAAAATCCATATTTTTATGATTGAAGTAATTTCTCATGTGAAAAATCCAAATTGGATTAACCAGATCTGCTGACATTCGGTGGCATTGAGGCTGCTGTGTGTACGGGCAGCATCCACGTGCAGCAGTCAGGCAGAATCTCTAGACCTCCCTTGGTCCTAATCCTACATTCAGGCCTAAATTGTGCATTCCAGCCACTGTTGCACTTGATTTTCTCATGGTACATCCTTGTCTGGTCAGTGTGGAAGCACTGTGGGGGCACAGGGTCGGTGCTGGAGGGGCTGTGGTTACCCAACCCCATCTGCCTGCACTGCCTGTCCTCAGCGTGGTGCTGCATTGAGCTTGGGGAGACTCAGTCTGCCCAAATCCTTCTCAGGTTTGCTCTTTTGCAAGATAAAAAAAATGCCTTTGATCCCCACACATATCATCCTGCCCATCAGCTGCAGCCTTCCTTGGAACCTCCTCCCAGCCAGGGTATGAGCAGATACAAGGTTCTGGAATTGTATTTGGTTGTTAGATTGTTGTTATCCCTAGGAACCAGCCAAGACTTGTCCTTCTCCTGTATGTCTGTAACTGACTTTAGCCTGGATTTGTAATTAATCAAGTGTGCCTTTCAATCAGTTTTGTGAAGCCAACACAGCTCTCCTGTGCTTCCCCTGTGAACTGGTGGGTGGGTTTCCCTCCAGTCTGTGAGCTATTAATGAAAACACTGAATGGGACTTGCCCCAGGATTGACCCCCTCAACGGGACTCAAACATAATTTTGTTCCTATCCCACCCAGAATCTTTAATCATCTGGTCCCTGTGTCCAACTTGGCAGCATAGGTGAGATGTCCTCATGTGCCTGGCTACTATATCCTGCCATAAAACCAGAGACACTCTCCTTTGTGCTTGTCCTTCCCTGCACATCTTGCTTTGAGCGATTGCAAATGTGGGAAAGGTTAACTTGCAAAGAGGCAATGGGGGATGGTGAGGAGGACCAGGATACCCTGTGAGTGTGGTGTACAGAATACCCTGGGTACAGCCAAACATGGTTGGGAGATACCCCAGTGCAAGATTTCCCTGAGAATTCCCCCCAGAGAATATAAATCCTGTTCCCTAGAATGTAGAAATGCCACCCTGTGGAGTGAAGGATGTCCCTTCCTGCAAACAGAGGAGGAGGAGGAGCTGCTGTGATTGTGTTGGTGTTGCTGATATCTGGGGGATAGAATCATGGATTCATTATGGTTGGAAAAGACTTGCAAGATCATTAAGTCCTACCATTTCCCCAGCACTGCCAAGGACCATCACTAACCCATGTCCCCGAGTGCCATCCACATGTGTGTTAAACCCATCCAGGGACAGTGGCTCCATCACTGTCCTGGGCAGCTGTGCCAAGGCTTTACAGGCCTTTTATAAACAAATTTTCCCCAATATCCAACCTAAATCTCCCCTGGCACAGCTTAAAGCCATTTCCTCTTGTCCTGTCCCTTGTTCATGGGAGCTGAGCCTGACCCTCACCTGGTTTCACCCTCCTGTCAGGGAGTTGTAGGAAGCAAGATCACCCCAATCCTCCTTTTCTCCAGGCTGAGCCCCTCCAGCCCCCTCAGCTGCTCCTGGTGCTCCAGAATCTTCCCCAGCTCTTGAATGTCTTGTAATGAGGGGTCTAAAAACTGAACCCAGGATTGGAGGGAATGGGGAAGGCAAATCCTGGCAAAGGAAGGAATCTGGAGAATGAATTTGCAGAGGGGAGTGAATTCCAGAGTGTGAAGACAGAGCCATAATTAAAGGAGACAGACAGAAAGAGGATCCAACATAAGAAGGGGGAGGAGGCCTTGGGAGGAGGGTGCAGGGATGTGGGGCCAGGAGAAAATGGGAGAGTAGGTGCTGAGGGGGAAGCAGGGGGAACACCAGGAGACAGAAAACGAAAATATGGCCTGTACAAGACTTGGGCAGGGCAACTGGGTCCTTGGCTGTTGTTCTGTGCAATTCCATCCATGCTGTTTCCCCGCCTCTTCCCATCTAGCCCAAGCTCATCCTTGTTTTGAAGGAATCCGTAGCATCTCTGATGTTTTCTGTTCATTCCAGTTGTATGATTTCATCTTTCTTGTTCAAGACATGTTTGGGTTTTTTCCCACGCACCTGCCTCCCTCTATCAGAGGTCACCTGCCCCGCCGAGAGAGCACGGAGCAATTACACTGGGGAGAAAGCAAGGTTGGGTGGTGCACTTGCTTTTGGGATTCCCTGTTCCCTCCTCGATTGGCCGGGAGATTTCCCCTTCAGTGACTTAATGAGCGCTGAAAAGGCAGCCGATGACACAGCAGTGACGCCGGCGCTGATGCTCTGCTGGGGAGGAGCGGGAGCTGCAGCGAGCGTGCCGGGGAGCACGTCGGCACTGCCGGCACGGCCTCTGCTGGGAGCGGTCACAGCTCCCGCACACCTGCGGCAGCGCACGGATCGTGTGACACACGGCTCGTGTGACACACGGCTGCTGTGACACGTGGCTCGTGTGACACATGGCTCGTGTGACACATGGCTCGTGTGACACGTGGCTCGTGTGACACATGGCTCATGTGACGCATGGCTCGTGTGGCACATGGCTCGTGTGGCACATGGTTCGTGTGGCACATGGCTCGTGTGGCACATGGCTCGTGTGGCACATGGCTGCTGTGACACATGGCTCGTGTGACACATGGCTCGTGTGGCACATGGCT
>VWYI01028460.1:145577-212790 GCA_013399455.1 Anthoscopus minutus
TGTGGCACACGGCTGCTGTGGCACACGGCTTGGGTGGCACACGGCTCTTGTGACACATGGCTGCTGTGACACATGGCTCGTGTGACACATGGCTCATGTGGCACACAGCTCTTGTGACACATGGCTGTTGTGACACATGGTTCCTGTGACACACAGCTCCCACAGCACACAGCTCCCATGGCACATGACTCCCATGGCACAGACCTCCTACAGCACATTACTGCCATGGCACACAGTTCCCACACAGCTCCCAAGGCAGACAGCTCCCACAGCTCCCAAAACATTCGGCTCGCACACCACACAGCTCCCACAGCACACAGCTCCCATGGCGGTTGCCTAGAGTGGCATAAAGCTCCCACACAGCTCCTAAAACATGCAGCTCCTGCAGCACACGGCTCCTATCCCACACAGCTCCTGCAGCTCTCACAGCACATGGCTTCTGCAGTTCCCATGGCACACAGCTCCCACAGCACATGTTCATGTGACATGTGCCTCCCATGGCACACAGCTCCCAAGCAGCACCTGCAGAGTGCAGGGTCAGTGGATGGAGAGGTTCTGGGCAGAGCTCTGTGCTGGGAGGATTGGTCAGAGGCTGCCAGTTGTTCAGCCTGCTGCAGGAGGGAGGTCCCAGCCAATGGCAGGTGTGTTCCCCTGCTCCAGAGCTGCATCAGGAACAAGATGTTTCTGATTTTGGTAAATTAACAAGCAAAAGATGGAGGCAGTGAGTCAGCCTTGGGACTGGGATCATGGAAGAGGGCCCAGCATATGTAGCTCATCTGCAGGCACAGAGCTGGCTCACTCCTTTTTGCAGCCCTGTGTGCAAGGTGGGGATGGATGGACCAAACCTTGCCTTGCTGCTGCCTTCATCTGCAAAAAATTTGGGGCTGGACAAAAGAAAGAAATGTTGTACCATGAGGGTGGTGAGGCCCTGGCACAGGTTGCCTAGAGCAGCTGTGGCTGCCTCATCCTTGGACATGCTCAAAGTCAGGTTGGACAGGGCTTAGAGTAACCTGGTCTAGTGGAATTTGTCCCTGCCTATGGCAGGGGATTGCAATGAGATGAGATTTTAGGTCCCTTCCAACCCAAACTACCCTGCAAGTCCATGGCTATGAAAAGATCCTTGAACAAGTACCCGTCACTGTGAGGTGGACTTTTTTCCCCTTTTTCCCCCTTTTTGACCTTTCCCTGAGAATGAGCCATCTGGATCTCTCAAATTATACCTTCCTTTCAACTTGAAATTTTGGGGTATCCCAGTTCCTTGAGTTAGTGGAGTCTAAAGAAGCTGCCAGACAGCCACTATGCAGGAATGATGGCTGCAGCTGAGAGTGCCTGCAGGTGACTGTGGCTGAAGGATGTCCTTAAAGCCCTTCCTAGTTGCTGTGACCTGCCTGTGTGTTGTCCTTGCTGGGACCTGACTATTTGAATGAAATTACACAGTTCCCTGCACTTCAGTCAGTGTTTAAAAATATAAATCACACTTTTTTGTTTGTTTGTTTGTTTTTTAGGAAAAAAAAATCTTGGATTCAGCAGGTTCAGGTGTCTGAATTCTTTGTTGGGTGCATTTTGAGTCTTTGTTTCACACTTGCTGCTTTGGGTAGCAACTGCAGCATCTCAAGCACGCTCCCAGCTGAAGCTCTGGGAGGTAGGACTACTTCTTGGTCAGTTTTTTCTGCCAGTGCTATAAAAAGTTTTCAGCCAGAGGTAACACTTGCTCTTTTATCATGGAAATGTGCAACTCTAAAAATAACCTTTCCACAATTCCCCAGCTGGCTTCCTTTCTGAACAAAGCCCTGTGTCTCTCTGCCCAGATGGGCTCACTGTGTGTCACCTTGTGCAGGGATGAAGGACTTTCCTGCCTCTTGTGCCCAGTCCCAACGTCAGGCCCTCCTTCTCCCCCATCCTTGGGGTGCTCAGTCATAGGGCCCCTCATGGGCACAGACTCACTCTCTCATCTGGAACAATTTGAATATGGCATTTGGGGCGTGTCTGATTTTGGAAAGAGCTGTGGTGTGTCCTCAGACCTGGGGAGGGATGGGTGAAGTGTCTTAGGATACTGAAGTACAGGAGTAGAGTTACGAAAAGCATGAGAGCCTGGAGTTGAACTAAGCCAAAAGCAAGGTCCTGCATCTTGGGTTGGTGCAATCCCCAGTGCCAGCACAGACTGGGGGGTGGATGGGATGGATGGATGGATGGATGGATGGATGGATGGATGGATGGATGGATGGATGGATGATGGATGGATGATGGATGGATGGATGGATGATGGATGGATGGATGGATGATGGATGGATGGATGGATGATGGATGGATAGATGGATGGATGGATGGATGGATGGATGGATGGATGATGGATGGATGATGGATGGATGGATGGATGATGGATGGATGGATGGATGGATGGATGGATGGATAGATGATGGAGGGATAGATGATGGATGGATGGATGGATGGATGGATGGATGGATGGATGGATGGATACAGAGATGAACCAGAAGATTCTGGTGGGTGACAAATGGGACTTGACCTAGCCATGGGCACTGGTAGCACAGAAAGCCAAATGTCTCCTGGGCTCATCCTCAGCAGTGTAGGCAGCAGGGGAGGGAGGGGATGTTCCTCCTCTGCTCTGCTCTCCTGAGACATCTTGGAGCTGCCTCCAGCTCTGGAGTCCCAGCACAGGACAATGGTGTTGAACTGAGGAGGGTGGAGTCAGGTTGGACATGGGGAAGAAATGTCAGACCATGAGGGGCTGGCACAGGCTGCCCAGAGAAGCTGTGATTGCCCCATCCAACCTGGAAGTGTCCAAGGCCACACTGGACAAGGATTGCAGTAACCTGGTCTAGTTACATGGGAAGGTGTCCCTGCCCATGGCATAGGGCTGTACTGGATGATCTTCAAAGGTCACTTCCAACCCAAACCACCCTGTGAGTCCCTGATCCTGTGATTCCAAATTCAGCCTAGTTTGTGTTCCACAGACCTGGAAGAAAGATTTGTTTGGATGAAGTATGAAATACCTTTGCCACAGCCTAGGAGAAGGACCCTTCAAGGGCAGGTCTCAATAGGAGGGGCACTCAATCATATGGATGGTCCTGTCTTGCTCCTTGATATCAAGTGCTCACAGAAGAAATTTGAAGCACTTTATCCTCCCTGCATGCCTCTGTGTTTCTTACCACTTCTCAGTACCTCCTACTCTTGGAGTTCCACTTGCCATGGATTTACATTTGTCTCTGTTCTCCCATGCATGGTGAGGAGGAGAATATTTTTCCACCCTCTCCCAGTGTCACAGAAAGTGGAGCTGGGAGTCACAGAGAGTCAGAAAACTCACCTAGCAGTGGCCTGAAGGACAAGCTGAAGTTTTCTTGTGAAGCTTTAAGAAGAGCAGAACCTCTCAACCATTTTGGTGCATTACTAAAGGAAAATGCGAGAATAATGCAGAAAGGACAGAAACATATGGGAAACGCTTCTCTTTTTTGGGAAATACATGATGTATCTTATGCTGATTAAATTCCAACATTCCAGCAGTAAATCAGTTTGTTGCTAAACAGTTGATGCAAAAAATAGACGCTGCTGGATTCAGGCTGCCTGAAGGTATTGATTGGGAAGTTTTCCAGGAGCTGAGTAAGATGGTGCCTTTGCCATTAGTGTTGATTTCCAATAATTTCTGGCATATCTAGTGGGCGCTGGGAGCTTGGGAGGTAGAAGAGCATTGATTCTAAAGAGAGAGGGAATGAGCTGGGTAATTATTGGCTGATTAAACCAATCTTGCTTCTGAGTAAAATAATGGAGTATTAGAAGTGGGATTCGATCGGGAGAACTAAAGAAGGTAAGACAATTAGTGCAGTCAGTGTTGTAAAAATAGAGCTTTAGTTGGTAACTGTGCCCTCAGTGTCTCTGGGAGGGCTGAGGCAGCTTTGGTCCCTGTGAGCTCCAGCACTGCATCTCAAGTGCTCTGTGTCCATCCTGGAGCTGCCAAGGGTTTGTGTGTGGCTCCATGTAGAATGGGAGCAGGCAGTGGAGGGACCGGTGTCTCTAGTGCTGCCCTGTGGATGGACATTTCTCCTCTTGCTGTGCTCAGTGCCAGTGGGACATCCTGGGTGGGCTGTGGGATGTGGGGAGCTTGACTCTTCCTCTGAAACATCCCATCTGCCCCCTCAGTGCCACTGTGGCTTAAAGTGATGCTGGCCATGGCACGGCAGTGTTGTGATACTTCAGCTTCCGTGGCCGCATGTCACTCGCTGTGAATGGTTAAATAGAGCTGAGTGAGTCACTTAAACAGACACCGTGGACGTGAAAATAATTGTCTGGGCAGCCTGTGCCTGCCAGGCTGCCAAGTAATCCTCACACAGCCTGTGACTCAAATCAAGCCAGAAGGAGCGTTCTTCGTGCTGCTCAGTTGGACATGTTTTGAGGGAAGGCATCCAGCCCTGTTCCCTGTCCCCTCCTTCCATCAGTGTGGTCTTGTCTGCTCCCTGAGAGCATGGGACTGTGCTCACCACCTGTGCTGTGTGCCTTCAGTGGCAGCTTCCAGCAGTGTGTCACAGAATCATAATGGACCTTAAGGACCATCTCATATCTCATATCTCATCTCATTTCTCATCTCATCTCATCTCCTCCCCCTGCTATGGGCAGGGACACCTTCCACCATCCCAGGCTGCTCCAAGCCCTGTCCAACCTGGCCTTGAATATTTCCAGGGATGGGGCAGCCACAGCTTCTCTGGGCACCCTGTGCCAGGGCCTCAGCATCCTCACAGGGAGAAATCTCTTCCCAATATCCCATCTAATCCTGCTCTCTGGGAGTGGGAAGCCGTTCCCCTTTGTCCTTTCACTCCAGGCCCTTGTCCAAAGTCCCTCTCCAGCTCTCTTGGAGCCCCTTTAGGCACTGGAGGGGCTCTAAGATCTCCCCAGAGCCTTCTCTTCTCTAGCTCTCCCAGCTGGCTCCAGAGCAGAGGGGCTCCAGCACTCAGAACATCTCTGTGGCCTCCTCTGAACTTGCTCCAGTAGCTCCACATCCTTCCTATGTAGGGGACTCAAGAGCTGGAAGCAGGTCTGCAGGTGAGGTCTCACTAAAGCAGAATGCAGGGGGGGATCCCTCAGCCCAAACTGGCAGGGAGAAGGGAAAGTATGTGACACTACTGAAATTTCAATTGAAAAAGTACTGTGAAATTTCACATTTCATTATGTGAAATTGTTAAGGTGGATATGGGTGGGAAGGGACCTTCAATGCCCCTGGCCAGTCCCCTCCAGCAGGTCTAGTGCTCAGCCTCTCACCCAGCCTTGTGCTGAATATCCATAAGGACAGACATCCCACAGCCTCTCTGCATCCTGCATTTGACTGTCACCATGGCTGGTTTTCTTCTTAATATCTAATTTGCATTTTGCTTCTCCCAGCTTGGTCCAGCACTGCTTGTCCTCTTCCTGTGCACCTCCAAGCTTCAGTAGGAAGCTGAATGTCACCTCCAAGGACGAGCAGGACACCTGGCCCCAGCTTCTCTCCACCCTCCTGCAGGGTGGTCTCAGTAGTAGAAACCCCCTTAGCTTTCCTCTTTCCAGGTGGATAATCACAACTCCCAGCCCATCCCCATGTCCATGGCAGCCTGTTGTCTCCAGCACTCCTGGTCTTTGTCTGCTTACCCAGCCTGGATGGCTGCAAGGAGTTACTAAGCCCAGGCTGGTTTATTTCTTTATTAAGAAATAATTATTGATTCCTTATTATTACAGTTATTAATTTCTTATTATAACAGTTTCTTATTGTTTATGACTTTCCTATTATTGCAAATTCTTTCAAGAAATGTCTTCATATTACAATTCCTTATTATTTCTTTATTTCTTATTACTACAAGTTTTTTAAGAATGGGGAAAAAATAATTAGACACTTAAACAAAAAGTTCAGCTGAGAAGGTCCTGTTCCTGTCCCTGCATTTCTGCCTGTTCTCCAGCAAATATCCTGGGGTGATGGACTTCAGAGATGTGTTCCTTCTCTCCTTTTCCCAAGAGTGTTGAAGCTTGTAGCTCGGGGATGGGAATGTGTACAGCCCCCAGAACGACAGGACCTTCCCCCAAAACATTCCCATCATCAGGATTTTCTAATTGTGCCTGTGACTGGCAGCTGGCATCAGAACCGTTGACATGAGTCAGTCAATATGCCTCAGCTGTGTTAAATAAAGTTTAATTTAATTAAGTCTTGATCTCATCAAAATCAGGAGGGAGTGTTGGGGTGGCAGCAGGGAGAGCTGCACTGGCAGAGCACAGTTGGGTCCCAGCGTTCTGGGCATGGGGCCCCTGCTCCTGTGCCTGCTCTGTGTGCAGGGGTTCTGGCAGGTGCTGAAGCACAGATTGGTGAGGGCACATCTGCAAATCCCAGCTTCTTTCAGGACACGGTGATTTCTGGGAGAGGAGCCTGTCTGTGATCACAGATGCACAGGATGGTTTGAGTTTGAAGGGAATTTGAACGGTTCCACCTCCCTGCCATGGGCAGGGACACCTTCCACTATCCCAGGTTGCTCCAAGCCCTGTCCAGCCTGGCCTTGGATACTTCCTGGGATGGGGCAGCCAGAGCTGCTCTGGGCACCCTGTGGCAGAGTCTCACCACCCTCATGGTACAACATTTCTTCCCCATGTCTAACTTGACCTCATTTTTGTTCAGTTTAACACTTGTGTTGGGGCCCCAGAGCTGGATGCAGCTGGAGGTCTCAGGAGTGTGAGGAGAATCCAGCCAGAGTATGAGGTGGGAGTGCTCCCAGTCTGGATTGTGGGAGTGCTCCCAGTTTAGGGCCTGAGTGATCCCAGTCTAGGGGTGGAAGTGTTCCCAGCCTGGATGTGGGAGTGCTCCCAGTCTGGGGATGGAAGTGTTTCCAGTCAGGGGGTGGAAATTCTTCCAGTTGGGGGGTTGAAGAGCTCACAGCTCTGATCTCTGCAGGGCAGCAGATTTTAGTGGTGTCTGCAGCACATCCATGTTTGCTCTTTCCTCTCTCTGCAGAAACGAAAGAGGAGCTGGAAGAGCTGATGTCTGACATAAAGAAGACGGCGAACAAAGTGCGCTCCAAACTAAAGAGTGAGTGTTGGCCTGTGATGGAGCTGTGCAGCTCTGCCTGCAGCACTCCTGTCCCTGGTTAGAGATACTCCCAGGGATGAGCATCACCTTCCCTCTCTGCTGTACCCTCCAGATGCTTTTATTTGCTCTTTGTGAATTTGTCCCCTTGTGCCCTATTCCCTGAATGGAATTGAGGGAATGGGGCCACGAGCAGCTGGTGGGCTCTGAGTGAGTCCTGTGCCATACTGCTGGCAGGGGTTTGGACACTGGGAAAAGCCCCCAGCATGGCCAAAGGTTTTGGTCAGGCCTGGGTGATTGAAGAGGTGCTTCAGGATGTGACTGAAGGAGGAGTCAGCCGATCTCTGAGATGTGAGAACAAGGTCACTGTCAACCCACTGTGGTCAGGGATGTGCTGGAGCACTTGGACAAGAATTCCAAGACTGGACCTCAGGGGACTGAGGGTGTCAGAGAGGATGCAGAATCTTGAGACAGGAGGCAGGTCACTCCTGGCACCTGTGGTGGTCTTGGACATCAGTCTGGGCTTTGGTTGACGTTGGTGCAGAAGACCTGGCTGTGTCTGCAGGGTAGGAGAGGAGCTGGTGCTTCCCTGGGGGTAGCAGTTTCCTCACTGATCCCAGGGTTTTGTGGAGGTTTTGCAGTTGTGGAGGACTCAGATATGCCTGGAGCCCTTTATTTGGTGGGTCCACTGGTGTGGCCATGTCCCATGTGTGGCCAGGAGAGCTGTTCCTCTGCTGTTCCTATGCTCCCTTTGTCCTCCTAAGACATGATCTCAGCTAGAGCCAGGAAGGAAAGCCAGGGGCCATCTTATATGGTGATAAATTCCTATGGCCCTGGACACAGTGGCATCCCTGATGATAGGGTTTGGCCTTAAAAAAACAAAAATTTTTTTCCATAAGTGTTTTGTTCAGTATTTTGTCAGGGACTTTGGAAGCCTGAAGGATTGCAGGCCAGGCTTCTGTTTCCTGCTTCCAGAAAAGCCTCTCTGTTATCATATTTACCTGGAGCAGCAGATGACAAGTCCTTGTGCTTTGTCCCATGGCCAGCATAATCAATGACAGAAAACAGTCAAGACTGATCAAAAACAACATCTGCTGACAACAAACTGACTTCTTCAGGCCAGACATTACTCATTCAGGGGCTGATTCTAATTATTAGCTTCTTGGGAAAATGTGATTTTGCTAATTACCAGAAACGCCCAGTGTTTGCCAATACCTTTCCTTGGGCATGGAGGGTGGTTTGTGCTGAGTGTGGAGGGAGCCCAGTTACTGATGAAATACAGTGAGCTGTGCAGGAGGGTGAGGGGGCAGCTCCAGGGAATGGTGATGGCTCCCTGCTGCAGAAGGAACCTGCCCTGTGCTGGGCTTGAGGGACTTGCTCCAGAATGGAAGGTGCTGGGGGCAGCTGGGCTCTGAGAGCTGTGGGACCATCAGTATTGGGAATGGGGTCTTCAGCCAGACTCCAGGAATGCCACCAGCTCACACCATGGGTTTATGTGGAGATGTGTGTCTCTGCACACTGGCCTTCCTGCTGATGGGAGCTTTCTTCCAAGTTTTATAAGTCCCTGAAATTAAATTAGCATTCCCTGAGCTGGCCTTGAGGAGCAGGTTTTGTAGAGCCCTGGAATGATGGAATGGTTTGAGTTGGAAGAGGCCTTAAAGGTAATCTCATTTCACTCCCTGCTATGGGCAGGGACACCTTCCACCACGCCAGGTTGCTGCCAGCCCTGTCCAAGCTGGCCTTGGACACTTCCAGGGGTGGGGCAGGATTGCCCTGTCCTGCTCTGTGCCAGCCCTCCTGCCCTGCAGCCCTGTGTCCTCTCCCTGCCCAAAGCATGGTGGGGCATGAGAGTGCTCCTCTGTGCCATGATTCACAGGCTTTGGGCAGTGAGGGCTTCATGTCAATTATCTTCATAACTAGAGAGGCAGATCCCTGTGCTGCTGCATGGATGCTCAGCACAGTGCAGGGCACTCATGCCAGCCTGGTGGGTATTCCCTGTGCCAGTCCAGGCAGCTAGAGGAGCTACTATTTTTAGGTTCCCTGGAGGAGTCTTGAGATTTGGTCTTTTGCAGAGACACTTCAGCTCTGGATTTCCTCCTTCTGCCTCTCTCGTAGAAACAGCTCACCAATTTGTTTGAATATTGGCAATCAGACCTAAGCATCACACTGATTTTATGTGGAAATCCTGGCTCACCAGCCTGGGCATGACAGTGCTGCCCTTTCAGCCCCAAATCACAGCCAGGGGCCAGGCACCAGGTGCTCTGCAGTCATGAAACAGCCTGGCTTTGCTGCCAGGCTGAATGGCAGAGTCAGCACTTGGGAACTGGCCAGTACCAGCTCTCCTCAATCCAGTCTTTCACAGTCCCTTTGCCAAACAATCCCTTTCCTCTGGTTAAGCACTGAAACAGGTGCTCTGGCAAAGTGGTGGAGTCACCATCCCTGGAGATGTTCAAAAAATGAATACACATGGCATTTGGCAGTGTGGTTTAATGGGCTTGAGGTAATCGGTTGAAGGCTGGATTTGATGATCTTGGAGGTGTTTTACAAACTTAATGATTCTGTGGTTATTCTCCAAACAGCACAAAATAATGTGTCCTTCTCCCCTGACCAGGCATTGAGCAGAGTATCGAACAAGAGGAAGGACTGAACAGGTCATCGGCTGACCTGCGGATAAGGAAAACTCAGGTGAGCCTCTGCCCTGTGGCACCAGCAAGGGGAAAGTGGGAAGAGGCAGCAGAGGGATCCCAGGAAGTGCTGGGAGAGGAGGCCTGTGCTTGGCTATGGAGCAGATTTCTCTGCAGGAAGCTCTGTCCTCCTGCCCACGCAGAGCTGGTGTTTAATTTTTACCTCCTGGCGATGCTTAGGTGAGAGACTACCTGGTGGAATGCTGCCATTTCTCCAGCCTGGAATCTGTCCTTGCATCACTGCAGAGCTCTGTCCTCTGTGCTGGGGGATGTGGGTGAAGACAAGGCATCTCAGAGCCTTGTTCTGCAACTAAGAATGTGTTTTAGCAAACCATTAAAGGGATAAAGGCCATAGGAGCAGCCAGTGCTGCTCTTGATCACCTGGGCTGGCATCCAGATGTAGATCTGTGGCTCTCACAGGGGGTTACCCACACAAAAAAAGTTCTGACATCTCCATGCTCTGCAGTGGTGCTGGAGGAGTTTTGGCTTTTGTAGTTTATCTCCTCCTCAGCCTGGGAAGCCACTCAGGGAGCCTGCTCTCCCACCTACAGCTGGTGCAGTTCTGGTCCTGGATCAGCTCGGCAGCTCCCAGCTGGAGCCCCAGCTCCCTCCAGCCCTGCAGCAGCAGGGAGATGCTGTCCCAGCACAGCCCAAAGGGAGCCATCCTCTGCAAAGCTGTGTGAGGGAAAAGACCCACCTGGGAATTGCTGGGGCATGGCAGAGCCAAAGGATGGTGCAGCAGCAGGAGAGCAGCAAGTGCTGATGCAGAGCAGCTCTTTATCCTTCCAGAAGGGATCCAATGTGGATGGAGCTCTGTTGAAGCTGGGCAGTGTCAGGCTCTTGGCAGATCCCATCCAAGGAAAACCTTTCCTTCCCACTTCTGTGTGCTGGCAGAAGTTCCCAAGGTGTTCTGCTCTGTTCTCTCAGGAGCTGATGGCAATCCAGATGCAGGTGCCAGTGGCAGGGAGGGGAGGTGGCTGTGTGTCCCCAAAGCCTGGCCTGCTCTCACCTCCCTTCCTACATTCTGTATGGGATTTGGGATAAGCCAGACTGGAAAGCTGATTTAAACATGCCTGGTGCTTGAAGCTTGGTGTTTCTGTAGGTATTTGTGCCTTCTCCAGGTTGTATGGATTAGCTATTGCTTGCTATTAGCAAAACACTGAGTAAAAGAAGGAACGAGGTTTTTCTTTGTTAATTCCCCCTTGTTAATGTGTGTAAACTGGGAGTAATGAGCATTAGGATTTTGGATTTATATTCTGGCTTTGCTGTGGTCACCTCCAGTCTCATCTGATCTGGAGCTGCCTGCAGCAGATCCAGGTACAGGGAGGGGGCTTGGGGTCACAGTTCTTAAGGGCAACCCCAGTCCAGAAATGCAGCCAATGGTGCAACTTCCCAGAGGTCTCAACAGTATTTTCCATGTTTCTATATATATATAAGTAAATATAGATATAGATATAGATATTGTGTGTTATCCCATGGGATAAACACTGTATTCAAAAATATCTTCCTGTTAATCACAGGACAAGGACCCCAGTTTCAGTGTGTGCTTTTGGGGGCTTTCAGAGCCCACTCTGAATACCCAGAGCTTTTATCAGCTCTTTGGAAATCCAGTTTGGGCTGCTTTGCTCAAGTTGTTTGTGGAGTGAAGACTTGCTAGACCTGAGTGAAACAAATCCTTTTCCTAACTTGAGTTAATATTTTCTGTTAAATGAGTTCAGTCACAAGGTACATTTTGAGATGCTTTTTATTTGCTGTGAATATTCAGGTAGGTTTATATAAAGCCATTTAAAATGCTTTTTTCCAGCCAATTTTGCACAAAACTCTGCGTTTTTCAGAAATCAAATGCATATTATAGACGTGTGGGATGCCCATGAGATCATAAAATAACAATCTGAGAAAATAAATAGTGAGTTAAATAACTTCTTAAGCAAAAGAGGTGTAGCATGGTGTGCTAGTGAGCAGGAAGAGTGTCACTCAGCACCCAGGCTATATTTGGCTCCAGATCAACATATGTTAATAGTTTTCAGCTGAATGAGAACGAAGTGGATTTTAAGAAAAACAATTTTGGAGCAGCAGAAGAGTTGCTTGGATGGCACGTCACATTGTTGCTGCATTTTGGGCTGAGATGCTTGGGAGCTGTTCTGACCTTGCTCTGGGCCAGCGCCTCTTGAGCAGAGGATGGAGCTGGAGCTGCCAGGGGCATTCGTGTGAGGTTTGTGGTGGAGGAGGGAGAAGATGAGCTGAGGCTCTCCATAAATACTCTGCTGCTGCTGCTGTGCTGCAGAGTCTGTGCAGGCTTTCCCTGGAGATGTCTCCAGTGACATCTCCTGGAGGCAGTGCTCTGCTGGCTGGGGCTGCTCCAGGAGTACAAACACCTGCACCAACACCTCTGAGTACTGGTGGTTCCAGTCTGACATTCCCTGTTCCCTCTCTGTGCAGAGACTGTCCAGAGATGGGAACGGAGCAGGAGAAGGGTCTGGAGCACAAGTCTGATGAGAGGAGCAGCTGAGGGAGCTGGGGGAGCTCTGGAGGAAAGGAGGCCCAGGGGGAGCTTCTCGCACAACTCCTGACTGGAGGGGGCAGCCAGGTGGGAGTCAGGCTCAGCTCCCAGGAACAGGGACAAGACAAGAGGAAACAGCCCAAAGCTGTGCCAGTGGGGGTTCAGGCTGGGCGTCAGGATGAATTTCTCCACTGAAAGGGCTGTCAGACTTTGGAAGGGGCAGCCCAGGGAGGTGGTGGAGTCCCCATCCCTGGAGGTGTTGAAGGAACAACTGGATGTGGCACTCGGTGCCCTGGTGTGGTTGACAAGGTGGGGATGGGTCACAGGTTGGATATGATAATCTTGGAGGTCTTTTCCAACCTTAATGATTCTGTGGTTGTGCCTTTGAGCAGGGCTGGGTACTGTTGCCCCCAGCATTGCAGAGTGATCCCCAGGGGTCCATCCTGTGCCCATGCAGGGTCTGGCAGGTCCTGGCAGCACAGTGGTGGCAGGCAGGGCCCAACCCAGGGCACGGCTGTGGCCTCACCTCAGTTTTTCTAGGCACAGGTAGTGCAAGGAGGGTGCTGCCAGCCTGCCAGGGTATCTTCTTGGGGCTGGAGGCTGTGCTTACATAGGGCTGGACAAGGGGTGCCTCTGGTCCACTCCCCCGGGGATGTGTCACCTGCTGCCACCTGCCCCCCTGTGCTCTGTCACACTCCAGAGCAGCGTTTGGGCAGGAAATGCTTTTTAGGTGGATGGATGTGCAGGAGTTGCTCAGGGCTGAGCCTTTCCTGCTGCAGGGGTAGCAGGGCTCTCCCTCTCATGGAACCCTCAGCTCCCTCTGTCCTTCTCTTCCCTCTCAGCACTCCACGCTGTCCCGCAAGTTCGTGGAGGTGATGTCCGAGTACAACGCCACGCAGACAGACTACCGGGAGCGCTGCAAGGGCAGGATCCAGAGGCAGCTGGAGATCAGTGAGTAAACCTGGAGTGGGAACACAGCTGTGCCACAGGATCACATCCTGCAGTGGCTCCCAATGGATCAGAGCTGCTCCCACAGCTGGGCAGAGCTTCCCGGGAAAACCCAGGATGCACAGGAGCCTGTGGGAGTCACTGGAACACGGCTTCTGTGGGAGATGGATGTGGGGTGGTACCTTGAGGTTCAGGGCTAAAGTGCATCCAGCAAAGTCCATCCCAGAATGCTGCAGAGAGAGCACAGGGATCACAAGGAGAGGAATTTCTTCTGTGTTTGTGGGTGATTTTTAATTCAAAGAAGCTCTTGGGAATTCCTGATTCCTGTGTGTACTTGTCCTTTCTCAGGGTGCTCTTCTTCATGGATGAACTGAAAATGTGAAAACAGAGAAGGGAATTCTTGAGGTGGGGGCACTCCCTACTCCTGGTGGTCTCCCTTGCACAGGAAGAGCAGGAGCCTCAGTGCTGCCCCAGGCACCTCTCTGGGCCCAGGACCTGACAGCTCTTAGCAGCCATTATGTTGTGGCCAAGGGTGACACCTCTGAGGCTGGTGACACCTCACCCAGGTGCCACTACTGTGGCACTTAAGATCTCTGAGTCATCCAGAGCCCATCCCTTAGGAGAAGTCCAGCCCTGCCTGTCTATAAAAACGCTCTATGGTTCTTCTGGGCAGTTGGTGATACCTGGATAGTTTAGAGCAATGGGGTTATCTCCCAGCAGAGAAGGGCCATTAATTAATTAGCCATTAATTTCCCAGTAATTAGGGAAATAATCAAGGGGGAAGTCAGGGCATGCAGAGATGAAAAGAGATTTTTGCAAATAATCTCATTGTCAGAGGTGTTGTGGGGTTTGTGCTCAGATAGGAAGGCTCTGAACTTAGTCCTTTTCTTTCCTAACAACCAAATGGGTGTTTTTCTTTCCTCCAACAACTCACTGTGAATAATGACAGGAGATCTGTGAGTCAGTCTGGTGTCTTTGATGGTCACCTGTGTGAATGTGCTTCATTGGTCTGGGAGCCTGGGTGCTGTGGGGTGTGGGACTTTCTGTGGAGGGCTGGAAGGAGACAGAGCTGTGCAAGCCTTAATCTTTGTTCAGATTAGAACTTCTGATGTCTAATACTAACAGGGCTGGATGGGAAGGCTGACTGACACGAGGCTCAACAAGAGCTTGCCAGTTTGCTGTAAAGCAGGATGTGTCACAGCTCCAGCTGCCTGACTCATCCATCAGCCAACATCACCCTGCAGTTGACAGCTGAGGAGTGGCTTGTCATGTGAACAGGAATTTAAGGTATCCCTGTGTCTCCCTCTGAGAGAGGAGATTTGGAAGGACTCAGCCATGTCCTTGGTTGGATGCAGACCTGAAAGATTCCTTCCTCTTGTTTTCCTTTCACACCCATGGAGTGGTCAGCATCTCTCTCTGCTGTATGGGATGGGGAAAGGAAGGGAAGGAAAGAAACCACATGGTGTGGGTGAATTGTTTTTAGAGGAGCTACGGGGCTGGAGGTCCCCAGAGATATGGAGGGTTTTGCCACAGGGGGAAGGATAGAGCCTGGCTTTTGTCACACAGCAGCAGGGCCAAAACTTGGGCAGTCCAGCTGAGCCCAGCATCCTCATGGCATTGAACTGGCTGGGATAGGGCTTGCCAAGAACCTATCTGCTTGTGGCTTCTTCCCCATCCCTCCTCCTTCACAGACACCATGGGTGCTGCTGGTTCCCTGCCCCATGGGAATGGTTGGTGTGTCCAGGAGGGACAGGTGGGCATTCCTGTGTGGGCTGAGCCAAGCTGACAGCTTGATGCCCTTAAAATGAGGGATGCTAGAGCCAGGCTGTCAGAGGCCAGCCCCTCAAACTGCCCTCTATGCTCTTGGGGCTGAAAGCTTTGCTCTGTTCCACTGGGAAAAATCCCATGGAGCCAGAAGAGCCCTGCAGTAAGGCTGTGGGACCTGTGGTGGGGACAGGGGGCTCTTGGCTGACCATTGTTGTGTGGTTGCAGCTGGCAGGACCACCACCAGCGAGGAGCTGGAGGACATGCTGGAGAGTGGCAACCCGGCCATCTTCTCCTCTGGGGTAAGCACTGCAGCTGCAGCTGAGCCCAGGGCAGGGGCTGCTGGATGTGCTGCCACAGGGGCCTCAGCTTGGGAGTAATGAACACAGCCCAGGTGGGAAGGGGGGCCTAGGGGCTCAGCTCTGGCCTGAGGATGCTGTTGGAGGAGTCTGAATCCCAGCATCCTGCTGCAAACTGCCTGGCTTGGGGTGGTTGGAGGGGCTCTGTAGCTCCTGCTCATCCCTCTCTTGGTGCCCCCAGTCCCAGCATCGGAGCTGGGTCTGAGCATGGTGCTCAGAGGCCTTATTTTCTCTGCAGATCATCATGGATTCAAACATCACCAAGCAGGCGCTGAATGAGATTGAGACACGGCACAGTGAGATCATCAAGCTGGAGAACAGCATCCGAGAGCTGCACGACATGTTCATGGACATGGCCATGCTGGTGGAGAGCCAGGTGGGGAAATGGTGCAGCCCAGGGGCTCACCTGGAGGGGTTGAAGGGCAGTGGGGCTCCTTGTGGTGGGTAGGGAGGCTGGAGAACAGTACTCCCCTGCCTGGGTGGGTGCTGAGAGGAAAAATCACATCTAGGACCAGCATGGCTCCCAGTGGGGCTGAGCTGGGCTCCCCAGGGCTGGAGCCACCTGCCTGGCGTGTGTGGGGTGGGAGGTTCAGTGAGGGGCTCAGGAGGAGGGCGGTGGGTGGCTGCCATGCAGGGGGAGATTTCTTCATCTTCCCTGGAGCCCCAGGCCCAGGTGGATGAGCTTGGGGTGCCCCCTTGGCTGTGCTGCCAGCCCGTGGCACCAGTCCCTTCAGCCAGGCACGTGCTCCTGTGTCTTTGCTCATCCCCCTTCTTACCTGCCATGCTGCCATGGCCCGAGGAGACGTCAGTGGCAGGTAAAGGCCCACACCCAGCCCCGTGGTGCTGCATGCTCTGCTCTGCATGGCTGCTCCTGCATGGCTGCTGCTCGTGTGCTGCCAGTGGCGGGATGGCAAGGGTCACCAGGGCACGGTGGTGTTGGTGGCCTGCCCTGTCTGCAGTGGGGGTCATATGTGGGGAATTCATGATTCCATGCCCTGCTCTAAGGGCTGGACAATGCCAGCACTCTTGTGCTGTAGGTGAGAAGCTCGGAGCTGCTGGCACTGGGAATTGAGGGGTGCCAGGCAGGCAGCAGGGCTGGCAGCCCTGCTCTTCCCCAGGCATGGCACAGGTAGGAAGAAGAAGCAGCAGTTTTACTCAAGACAAGGAGCAGTTGGTAGGGCTCAGTGCTCAGCACCCCTGGACCCCAAGGTTTGTCCACCCTGTGCTCTCCAGCATTAGGTTGAGAAATGGGCATTGCAGAGTTGCTGGCTGTGAGCCCATGGCTCTGTGGCCTCAGTTCCCTCCATGCCATGCAGGAAGACACGGGGCTTCAAACCTTCCACTCCTGCCAACCCTGTCCAGCTGCTGCAGGACTTGGCCATTTCCCTACCTGGTCAGGATGGGGCCAAAGGGGGTGAACAAGGCTGGAGGAGCTCACCCCAACTCATGTCCCCACACCCACAGGTGCCCCCACTCCCAGCCTGTCCCTGCAGCAGGGGCAGAGCAGGTCAGGGGTCCCTGCAGGCTCTGCAGTCCTGGCTGGCCTTGCTCCGGACCCTCCTGCCTTCAGTGTGGCGCCTGTGTGGATGGGAGCAGTGGTCCCTGGTCCCTGCATGTGCATGGATTTGTGAGCATCCCTCATGGTGCTACTGGTGCTGTCCTTGCCCTCTGCCATGCCTCTTGTCTCAGCAGCATGTGGTGTGGTGCTGGTGTCAATCATGTTGTGGCTTTGATGTCACCTGAGATACTGGACAGGTCAGGGCCAGGACCGGGCTGGGAACTCCAGTGTCCCTCGCCCTTGCTTGTCTCCCTGCTGGGATGTGCACAGAGATGCTCTGGGATGGGGCATGCAGTGCAGAGCATCCCAGGAAACACCCAGGCAGCTGACAGTGCTTCTCTCTGCAGGGCTGCTGGGCAGGGCAGCATCCCCCTGGAGCCAGGGAGCAGCAGAGCAGCAAGGAGCTCACATCTGCATGCGTGTGGGCGCGTGGGCTGTGTCCTCCTGCAGGGAGAGATGATTGACCGCATCGAGTACAACGTGGAGCACTCGGTGGACTACGTGGAGCGGGCTGTGTCCGACACCAAAAAAGCGGTGAAGTACCAGAGCAAAGCCAGACGGGTGAGTCACGGCTCTGGCTGGGGCCCATCTGCCCCTGCCTGCACTGCTGACACCTCCATCCCAGGCACAGGGCCCGGCTGGCACCTTGCCTGCCCCAGGCACAGCTTTGCTGGTGCCCCAAGACCCCATTACCCAACACTGCTGGGAGCAGCCCCGGTCCTGAGGGTTGCACAGCTGAGGCAGAGCTCCCAACACAGACTGTGTGAAAGCTGACAATGAGCCATAGGGCAGGGGTGTTGCTTGAGGGGAGGAAAAGGGACAAAGTCATCCCTGGACCAGGCATGCTCTAAGAGCCACATCCCTTGCAAAAAAATACAGGGAAAGGTCATGGTTCAGCTCAGACCCTGAGAACAGTGCCAGCTGTCTGTCCTGCTCCCAACACCTGGTCCCATATCAGCTTGGGGAGCCAAAGGCCACAAGCTCAGCTCTGCCAGCCCAGGGTAGGAGCAGGAGCAGGGGTGTCCCTCCCTGCCCAGGACTGCCAGAGCCCTTCTGGCTCCCAGGGTGCTGCTCAGAGCCCACCACAGGCAAAGGGGAACAGAACAAACAGCTGTTCCAATCTCCTGGGTCCATCCTGCCCCAACACTCACCATCCCCTCTCCCCTCTCTCCCTACCGCTGCTGGGACACCTGAGCAGAAGAAGATCATGATCATAATCTGCTGTGTGATCCTGGGCATCGTCATCGCCTCCACCTTCGGCGGCATTTTTGGCTAGACTCACCCCACAGAACTGTTTGTGTGCGATGGATGGAGCCGCGCGTGCCATGGGGCTGCAGCCACGCCGGAGCAACCCACGCAGCCCTGGAGCCTCCCAGCAGCATTTCAGTTTCTAATGCATGGTTGTTTGTGACGCTGTGTGTGCGGTGCGGTGCGTCTGTGTGGAGGGAGCTCCAGCCCCGGGGCGCAGGCGGGGGGCAGGCGATGGTGATGGGCGCAAGGGGGACCCTGGAGGGGAACCCAAGCTCTCATCACTGCTCCAGGCTGGGTGGCTGGCTGGGATCAGGTGGGGGACAGAAGTGCTCTTGGGCACTGCTGCTCATCTTGTGATGGGCAGTCTGGTAGTGACAGCTGAGGAGGAGGGAGGTGATGGGTGTTAGGGGTCCTTGGGAGATGGTGCCCAGTCAACCTCCCCAGCTTGCCCATCACCTCTAACTCTCATGTCTGTCAGCCGCATCTGTGCTTGCAAACACCTTCCCTTGGGCTGCTTCTCTTTGGGGCCCTTCCCCAGGGGTGTGCTCTGCCCAGCCCTGCCTGGCCAGTGACTGTGTCTGGCTCTGGGGCTCCATCCCTGCCACTCCTCCAGTGGCAGGGCTGTCCCCTCCCTACATGAGCCCTCACCCCAGCAGGGTGCCAAAGGCTGGATGTGCCACTGCAGGTGGTGGGTGCCTGATGGAGCAGTGTGGAATAAGGGGCTGCTGCTTGGGGCCAACACAGTTGCCTAGGGACAGGAATAGGGCACGTGGGGGCCAGTGCTGCTCCTGGATGCTGGCCTGACAGGGCAGGATGGCATGGATAGTCTAAGGCCAGTGAATTTCACTGGCTGCTCATCCTGCACCACAGCCTCATTGCAGTGCTCTCAGCCCTGGCACGTGGTGGCCCTGGCTCCTCCTGCCCACAGGCCTGGACTCTGCCTGCCGGGGTTTGGGGCTGTTGCTGATGCCCACAGCCCCTGGCAGCATTCACCTGCAAGCAGGGCTGCTCCAGCCTTGCTTTTTCATACCCATGGCTGGGGGTTAGAAGCAGCTGGGCTTCTTCCTGTTGTGGTCCCAGGAGCAGCCCTTGCTGCATCCAGCCCCCTGCAAGCAAGGAGTAGCAGCCTGCCTCCTCCTCCTCCTCCTCCTGTATCCAGTCTGGTTCTGAACAGGCCAGTGCCTGACTGCCTGTTTGCCACCTCCTGGCACCCTGCTGCTCCTGGCACTGTGCCCTACTGCCCAGCCTTCAACTGAGGCACCTGCTCTCAGTGGGGTGCTGTGGGACAGCCTGGGTGCCCTGTGCTGTGCCCATGACAGATGCAGCTGCTGTGGGGCCCAAGCCACTGGCAGCACAGTGGGGTCCAGTACTGCCATTGCCTGTTTCCCTCAAGCTAGGGACAGGGCTCTGCCCTCACCTTCCTCTGGAGACCCCAGGGCTCTGGCTGGCCTGTGCACATGCCAAAGCACCACAGAGGGGTCCCAAGGTAGGCTAGGCTCACTGCCACACTGGGACAGGGGATGGCTGTCAGGTGCTGGCAGCAGAAAAGGGACATTGATGGTGTCCAGTATTCCAGCCTCGGGCAGCATCACCTCGCAGCTCCCACCAGCATCAGGGCAAGGCTGCTCCACAAGCAGGAAGGGTGCTGTGGCTCAGGCCCTGGCTGTGTGTGGTGCCCCTGGGTGCAGGGGAAAGGCAGTGGCTGCAGCCGCAGAGTTCTCCCTCTCCCGGGGCCAGCCCTACACAGCAGCAGCCCTGACACGGCTTCTTCTCTGCCCTTGTTACCCGAGGCCCCCCTGCAGCCCCTTGTTGCATGCAGCTGCCCTTGGGAAGTGGGTCCAGCCTGGTTCCCCTCACTACTCAGCCCAAGCCCCTCGGGGCAGAGCCATGGGAACATCCCAGAGCCCCCTTCTTTCACAGTCCCGCACCATCGATGTGAGCTCCAGCACTGCTGAAGGGCTTGGGGCACCAGGACCATGCAGGCAGGGGTAGGAGGCAGGCAAGGCAGGGTCTCTGCTCCACGGGGACACATCTTGGCTGAAGGAAAAGCGAGTGGCCATGCTTCTGCCCCTCAGCAGCTCCCTGCCACTGCTGTCCATGCTTACTCTGCCAGGCCAGCAAGAGGCCCAGGGCCCCTCCAGGAAGCAATAACACTGGGCAGGCAGGAAAACCCTCCTCCCAGGCTCCTGCCCTGCAGCTATGCCCACTGCTAGCACAAGGTGACTTTTTCTTCTTCCAGGCAGCAGCTTTAGTGGCACAAGCTCACCTGACATCAGGGCTGTAGCACCCCTGTCAAGGCACAAGGCCAGGAACTGCACCGGGGGGAATTCTTGGCCCTTGCTCCTTGTTGGCACCACCACTGCCAGCAGCCCCCACAGCAGCAGAAATTGGATGGGGCCAATCAGGGCCATTGGCACTTGGCTGGGATCCTGTGGGCAGCAGCAGTGCTGGGTTCCAAAGCAAGGGAGATGAGGAACAGGCTGCCACTGCTGCCCCACAGGCAAGCTCACACTGTCCTCGCTGTGAGGGGAGGGTGTTTTGGTGCAATAATTACCCCTGCACTACGGGAAGCCCCATTGAGTTCCTTTTCACCTACCTGTTGTTGCATGTACAGACCAAATCACCAAGTGTGGTTGTGCTTTGGGAAGATGTTTCACCTTTTCTTTCCAGCCCCCAACCTGCACCCGCTTGTCCTTTGGGTTCCACCACCTCTGTTCCAAGTGCCACCCGCCCTCCCCACGCCGGGAGCGTGTTGATGCAGTATTCCATGAGCAGTGTGGGGCACGCACAGCTTGCACTCGAACTGGGGATTGGTTGTTTTTTTTTTGTAATTAATGTACTTGAAGGCTTTCCGAGCCCCCCCGTGGAGTTCTACTGTTGCTGTACTGTGAGCTAAGTGTCCTTGTTTTCTATGTGGATCTTGACCCTGGCTTGCTCTGTCTCACTGGGCTGGACGACACACTGTATGTTGCCTCTTTTCTCCTTCCCTCTTTCCCTCCCTGCTAGCATTCCTTTCTTCTCCCAAGGCTTTGGGTGCAAAACAGCTTCCCATTTTGTGGAATTTTTATGTAGAATAAACATTTGTAACTGTAAAGTTCTGTGTGGCACCTCTCCTTGTTTCAAGGGAAGGGAAGAGGTCATGGGGGGGTCCGGTAAGCCCCAGCACCCTGGAAGCACTAAAGCAAACAGGGTGGGCTTGGTGCCAAGCACCAACAGGAGTAAATGGCTGCTGGAATAACACCTGTGCCAGGATCAACTTTGTCTTCATGGATCTACACCATGACAAGTGTGGATCCTCTGCAGGCAGAGGGGAAGCTGGCAGGGCATGAGGTACTATATTCCCACCTCAGCACTCCCAGCACCAAGGGCAGGACGCAGGAGACCAGCAAACACTTCCAACTCTTTGACTCTTTTAGTGAGGAACTGGGTATCATGTCCTGGCTCACCTGGAGCTCAGCTGGCTCACTGCACTCAGGAAGGTAAGTGATGGCACTGCAGACACCCAAGTGCCCAGAGCACTGTCTGCCCCTTCACCAGGGAAACAGGGCTGAAAGCTGGGCTGTTTGGCAGTACCCGAGCCAGTCTGTACTTCTAAGAGCCACAATGACCAGTCCCAACAAGTCCTCAGGTGTGGGGTGCCACCTGTGCCATCCACAGGAGGCTTGCTGGAGGCACCCACATGCCACCTTCCATGCTAGCAGTGTCCAGAGCAATTCAGAAGTGAGGACGGCGCTTCCGACCCGTGTATTTCGTGTCTGCCCGCACCTCCCTGTGGGAAAAGCAGGGAACAGCTCAGCACCACCTGCAGGTCACTTTGGCAGGGCCAGGGAGCAGGTTTGTGGCAGGAATTTGGACAGGTGACAGCAGGCCAGTCCAGCCCCTGAGGCAGGACTCAGCTGAACTCACTTGCCCTGGCGTCGTCTACGCTCCTTCTTCTCCAGGATCCAGTCCCGGCTTTTCTTCACAGACTTGCCCTTGACATTTCTGAACCGTGTCCTATGGGGAAAGTGGACAGCAGCAGGAGAGGAGCTGAAGTGTGGGCACACATTTCTCTGCCCCAGAGGATTTTCACCCAGAACTGGATCACAAAAGTGTAGTGAGTTTCCCTCCCACCACCCTGGGCAAGAGGCTCGGCTGGCATTGGAGCAGGTGGCCAAACTCCAGACACACAGGAGAAGGAGGCTGATTCCAGCCCTGGCTCAGAGCAGAGGGATCCTGACCTGTGAACTCCAGCAGCCCAGCACTTCCCCATGCCATACCCTGTGTCACACCAGCAGCATGCTGCACTCTGGGATCTCAGGATAATGGGCTCAAGCACAACCACCTTCCCCTTGTCTGCTCTACTCCAAACAAGGCTTCCTAAAAAGTTCCCAGCTCTGCTACTGCCCTCCAAGACCAGATACATCTTAGACTAAGTGAGCAGAGAACAGCAATGTAAGAGGCAGGAAAACATGGCAGCCACAAGCTCCTGGCAGCCACGACAACTTTCCTCTGGTTTTTGTTTTGTCTCTCCCACTGGCTGCAGGAGGGAGTCCTCCCTGCACCACTGCTGTGGGAAGAGAGCAGCAGCAGAAGCCCCCAGGCCACAGCTAAGCAAAGCTGAGCAAAGACTTGGACAGGAGGAAAAAGGGACAGGAGGCACAGCCTGCCTCTGTGGCTCCATCAGGAGCCCTGTAACCATTCCCTCTCCTACACTCAGATGGGGACCCAGTGCTGGACAGAAAGCACACCTGACTGCTGAGCTCCAGCTCTAGGGTAAGCACCTACAGCCCCATGCAAGAGCCCTGGGAACTAACTAGTTTTGTTCCCTGTGTCCAGGCCCTTCAGAATATAAAGCAGTTCTCTCCTAGGCTGCTGTGAGTCCTCCCTGTCCTTCCCCTCCCATTGATTCTCACACAGCTGCAGTGTGGTCCCCAGTAAAGCCCAGCCCTCAAAGCCCCCCAGTCCTTGTTGGGGAGAACCTGCAGCCTCAGCCCCTCTCATGATGATACCTCTCATTGGTGAACTTTGCCTGGTGCAGCTCTTCATTGACACACTCGGTACCAAGGCCCTGGAAAGAAAAATTGGGAAGTTGTGTTCTCCTCTGGACCAGGCACAGCTGTTAGCCCATCAAAACTAAGGGGAATGCAGGGATCTGCAAGGGGAAGGACCAGAGCAGGAACAAACTGGTCTTCCAGAAATCATGGAAAAAAACAGCAGATGTCAGAAGAATGGATTTAGAGCAGGAAGGATTAGATTGGATATTGGAACGAAGTCTCCCCTGTGAGTGTGGTGAGGCCCTGACACAGGTTGCCCAGAGAAGCTGTGGATGCACCATCCCTGGAAGCTTTCAAGCCCAGGCTGGATGGGGCTTGGAGCAACCTGGTGTTGCTACCTATGGCAGGAGGTTGGAGCAAGATGAGCTTTAAGGCTCTGTCCAACTCAAACCAGCCTGTGATCACATGAGAGCAGGGCATGGTGACTGGCAGAAAATGTATAAATGAAGTCACACCTGCACTCACAGAGCTGTTTGGGAACCACACTGCCCAAAGCTCTTCCACATCATCCAGCAGCCAGGACAGCAGCTCTGCTGCCTCATGGAAGCCCTCACCTTTGGTAATGTGCCAGATGTCCCAACAAAGAGACAGAGGAAGAACCTGAAAAAACAAGAATGAGGAGCATGAATGTGAGATTCAGCAAGTTTCAGTCCCCAGGCAATACTCAGATGGTTTATAACAGAGTCAGATCTAAGCTTTAACCTCTGTCCAAGACTGTATAATGGGAGAGAGAACACGTCAGGAGAATAGAAAAAAAAAACAAGGGGGGAAAAGGAAGAAAAAAAAAATTAAAAAAAAACAACTTCTAAGCCCAGGCTTCATTCCAAACAGAGATCCAGGACTCACTTCTTGGCTTTGGTGCTGTTGGGGTAATCAACCACCATTCCTCCTGTAAATCCAGCTCTCATGGCTTGGGCTGTGATGAGCTCCAGCTGGGAAAAGCAGCAGGTACAAAGTTAATTAGCAGCCATCCCCCTTCCCAGGAAAGCCCAAGAGACCTCTGGGAGGACCACACCTGACTGGGCATTCCCAAGATGGAGTGGTCCTCCTCCTGCTAAGCTCTGCACCTATCTCTTGGTTCTGCAGTACCATCCAAACTCCAACTCCCTGCCTTTGTTGGTTCTCCCTGCTCCTCAGTCTAGCCTGGATTAGCTGGCAGAGTGGACAGTCTAGGAGAGGGATACTGGGCTGGATTTTCCAGACCTGAGTTACAGTGCAGTGCTGATGACTACAACCAGTCTTCAAACCCACATTCACACTGTCCTGCCACTTTAAGGCTCAACCCAAGATGATCTATGAAACAACAGAAATTGAACACTCCTTACAGGTTATTTTTTTGGGCTCTTGAACAGCTTTAGAAGTGGCAGGCAGGACAGAAACACAGGTTTGATGTGAAGAACATAATGCATTCAGTTACTGCAAACAGTATATGGCTGCTCTGCCTGTAGCCCTTCCTGACTGACTGATGGCTGTACCTGCTCCGAGTTCTCGGGGTACAACTGCAGCACAGCTCGGGATCCTCGGGCCTGCAGGAAATAAAGCTGATCACACACCTGTCCCAGTGCAGGTAACCCCTCTGGGTCATCCCATCCCAGCTCCTCCCCCCCAAAACCTATGGGACAAGGCTCCCAGGAATGCTGCTCAGCCCACACAGCCAGTGAGCACAGGGGGAACACCGAGTATCTCACAATCATGGAACCATTAACTTTGGAAAAGCCCACCAGGACCATCAAGTCTAACCTTGATGAGGAGCAGCACCAGGCAAGAAGGGAAGCAGAGGGGTGCTCCTGCCAGTCCCACTTCAGAGCATTTCCTTCAACCAACCTGACTTGGAAGTATCTTGCTAAAAAGCACCAGCAAAGACATAAGAGCAGCAGAGACGTGGCTGGTAGAGGGTGGCACTTACCAGGGCAGTGTAAAGAGTGGAGAAGAATCTGTAGAGGCGTTTTGGGGGGCTGTGTGATTTCTTGTCAGCATTACAGAGCCACTGCACTGCAGAAATACTGAGAAGGAAAGTAAGACCCCAAGGACAGAGTCATTGGTTCCTTCACAGACCTTGCCACCTCCCTTTGAGCTGAATTCCTGCACTAGGCATGTGCTGGGCCTCAGGGAAATGATTTAATTTCCTCCATGTTGCTTTGCCTTCTGTTTTGCAGTGACACAAACCCCTCTGGACACTCACTATGCCAAAACTTAACAAGGTGCATCAGTTAAAGCAAAAAAGCATCACCAAGCATCCCCTCTAGTCCAAGTACTCAAATCACAGAATGACAGAATGGTTTGGCTTGGAAGGAACCTTAAAGCTCAGCTTGTTCCAGCCCCTGCTGTGGACAGGAACACCTCCCACTAAACCATGTTGCTCTAAGCCTTGTCCAAGCTGGCCTTGGACACTTCCAGAGATGGGGCAGCCACAGCTTCTCTGGACAACCTGTGCCAGGGCCTCATCACCCTCACAGGGAAGAATTTCTTCTGTGCATCTCACCTAAATTTTCCCCCTTTAAGCCTGAACCCATCACTCCTAGTCCAACCATTACAGTTCCTGCTAAGCATTCAAGAGCTCAGCTGTGTCCCTTGCCTGGCCAAGTAGGTTTTCCAAATGAACAATCTAAACCAGAGTTTTTGGCTCAGTAATGGACAGTCCCTGCTTCTTCACAGCTGTTCTCTAAGCAGGTAAGTCCTTCTGTCCCCTTCATCCCAAAATCAACCATCAAATTCTTGATCCAGGGACAGACTTTTCTAAGCCATGCCACATACTTTGTTCTCCTCCTTGGTACAGGTCTCAGCCATCCTGACAATATCCCCAGCTGTACTTTAGTTTCTTCAACAAAACTCCCAGCCCACCAGGACAAAAGGACAAGCAGCACATGGGAAACAGTTGTCACAAGCTGTTTCTACCATCCAGAATTTTGGAGGTTTGTTCTGGAGTGATGGAGCCAAGTTGCACAGAGCAAAGAGAGTGGCTGGCAAGGCCAGTCTCTCTCACCTGTGATTTACCAGATGTACACCATGCATACTACTGTGCAGTTC
Organism: Anthoscopus minutus; assembly: GCA_013399455.1. NCBI lineage: Eukaryota > Metazoa > Chordata > Aves > Passeriformes > Paridae > Anthoscopus > Anthoscopus minutus. The sequence goes on from VWYI01028460.1 coordinate 171,750, forward strand.
TGTGGGGCATCAGGAGAGCTCAGCTACATGCACAGACTCACCTGATACAGCCATCAAACATGCCAGGCCTGAAGGGAATGCCATGACCCACATCTGCAAGGAGAAGGTCTCCTTCCACTTCCCTCTCCACAGCCACATCTGCACAGAACAGAGGACAGCTCAGGCAATCAGCTCCCACCTTTGGGGTCTCCAAGGGTCCTAGGGGAAGTTTTGCTCACCCAGCATGGCAGGGCTGATGTCCATGCCAATCCAGTAGTGACCCTCCTCAGAGATGTAATCCCCACTCAGCCCTGAGCCACAGCTAGATGGAGGAAGGGAGAAAGTGCTGGGATCATGAGGCTGGTCTGAGGCTGCTGGCCAGATACAGCCAACAGCCTGTCCCTCTGCTTCAGCCCACAAACAACACTGGTGCTGTGGGACCTGGCTGCCCCCTTACCCTGTGCACCCCTCCAGCCCCAGATGCTCCATGTGCCATGGAACCGGGCAGAGCCCCGCTCACCCCACGTCCAGGAGGAGGCACGGACGGTCCTCGGGCAGCCCCAGCAGCTCCACAGCACGCTCGGACATCTGTGACTGGATCTCCACCACCCGCGAGCTGAGGCACAGGCACAGAGCGTGGGCGATGTGCGGCAGCCCCACGGCGACATTCCCCCACACTGCTAGATTTGAACCCGCACTGCTAGATTTGAACCCGCACTGCTAGATTTGAACCTGCACTGCTAGATCTGAACCCGCACTGCTAGATCTGAACCCGCAGCGCCTCATGGCAACACCTGAGCAGCCCTTTTCTTCACGTCAGGATCCGATCCTCACCCCTCCAGCCCTTGCCCCGCCGCTCCCACATGCCGGGCCGGACCCCCAGGCCCTCAGCGCAGGGCCTAGGACCAACTCCCCAACCCCGGTGGGTCCCACCGATGCCCGCTCCATGACGAGACCCCGCCCGGCCCCGCAGTCCCGCAGCGCTGGTCCCGCCGTACTTCTGGGTGTACTTCCGCGCCTCGGCCTCGTCATAGAACTGAAACGAGAGAAGAGCAGGGGCGGTGAGGCCCGGCAGCCCCAGGAGGGGCGGCCCCAGAGGAGCCCGGTTCCCCTCGTGTCCCGCTCACCAGCTCGGGCGGCCCGCGGTGCTCGGGCCTGCGGCCGCTGCCCGCCATGCTGCGCCTCCGTGACGTCACTGACAGGCGACAACACCGCCACGTGACGTCACCGCCCCGTACACGTTATTTCTGTGCGCCACCCGTGCAGCATGGCGGCGCCCGGGCGCTGAGGCCGCGATGGAGCCGGCGGTGTTCGGACGGCTGCGGCGGCTCCTCCTCACGGCCCCGCGGCCCGGCTGCGCCCCGCCGCCGTCCCGGGCCGCGCAGACGGGCGGTGCTGGAGCTCCACGGCCGCGTTCCAACCTCTACGAGGTGCTGGGGGTCCCGTCCACGGCGACGGCGGCGCAGATCAAGACGGCGTACTACGAGCAGTCGTTCCGGTACCACCCCGACCGCAACGCCGGCAGCGCGGCCGCGGCCGCGCGCTTTGCCGCCGTCAGCGAGGCTTACCGCGTCCTGGGCAGCGCCGCGCTACGCCGCAAGTACGACCGCGGGCTGCTGAGTGCCGAGGAGCTGCGCCACGCACCCCGGCCGTCGGGCCGCCGTCCTCCCGCCGCCCCGCCGCCGCCCCACTCCGCTGCTGCCCGCCCGGGGCCCGTCCCGCCACCCTTCGACTTTGACGCCTTCTACCGCGCGCACTACGGGGAGCAGCTGCAGCGGGAGCAGCTGCTGCGGGCGCGGCGGGAGCAGCTGCGTCTGCGGCGGGAGGAGGCCGCTTTACAGAGACGCCTTAGGGGCCTCTCCGACCTCTCGCTCGGGCTTCTCTTCTTCCTGGGTATTGCCCTCCTCTACGGCCTCAAGTGACAGCGGGGCCGCGGCGAGGCTGGGCAGTCCCCGCCCAGCTGCACAGTGTCCCCAGGGGGCTTGGCAGTGGGCTAGGGATGTGCCCTGCACCCACCGGTGGCCAGCACCCTGTACCTGCTGTTCAGGCTGTGACATTTCACTCTGACAGTGTGACCTTCAGGGACGGTATATGACCAGCAGGCTTCGTAGGACCCTGTGCCAGCATGACCTTCAGACACTCAGTGCCCCGGGCTGGCACAAGATGTGACCTCTGGGTACCCTCTGGTCCATAGACCAAGCTGGGCTGTGCTGTACCACACAGCATGACCTTGCTGCAGGAACTCTGCAGGCTGCCCTCCCAGGGCCTCAAGCAGTGCCACCTGTAGACACGGTGCCTGACAAGTAAACAGTTCCTGGACTCTGGACTGGGATGTGTCCCCTCCTTTGGCACAGCTGTGTGACCTCGGTGTGCCCTGGGTGCCTGTTGTGAGCCGCAGTAGAGATTAAAGGCTGTCAGGGGTGGTGTGTGCTGTGTGTGTTCAGGGCTGTGCTCACACATGCTCAGGTGTGCCTCTGCTTTCTGCTGATCCCAGACCTGCCACCTCTGTGCTGACTCACCTACTGGTACTACATCTCTGGGGAGCTTTTGATGTCCAAGCTGCATCACCCTGCTCAGAATAGTGGGTATAGAAGTCTTAGATTCAGACTTGAGAAATTAAACTCGAGCCCATTGTGGTTCATGCCCTGGTCAGTGTGTGACATTGCCTGGAGGTGGAGGCAGAGCACCTTGGTGTCTGAAGTCCTCTGTCCTGTCTAGGGCTTGCCAGGAGCCTTACACAAGCCCCTCCTCCTGAGGCTTTTGGCCGTGGTACACCTGTGAGGACTGAGTGCTGTTCTCTGTGTTTTACGTGTATCTGAGCATCATTTGCACAAGTGTATTTGCCTATTTAAATAGTGAAATGCGTTAAGAGCTAACGATTGTGTTTCTCAGAAACTCCTCTCTCCTTGGGTGAAGGTTCACCTGTGCTATGCTGCTTCTACCTGGAGGAAGAGAAGCTTTATGGCAGTGGCCTGAGCGTGCCAAAGACTGCGTGCATCACTGGGTTTTCTGTCAGAGGGTGAGCAGGAGCCCAGCCCTTGTTACTTCATAATCCAGTCCCTGAGTTGTGTTTTGTCCCAGCACAAGAATGTTAAAAGTGAATGCCCTGTGTTTTCCACTGGATTTCTGTGATCCTGTTGTGACCCTGAGGTGGTGGCACAGCAGGGACCACCACATCTGCTGCTTGTGCAGGATTGCTGTGCCTGCTCTCAAAAGCCTTGTGCCACTTCCAGCTGTGCACTAGAGGCTGCTGCATGCTTGGAGTAAATTCAGCCTGGGAGGCAGAGTGAGCTTTCCAGGATCCTCCCTTTAGTGCTGCCATTACCTGGGATTACAGTGCTGAAGTGTCATCTCAGCACTGAGAGATGCAGGAGCCTGGTGTTGACTGGCTGCAAAGGGTCAGTCTCTGGCTCTGGCACTTGCAGGTGCATTTTCATGCTGATCTTCATTCTGTAAGCCAAATCACTCAAGATCAGTAACTTTTTTTTGGCAGAATTTGCCAGGAAATATTACTTTCCAGGCTGGAAAAGCTAGTGATGTCCATGGGAAGCAGTGGGCACTAGGGAGCACTTCTCTAGCTGTACCCAAACAGGTGGTTTGGGCAGTTCCTGCCACTGGTTCTTCCTCCTCAGGTCTCCATTATGTGCCTTGAAGATTAAAGACATCCAGCCATAAATTGGTGACAAAATGACACATCTTTCTTTTGGTGGGCATGGGTGGTAAATATTGCACTTGCTGGAAAACAGGGGTGAGGGAGAGGCAGGTGTTTCCTATCCTGACTTCAGCCAGTGAAGAAGAGGACAGGGAGGGAAGTTTTGTTTCCCTTGCTGGGAAGGATGGGCATGCAACCTGCAGTCAGCAGGGAGGGTGGCCTCTCTGGACCACCCTGCTGCTGCTGGAGGTCCTTGTCCTGCCTGGGTGGCTGTGCACTGGTGACATCCCCTGTGCTCTGCACTCACCTGCTGCCTGGACAGAGGAGGGTGCCCTAAAACTCTCCATTGTCACCTTTACCCTAGTCAAGCCTGACTGCTCCTCTGCTCTGGGAAGGATTTCAGGAACTTGGGCAGAAAGTGGCTGGAGCTGGTCCAAATGCACAGACTGCCTGTCAGCTCCCAACATACCACTGTTCTGCCCCATTTTCTCCTTGTGTCATCAGTGTCATGATGAAACTCAGTAATTCCCTGTGGCCTTTACTGTGTTACATCTCAGGGAGCAGGATGCATCCCTGGGGATACTGACACAGAGTATCTCCTGTGAGAACAGGAGCCCACCTTCCTGCAGCTGGGGTAAGGCAGCTGTCAGCAGGGGTCATAGCAAGGAACAGTTTTTACTCCCAGGTCATTTTTTCTCCTTTGAAGTGTGATGTTCACAGTAGGGATTTCTTCCTCCTCAATCTCCAGCTCACTGGGGCCATTTTTACACATATTCTAGCACGTCCTACCCCTCACTTCCTTGCTCTGTATCTCTACATTGCACTTGCCTGCAAGTGATGTATCCATGCCGGTTGCTCATCCTTCACTCTCTCACCCCTGGCACCAGGTTTTGCCAGCTGTGTGTCACCAGAAGGAATTGTCTGAGGCTGAGTTGCTGATGAGGCCTAAGCCATCATCCCATGCCAACCCATGCAGGCCTGGACTGCTCTATGCTGCATCTTCACCCCAGGGATTACTCTGGGTTCTTTAGTGTTGCTCATTCCCACCCTTAAATCACTAACAACAGACATCAAAAGGTAGCACCAGGATCTGAATAGTTAACAGCCCCTTGGGAATTTGATGCTGTGACAAACTAAGGAAATGTAAGGCTCCAAGGGAAATTTAAACAAACTGGATGAACTCTGATGGCCCCAGTGCTGAGGCCTTCCAAGCTCAGTGCAGACCCCACTCCCCACTCCTACCCCAGCCCCCTTTTGTGGGCTGATGTCCCCATAATGGCAGGTTTGGGGTGCTGAGCTGCTCCCCTCAGCTGCTGTGTACTGCAGCCTGGGAGTGTGGGATCTCAGTGCATCATCAGGGCCTCCTCCTCGAGTAGCTGGCCTGCTCTGTGGATAGGAAGGGGTCAAACTTGGCTGCTGATTGTGCCAGCTGGTCTGGGGACATGAGGGCAGGAACAGGGAGCTGCAGGCTGGGGTGGCCATCAGCCTCTGCCTCCCAAAAGGGGCTGCTCTGGCAGGGATGGGGGTGAGGGAGCAGCCCCTGGTAAAGCCCCAGCCCTCACCTGTGTGGGCAGAACTCTGCACCCCAGTCCTGCTTCTGGTGACTCTGCCCTCCCAGGGAAGAGCTGCTACGGCTGGCAGCACCCGAGGATGGGGGAGCAGCTCTCCCTCCCTTCAGCAGCATCCCCTGCGGCCACTCCTTGGTTAATAGAGTTAATTGTTAATAGACCTCCTTCAACAGCCCCGGTGCCTGCTCTGGGGGCCCCAGCTGGGGCACACTGGCACCCCCTTCCTGGCTGGTCCAAGTCCAGGTTTGTACCCCTTTTGCACCCCACTGCCTGGGGGTTGTGGCTCAGGGGATTTCCCAGGGGAGTAGGGGGGCACCCATCTTCTCCCAGCTGTTCTGGCTCTCCTGGGCTGGGGGTTATTCCCAATCCAGCCTGGCTTTCACAGAGCCAGGCATGGGGGGGCACCCCCAGCTCCCTGCCCAGGTTTGGCTGCACACCAGCTGGCAGAGGGGCTGGGCTGGGCCCAGGCTGCTGCCTGGCCCAGCAGAAATGAATTCAGGTGCACACCCAGTGGCAACCTCTCCTCCTCAGGGTGAGCAGGAGCACCTTTACCCTCCTTGACTTCATTCTGCAGGGCAGGGACAGGCAGGGAGAGCCACTGTGTGGGTAGGAGGGGCAGCCTGTGAGCCAGTGTCCGTGCCTGCCCTGTGCAGAACCTTGCCCCCAGTCCCAGCTGGCATATGAAGGGCCTGGAGTGTGGCAGTGGGCAGGCAGATACTCCTCAATTCCCAGGGAACAGAGTGCACCAGGGTGCACAGACACCCCCTGCCAGGATCACCACAGCTAGGGTGTCCAGCTGGTGTGATCCAAACTGGGCAGGAGCACCTGCAGGGTGGGAGGAACCTCTCCAGGGCAGCAGCTCACCTGGCTTGACAGCTTCCCAAAGCAACCCAAGTTTCTCCATCCTAAAGTGGGATGGTGGCCAGCCCAGCAGGACCATGGGGTTGCCAGGGCCTGCCCAGTGCTTCCTGAACAGGCCTGGGGTGCTGCAGGGCTCCTATGGACTAACAGACAGACAGACAGACAGACCATGGCAGCACAGCTTTCCTTGGTGCTTAAAGTGCCACTGCTAGTGCTGCAGCTCTCACAGGACACACTTGCCTTCCCCAGGCTGCAGAGGCAGCTGCTCACCCTGAGACTCCACGCTGCTGGGGCCACTGGGGTGACTCAGTGCCCACATGGGGCCAGGGAAGTTTGTCCTGGAGCTGGCAGCAGACACACAGCCTGGGGCTGCCCAGCCCTGGGGAGCCATGCAAGGCAGGCACTGCCTGGGGAGAAACACCTAGCTAGTTTTTGTTTGCTTTGGCTCCTCGTGCACCATCTCCTGGCTCAGTGCTGTGCCTGGGCAGTGGCAGCCCACCAGCATTGCCTCTGGCTGGGGCTCAGCCCATGCCTGGCTGCAGGCTCCAGCACACACCATGAGAACACAGCCTGGCTGGCAAACAAGCTTTTCACTGACAGGCTGAGCCCAAAGTGGGACTTAGGAAAGCAACAGGTGTTTTGTGAAACTCCAGATGATGTGACTACCACATCCTCACATGCCAATAAAGGCACAGTGGCTGGTCCCCCATTTGTCCTGGTTTTAAATCTGCTTTAATTGGTAATACTGGGATATTAGCCGTAAATGAGGGCTGAAGTTTGGCATAAAGCCAGGTAGCCTCAGTAGGGGAGGGTGATCAGACACTGCAAGCTAATGACCTTTATTTTGGGATGTTTTGTAGCCTGAGCTAGGGCTTTCTGCTGCTTGGGGTAATTACCAAGCAGTCTACATACCAGTGGCAAGATGCAGGTTGGGCAGGGAGTCGAGAAAGAGGAAAATAATTATATAGCCAGACAGGGTCTGAGAGCATAAGAGTCTGAAACTAACCCAAAAGCTAAAATGGACATGCCACAGCAGGGAACAAGCACTCCAGGATGCCCAGGAGGCTGCAGCTGGAGGAACCAGGCTGTACCCTGGGGGCTGGGGAGCACCACCCCTTGGACTCACCATCCATTGTGTGATACTAAGGAAAGGAACAGAAGAGCCTGGGAGGAAACAGGGTGAGAGCTCAGGCCTCCTGTCACTTTTTCCAGTGAGGGCTCATGGAATGGGGGAGGTGGATAAGGAATGACAAAGGGCACAATGGCCCTGAGGGGATGAGAAAGGTGGACACAAGATGTGGCCAGTGGCTGCCAAGCTGTGAGCAAGCCTAGCTGGCCATGGGCAATAACCCTCCATGGGGTGAGGGCTTTGCTGCTGGCACAAGGCATCTCTGGGCACTAAAAACCTCCCCTATGTGCAGTGCCAAACTGGTCCCTGGCACTTCTCCTGAGGGGAACACACACTCATGGCAGGCTCTGCACCCCTTGCAGGAGCTCTCAGCTTCCCCAGGGAAGTGATGTCCTTAGCAAATGAAAGGTCTGCGGGCTCCTCAGGCTGGAGGGCCCTCCCTGGCTGCCTCCAAGCCTGACAAGTGCTCCCTGGTAACACTCTCCTCCCTGCCTGTCCCATCCTGCTGTTCATAGCCAGAGCCAAAGGGCATGGAAAGAGCACACAGAGCATGGAAAGAGGCTTTATTTAGGAAGCATGTGGTGCACGCAGTACTCCTGTGCCCTTTCCCTGCTATCCCTCCCAACTAAGCCCACTGACATCCCTACAAGCCACCCAGCCCCACTTCCTGTAACTGCTCCTCTTGCTGTGGATACAGAGACCTCCCCCCAGCGCCTCCCCAAGTGCAGGATCCCTACCCAGCCATGGCACCTGCCCCAACCAAGTACCTCCATCCCTCAGTGAGCACCCACCCATGTGCCTGCCCCACAGACCCTGCAGCCCTTCAGAACTGTGCCTACACCACCCCCCACCCCTCATATTCCCTGCCCACGGTGTTCCTGCACAGCCCCCGTGCAGGCACAGGAGCAGGGACATCTCCCATCCCTGCCCTGCTACCGGTGAGGAGGCTCCTGCTTCTGGTGCTGTGGCTGCTGCTGCCCGCGGCCAGGCTGGGCACTGAGCAGGGGGATGTGTCCAACGAGGCGCAGGGGAGAGCCCAGGCTGGGGATTTCGGAGCAGGGAGATGCTGGCTGCTGTCCCAGGGCTGGGAGATGGTGCTTGGGAGGTGCAGCCGGCACGGGAAAGGGCACAACAGCCTCCGAGGGGATGAGGAAGGCAGGCACAAAGCCGTAGGAGAGATCAAAGGCTTTGGGGGCTACTCCACTCTGCAATGGGGCAAGGCGGGCTGGTGCCATGCTAGCTGGGGCACCTGGGCACCCCACAGGGTCCCTGCCCACCTGCTCCTTCTGCACCTGCTCCTTCTGCACCTGCTCCTTCTGCAGCAGCTCCTGCAGTTTCTCCAGCTGCGTCCGGCAGACGTGGGAACGTGTGCGGCTCTGGCAGAAGGACTCCAGAAAGGACTCAAGGGGCAGGTCCTGGGCCAGGAACTGCTTTATCTGTGCCTGTGGGATTAAAACGAGCAGACCATGGACTCTTCTGCAGGCCCTGGCATATGGAAGGGCGTGGAGAGCACTCCGTGGCCCTGGTAAGGAGGGGACAGGGGTCTCAGCTAACTCACCTCTGACTCTGCTTCAGAGGCATCAAGTTTGGCTTGGAGCTGGCCCAGGGCACTCTGTGGGCTCCACTTCTCCAGGTAAGCCTCTGTGTGTTGGAAGGGGATGGGGCTGCCAGCGTTCCCCTGGACACCCCCACTGCTGGAGTTGCTGTCTTTCCCACCCCCAAGCATCATCTCCCCCCCTCCTGAAACACCCCCAATCACATCCCTGGAGCCACCTGCACACCATGGCTTCCATCCCACCCTGGCATGGGTTGCTCACAGAAGCTGCGGATGCCTCACCCTTGGAATTGTTCAGGGCCAGGTTGGAATAGGCTTGGAGCAACCTGGTCTAGGAGGTGTCCCTGCCCACAGTAGAGGATGGAATGAGATGATCTTTAAGGTGCCTTCCAACCCAAATCATCCTGTGATTCCATGACTGATCCCAGCTAAGGATTTGCTGTCTTACAGGGAGCATCATCCCCCACTGCTCCTGATCATGGCTGAACCATTTCCCTGGGGTAGAATCAAGAATGCTGAGCCCACCTGGACCCTCATATTAACAGGGTTACTCTGGATGTACCTTAGCCCACAGGCTGCACCCCACTCACCCAGGCGCTGCTGCTTGTCCCAACATGCCTCTCGGATCTCCTGCAGCTCCTGGTACTTGATGGCCAGGGAAGCCTTCCCATCCTCCAGCCGTGGGCGCAGGGACAGATTCACCCTGGCCTGGGTGCAATTTGAAGCCAAACACATTTCCCGCTCCAGCTGTAGACTCTGGAACTGTGGGAATGGGATTGAGGCCGTGTGTGTCAGCAATGAGAAGTGGCAGAACCAGTCAGATCCAACACCTCGCAGGGTGGGGGTCCGTGTCCATCCGGGGGTGAAGTCTCTTTTTCTGCACTGTCTCCACCCCACTGGGAATGGAAAGGGGATGCATCCTGGGGGAATGCAACAGCTGGAGCCGGGCTACGCGCAGAGTGGCTAAACCTGACTGTGGCAAACCGCAGCGCCAGCTGCCCAGCCCCTCTGCAGGGAAAGGGCTCGGCAGAGGACATGGATGTCACGGAAGGGACACGCACCCTCCCCTCGCTGCGCACACACCGTCTGCACTCGGGGCCACCTAGGAAAGATGCTGAAATCGGGCCGAGAGCGATTCCACAATAACCTGCGCCCGTTTCCGCAGCGGAGCCGGGAGAGTGCGGGGCTCATCCCGGCTGCGGAAAACGAGACCAGGATGGAGGGCGGGCGAAGCGTCGGGGCCCCACCAGATCTCAGGGATGCGGGGACAGCGGACAGGGTTTGGTGGCCATGGATTTGGTGGCCCGAGGCTTTAGCACCGGGAGCCCCGCGCAGCGCAGCCGCGGTCGGGCCGCCCAAGGGGAGGTTCCCCGCGCCGCCGGTGGACTCCGCGGCCCCTCCAGAGCCCTCGGTAGTGCGGGCGTCAAGATAAGGGCAGCGGGCGAAGGAGCCGGGGGCCGGCGGGAGGTACCCGGCCCCGCAGTGCCAGTCCCCGAGCCGCGGGCGGCTCCACCTTGCGCACCGAGACAGCCCCAGAGGAGCGAGTGCCGCACGGCTCGGCTGTGATGGCGGCGGGACACCGGCCCCCGGCCCCCGACCCCCGCTGTACCTTCCTGCTGAGGCGGGCAGCGCGCTGCAGCCGCGGCTCGTCCTGCAGCAGCGCCCGGAGCTGCGCCGTGCTGAGCGCCCCGAGCCGGCGCGGGGAGCCGGNCGCTCGCGCCGCCTCGCGCCCGCCGCCCCCGCCGGTCTTAAAGGAGCCGCGGCGGAGCACGGAGCGATCCCTGCCCGCACCGCGCCGCCCCTGGCCGGGGACATGGGCACTGCTCTTGCTCCGCGCACCTTGCGCAGCCTGAAGCCACTGCGCGAAATCCGAACCCTCTGTCAGCGCGCTGCACCCCGCTCTGTGCATCCTGCATCCCGCTCTGTGCATCCTGCATCCCACTCTGTGCATCCTGCACCCCGCTCTGTGCACCCTGCATCCCGCTCTGTGCATCCTGCATCCCGCTCTGTGCATCCTGCATCCCACTCTGTGCACCCTGCATTCTGCTTTGTGCACCCTGTACCCTCATTGCACCCTGCATCCTCATAGCACCCTGCATCCCTCTCTGTGCACCCTGCACCCCGCTCTGTGCACCCTCTCCCATGTGCCAGATCCCTCCTGAATGCCCCTGTGCAGATCACAGGGTCTTTATCACAATGTAGCTGAGTTTAATCTTACATCCATGAGAAAAACTCAAGGCTTTCTGTCTTCAGGCTGAGTAGCCTAGTTTAGTGGAAGGCGTCCCTACCCATGGCAGGGAGTTTGGAATGAGATGGGTTTTAAGGCCTCTTCCAACCCAAACCAGGCTGTGATTCTATGATAAACCTCAAGACTCCAGTCCTGGCAGCTGACATGGAATTTCTTGGCTCTCAGGGGAGAAGATCAGGGGAGAAGAACAGATGTCATTACTGAAGAATAAGCTCAAGCAAGCATGTTTATTGGATGCTTTATCAAACACTGCAGAGAGGCTCAGAGTATATGGAAATTTGGGGCATGCAGCTTTTTTGCTTTCTGTGAGTTCTGGAGACAGCAAGGAAACTGATGTAATTCCAGGGCTGTGTGTCTTCCTCTGACAGGGAAGGTACATGTCAGATCCACAAATTTCATAAGTGTTTTTTTAAATTATTGATTATTAACATCATAACAAGGAATCATTGGCAAGCACAGGGGAACAGAGCTGAGCAGAGGGGAGTCTGCAGTTGGAGTGGGGGATTCTAAAGTGGCATTTCATTAAAGCCCTGCTACCCTTGTGCTCCTCGCTCTGCTCCAGAGAGGCTCACACTCTTTGGTCATGCAGAACCTTTGCAGAGTGTCTACTGTGGACAGGAGGAGGAAGAAGCACTAACAATAGGAAGCTGGTTTGATGAGGATAAGAGAGGATTTGCAGTTCCCCTTGCACAGGCTGCCCCATGTCATGCCGCCCTTGTAATTCAGCCGCACAGAGTAACACGATGAGTACCACCACCCTCCCTCATAGCTGTAGGCACAGTTCTTACTGTAAGTGTCCTGATCACGATCCTTTGTAGAGAATTTCATGTTGTCGTGCATGTTGTTGGGATTGTCTGAGGTCATGGCATCCCCTGCTGTCCCATTGTAGGAGCCCAGCCTCAGCCGGTAGCCCTGGGACTCATCTTCCACGCTGAACAGGTTGTAGTCTGCGAAGCTGAAGCTGTCTGCAGAGTCCTGGATGACAAACCTGACCTGGTAGACTTTCTGCTTGGCAATCTGGTGGATGTACTCGGTGCCCAGCCAGTACTCGGTGCGCACGTTCCCAAAGCCGTACTTGTAGGTGCTCCAGGACTCGGCCCAGGTGACTGGGGTGTCTCTCTGGTTCCTCTGGATGACAGTCCAGCCCCCATGGGTCACGTTCATCTCACAGTACACCACGAGGTGGTGGAGCCCTTTGGGCTGGATGATGTAGACACCACTGTGGCTTCCACGAGGAATCTCACTGCAGTCCTTGGGCCAAGCTGAGGCTGGAAACAAGAGCTGGTTTTTAACTTCCCCTAAAAGCTGGGTATTTCTTTTGTGTCTACATCCTTTTGCACACACATTCCTAGGCTGTATTTCCTACTCCAGCGCTCATAGGAGTAAATCAGAATCTTGACATGATCAGTGTAAGAGCTGAGCTTCACATCTTCCCTAAGACCAGATTCAAACTCATGGGGACACACTGCGAAAATGTCTGGTGAGACCAAGCCAGGCATCGCTGTCACCCAAGGACCCTCACCCAGCGTGGGCTCAGTCTCAGTGATTTGCCTGTGTCATGCAGATGATGTATCACCACAGACAAATGCAAATTTGGGGGACAAAGTCACTTGCTGCTGCGGCACAGAAATTTAGGGCTTTGCCCCAGAGAGAGGGTGATCATGACACCCATATCTCTAACAACTAAATCAGCCCTCAGAATGTCAACAGGGTGAAGCCACTGTTATTCTCTGGCCTTACCCAAGTAGCTCTTGAGAGACTTCCTGACTTGTTGGGTTTGATTATGGCCTTTCCACACTCCGGAGTGTCAGCACCTCACACAACAAACATGAGTGTGCTACACACTGCTGGGAAGGAATTTGCTCTACTCTCAGTACCTCTGTCACCAGCTGTCCCCACATAGGTAGGACCTGTCTTTGGCCTTATGAGCTAATGTTGACTCAGCCAGTTCAGTAATTCTATCAGATCCAGTCTTCTCATTGGCTGTGTAGTGAAAATAAGAAAATGACTAATCACCACTTCCCAGTAATGAAGCATCACTTTCCAGTTTGAACCTTTATCTGGAAAATTCCCCATGCAAAAGCACCTCATCAAGTACTGCGCTAAGGACACAGCAGGTAGCAGGGTCCCCTGAGGTTATGAGCTGTGGCACCTCTGCAGCCCATCAGAAAATCACCATATTTATTCCTGGGAGGAGCCAGTGCACGTGTAAGACGTGGCTAAGTTGTCTGAGAGCTCTTGGTGGGCCCAGTGATGGTGAAACCTCCCAGGCAGATGCAGAGACTCACCGTGGCTCGCCGGCGGGTGGTGGGCGATGTCTCTGGCCTGTCGGACATGTCCATCACCATCATCTAAATTAACACAGGACACAGGGGTGAGGGTGGAGAATAGACTTGTCAAATGCCTGCTAGGAGAGCTCAATCTTCTCCGGATGATATTCCAGTTTTTCTGTTATTGTTCTTAATTCCAGAAGAATTTACCAATTTCGGACATCAGCGAGCTGGTAATTTGGGGGGATTTACATGGTGTTAGAGTGAGGCTGATGCTTTTGTGGTGGAAAGGATTTGAGTATACTGTGTAGGGGAAAACCCATAATGGAGGTGGCAACACTGGGAAGATGGTTGCTAGAGTGTAGCAGCAGCAGTTAGGACTTGGGAAGAAGAGGGATTAAAGGAGGGGGAAGAAATGTGAAAGCACACACAGGAAAACTGGCTCAGGTGTCAGGAGTTGGGAGGGGTGTCTGCTCAAAAGAGAATTTGAAGGGTGTTGCTGGATGAGAGGATGGTTTAGATTGAGTTAATGCAATTCTTTTGCAAGGACATTTCTGTATCCTCTGATGGCTGTAAAACAGAGAGATGAGGCTTATGGAATCACAAAAGCCATCCCTGTCCCCTCTTACAACAGACAATTAACCTGCAGCTACTGCACTGACATCCTCAAATACCTGCTCCCTGCTTTCAGACTCAGCTGGCAGTCTTACCTCCTCCCCTGTGAAGTGTTTAACTTAAGCCTCTTGCACTCTGTATTAACCCTTTCCTGACACAGTCTGCCTGCCAGACTTCTGACTTTCTCAATTTTGATATTGACTCTCTTTTTGACTCCCTTTGACTTTCTTTACAACCTGAGCCTATGTGGAGTGGGAAGCACTCATATGACATGGTCTGGAGGAGTCTCCTACCATGGCATTTACTTTTACTGCAGCCATAAGAAGCTGCTCCCTCATGTTTGCTTTGTAAGGCAGTCTGCCTCTGCTCCTTTCTGCCTTTGTACCCCATCCCTTTGGAAGCGCTCCTCTCCAAGTCAAGGCTTTGGAATGCTGGCCTGTCTTTCCTGGCATGCCTCCCTGCTCACCCAGCATGCATTCATAATGTTTGCAGAGCACAGTACCAGTGCTGTACACAAAATCATAGAATATCCCAGGTCAGATGGAAACCACAAGGGTCATCAAGCCCAGCTCCTGGCCCTGCACAAGACAACCCCAAAATTATACCATGTTCCCAAAAGCCTTGTGGAGCCCAGAGCACACATTCTTTCCGTACTCACACTTCAGTTCTTGCTGAATTCTTGTCTCAGGCTCTTGTCTCAGTCTGCTCCCTATGCTGGCAGTTCCCTGGCAGGTGATGTGAAACCAGCTCCAAGACTTTGAGCTCTTCTGCCAAGCACAATTCCTCCTCCCTTGGAAAGGAATCAGCTCTTTCTGTCCTGCCACATCCCTCCCACAGCCCCTGCTTTTTTTTTTCCCAAGCACTTTTTGAAGTCTTCCTCATTACTCCAACATACCCCAGTACCTGTAGGTTACTCTGTGCCATCAGCTGCCTGATTACCCTGTGCCACTGCCACTGCTTAAACTCTTTGTATTAATTTCATTTCTTTCCTCTTTGTATTGAGGTCTCCCTTGAATTCGGTTCTCCACTGTGATTTCTAGAGAGGGGAACTGTTCTCCATGTCCTCAAAACACACTGTGGGCATCTTTAACCCTTCTTCTCCAAGCAAGAACACTTGGCCCACAAGACTCTGGGCTTGGTCTTGCTGCCAGTGAGGCCAAATTGTCCTTTCTCCTGGGATCCTGTGAGCTCTGAGCTCTGGGCTATTATTCTGTCCCTTAAGGACAGAAGAACCTCATGCCATGCAGGAGATGAGACAGGCAGCAAGCAGAGGGGGACCCTGAGGCTACTCTTGTTCCAGCAAGACGCTCTCAGATCAGTATTTAGTCCTTCCTTGGTGTGACAGAGGCTGATGAGGATGTAAGCTGTGTAGGATCTGACTGATCAGGACCTTGTTTGCCTCTCCCTGTTGCGGGGCCGTACTTACCAAGCTCGGAGGACTGTGGAGGAGCATTCATAATGTCATCCATTGTGCCATTGAGGAGGTACAAGTTTCTTATGTCAACATCAGGAAAAGATGCTGCCAGGGCCAGCAGGCAGGTCAAAAACAGGAGACAAAGGCACTGGGTAGCTGAAATGGGAGGAGATGAGAAGAAAGAGATCATAACTCTTCTAATGGAAAGCCACTAATCCCATTAAGAGTAAAGCAGGAAAATAAAACTCTGTGTAGAGTTCCCTCAGAGCTATGAGCCCCATGTAGATGAGTTCAGATGAACTGTCATATACACATTAGCAGGAATCATTAGTGGTGGCACCTGCTGTAGTGGTATTTGAGACCAAAGAAGTGCTAAACCCTTGTCCAAACCCAAAGCATCCATAATCAGACATCCCTATAAAAGTCAAGACTAGAGACTAGACATAAGAAGCAGGGTGAACAGAGAGGGAGGAATCTCCTTTCTTCCCAGCTCACATTCATGTGGTTTGAGCTGGGACTGCCCTGGGGCTGTGGGCAGTAAGACCCTGGTGCCTGGGTGGGAAGGAGCCCCAGGCAGGGCTCTCTGTTGCAGCACAGACCTTCAGGAGTTAGAGTGGGTCTGGGGTGAAATATGCCCTTTCTGTGGTTATGTTGGTTATGTGGCTACTTCAGGATTTCCATATGTGGACAGCTGGTCTGCTCTGGTTCAGAGCACTAGGAAAAACCAGCACACTTCTTGCAGTATTCAACCTAAGTAGAATAACAGAAAGTGTGTCATGATTCCTAAAGAGTGGGTCACTGTGGAGATGCCTGCCCATGGGGAATTCTGTTCACATACAGCTCACCTGGCAGATCACCACTGTGAGCCCCTCACCGTTCAAAACCAAGCAGAGCCAACACCTATTACATTTCCCAAGGGGACCTGGCTTTGGCACCATTCTCTGGGATTCCTGAGAAGGAAAATGATCATGGATGCCAGCCTAGAACCACTGTGTGGAATTGCAGCCACCCTAGAGACAAACACTGTTCTGGGAATGCTCAGAGATGTTCCAATCGTTTATGCTGGTTGCAGTTTTACAGCCAGTCTTTTAAACCCACTCCAGTCCAACTTCTCTGTTTCACTGGATTCACTTCTCTGTTCCTTTCTTCATGGTGGTGTGTTGACCTACTTCTGTTTAGGGATATGTTTAAAGACATTTTCCCTTGAGGTCCCCAGGGAAGAAATGATCCCCCCAGTGCCAGCCCTTCCCCTGGGACTGCTCATGAAAAATCTGCACAGGAAGGAGTTGCAGGAGGAGGATCAGCCTCTTGTGGGTGTTCTGCTGGGGACAGCAATGTGCTATTGAGCATCTGACCTCCAGATCTGGGTACCTGTTCAATATCATACATTCAGCAGGAAAATCTAAAAAATCTCTTTTCCTGTCTAGAGTATTTAACACGTTCCTTGGAGAACTGAAAACTGCAAAGAATGGTAAATACAAAACTTGTAAAATGGTCTATGTGGCACCCCAGGGCTACACTGGTACAACCTGGAAATAGCAGAGCAGGCAGAGTCCAGCTCCCCGGCCCAGGGCAGAGCAGGCACAGACAAGGCAATGGACTCAGCTCTAGGATATCCAGGGTGTGAGGAGGACAGTCCCACAGCAGACAAAGTGCTGGGGTACCCTGTGACCTGCAGTCACACACAGAGGGGCCATCCCATCCCATCCCATCCCATCCCATCCCATCCAATTATCCCATCCCATTATCCCATCCCATCCCATCCCATCTCATCCCATCCCCTCCATCCAACCCTACACTCACCCATGCCGTCTCCGTGGGGACCCTGTAGAGCACAAAGCTGGGTGGTTTTGGCCTGGCTGGAGAGGTGTCCAGCCTGAAAGTTATAGGGTTGAGCAGGTGAGGGGGTGGAGGCATGAGACCCAAACCTCAGCACTTGTTCTCTGGTTGGCAGCAGGACCAGTGGCTCTGGGCTTATTTGCTCTTCACCATCAAGTGATCAGTCCCCCGACAATGAAGCCTGTGTGTCATACAGGTGAAGAGCTTTCTTCAGAGGCAAAGCAAATAATTTGGTGCCAATAAGCAAATGCCTTAAAATAATCACAATTTACTGTGCAGCGTTTCCCCAGGGAATGACGTTCTTGGGGCATCTCCACAGAGCTCAACTGGTAAGTAAATACCCAGATGACTTTCACCTCCTGGATGGAAATCAAACATCAGGCATAAATCACTCCCTTCAGAGTTGACATTGAGCTCAACAGCCCCCAGGAACCCCACAGACCCTTCAGGGAAGAGGTACTCCAGTGTTCCCAGGGAACTGTGCCCTGAACAGACTTCAGAAAGTTCCACTCCAGTGCCTCCTGACCCCCCTGCCCTGCTGCTGCCAGGCTGCCCCTTGTGCAACACACACTGTGGTCCCCCCAGCACCATGGTGGCCCTTGCAGCAATCACGAAGGAGATTTGGGCATCATGAAGTGCCACTGTTGTAAAATGGTCTCACTTCAAGCCCTTCTCTGCTCTAGGAGTACTTACACTGTGGATATCTACAGAAAATGCCAGACCTCCCTTTTCCCAGGGGTGGATGCCTGCAGTGTTGTGAGTTATGAGGGCTCCTGCAGCCCAGCAGCCACCCTGGGCTGGACAGGCAGGAGTTTTTGTCACAGATGGTGTCCTTGCAGTGTGGTCACCTGGTCATGGGCACTCCTGTGCCTGATCTGCTGTGCCTGTGCAAGGACAGGCAGTGTCTACCTTCTACCTTTTTCTGTGTTGGTTTCTGATCAGACTTTTTTTTCATGGCACAGCTTCACACTTGCTGTTCACAGCAATCCAGGGTCAAGCTGAGGTTTCCACCAAATTTTCCCCACTGTGGAAATCAAGCAGTGCCACTTGCAGGCCATGATGGACAGTGGTATCCAGACCTCTCCAAGATAATGGATCCCTGGTAAGGGATTGGATCCTGGATTGACAGGATGAGAAAAAATAGCCTCAGGTTGCACCAGGGGAGTTTTAGATTAGATATTAGGAAAAATTTCTTCATGGAAAAGGTTGTCAAGCACTGAAACAGGCTGCCCAGGGCAGTGGTAGAGTCACCATCCCTGAAAACATTCAAAAAACATGTGGATGTGACACCTGAGGACATGGTTTGTTGGTGAGCACAGGTGCTGGGTTGACAGTTGGACTTACTGATCACAGAGGTCTTTTCCAACCTTAATGATTCTGTGATTCTGTGATCAAGTTCCATCTGAACCCTTCAACGTAACCTCTGCTAGCTTGGTGAGAGTCTGGGAGCCAAGGGTGAGCTGAGGAGGAGATGTCTGTCCTGCCAGGTCCAAGCATGCTGGAAAGGGCTGAATGTGGGCTCTGTGTGAGGCTGAATCCAGGATCCTTGATGAAGGGACACAGGGTGCTAAGGGAGGTAGCTCTAGGCAGCCACAAGATCCCATCTCAGCCTTCTCTTCTCCAGGCTGGACAAACCCATCTTTCTCAGCATCTCCACAAATGCCATGTGCTCCTGCCTCAGCTGGTGCTCCTAGCTGGATCCTTCTGGAGCTGAAGCTGCTGCTTTGCACAGGGGACCCCCAAACAGCCCTCCAGCCCTCCAGCTGCTGTCTCACCTGGAAGTGAATAATCCCATCCCTCACCCTCCTGGCTGCATTTTTCCAGATGCAGCCTGGAATGCAGCAACAAACAGAACTGTGGCTCTTCCAGTATCAAACATTGACCGAGGTCAGGCTGGCCAGGCCTTGGAGCAACATGGTCCAGGGGAAGGTGTCCCAGTCCATGGCAGGGAGATGGAACAAGGTGATCTTTGAAGGAACTTTCCAACACAAACTTTTCCAGGATTCTATGAAATACACTGAACAGGAGGGGGGCCCAGGGTAGAGCTGGGTGATTGGAGAAATCCTTTCTGTGACTTTTTCCCTGCCTGCTTTGCTCATCCTAATTTTCACATGGGCCACAGCCTCCTGTAAAAGCTGCCTGGAAGCTGCTGGGGAAGCCCTGCTGAGGGCTCCTTAAATTTGACTTGAAAAGGTTATGGAGCTTCCAGACCCTCTGGCAGGAAGGACAGCCCTCCCAAAGCATTTATCCAGAGAACATTTTGAACCAGAAGACAGAGAAGCTGCTGAAGGTTGATCTGTAGGGATTCACCAGGCCATAGACAGGGATTGGGAAGGAGAGTGGCAAAGGGAATCAGAGACACCTGTTTGTTAACTGGAGCTCAGAGCATGCAGACTGGGGTGCCACGGGACACTGTAGCTCTGGCTGTGGGACCCTGGCTTCAGCCCAATGACTGATCCTAAAGCCTGCAGTGGTGAGTTAGTGAGCGGGCACCTCTCTTAAGGACCTGTCCTCAATTTGCTGAGGTTGTGCTTGTGACTGGTCACACAGACCTCTCCTCCTTTGCTAGTTTCTGTATATCCTTAAAAAGCTGGGTCTCTCCACTTCACTTTGATCACAGCTCTCCAGATTTTGCTCCAAGTGTGCAATTCACATGTAGTGTTTATGTAGGGACAGCCAATGACTGGAATTCCTCGGCATGGAGGGGGTTATTCTGTACGTCTCTGGCTGGAAGGACATTGTTCCTCCCCTCAGTTGCTCTGTCATGGGATCTGGAAATTGCCTGAGTCACAATCTGCAAGTGCCTCCTTGTGCCTCTAAAAATGATGAGTGTGAACACACATGGGTGTGTGCAGTGCCTATAAAGGCAGCGTGGACAGCTCGGTGAGGGAGGGAGCACCGCTGGGTTCCTGCTGTCTGCTCAGCTGTGCTGTTGTGATGGGTGAGTTTCCTGCTCAGGTGCACCTCACTCTGCTGTGGTGCTGGGCTCAAATGAGACCTCACGGGGTGAGTATGCAAAGGCACAGAGAACGACGAGCAGGACAGCAGCTGTGAATTTCCCTGGGAGCAGGAGGGGTGCCAGAGCAAAGCACCAAATGACACACATGCTTGGTGCCAGCCTGTGCCTGCCCCGGCTACCTGTGCCACGCGTTCCAACATCCTGTCATGGCAGGTTAAACGGAGACCTAAGCTTCACCTTGGTCCTTCCCCTGCTTGACCAAAGCATGTGTCAGGTGTGGTTGCTCAGGGATGCTGCCCCAGGCATGGTGGCATCTCCCCCAGGAGCTGAGTGAGTGCAGGCTGGAGGGGAATGCTGCTGGTCAGCACACGGGGTTTGGGCTTGAATCCCTGTGCGGGCCAGGGAATTTCCTGCTGTCTGCTTGGGTGCAGTGCAGTAGGACCCATGGTGATGGGCACTTTCCTCCTCAGGGCTCCAGGCTGGGACACCCTGGCTCTACCGGGACCTCGTCCTGCTGCCCGCCGTGGTGGCCATGCTCCTCCTGTGCGCCAGCGCCGGCCCCGCCGCACCCACTGCCAGCCCCCGGAGCGGTGAGTAGAGGGGAGGGTGGGCACTGGCTGGGCACCGAGGGGCAGAGCAGGACCCTCAGCTCTGCTCCATGCTAGGGAAGGTGAGCAAACACCCAAAGGCATGCACAGCACAGGAACTCCTCACACACACAGCCCCTAGGACACGGCTTTTACAACCGGGCTCCTGCCAAGTCACCTGCACCCCCTTGGTGGGTCTGTGCTGAAACCAACAGGTTTTTGCCAAAACATCACAGCTTGGAAGGATTCCTGCACCATGAGCTTTGTGAGGCTCTAGGAGAGCCCCTCCTAGCTGTTTGGCTTTTTGCTTAGCTCTTGTTCGATTAGGAACATCCCCTTCCTCCCTTTAAGGGAGGATTACAGTACCTGCAAAACCCCTGAGTTTCATGGGCTGTACTGGAATTACCCACAGCAAATTGTCTCACATCAGACACAAACCAAAAAAACCAAATTAGATGGTAAATTAGTTTGGCTAGTTAGTCATGAGAGATAAATTATAACAAGCTGGGGGAAGAGACCCCTATAAGGCCAAGGCAGAACTAAGCCTTCTTATCCAGTGCCATAAGCCCCAGGGAAAACATAAATTTTCATTACATATCCTCATCCAGTGGAGCATTTTGGATACTTCTGGTCCCTGAAGCTCAGTATATCAAGGGCATATGAGCCAGACATACTTGGAGAACATCACTGGCAATCTGGAGATTTTTTCACCTTTCTTTCCTTGAAAAGACGAATTAGAAGGCTCACAATGAAACCTTTGAAACGGGTTCCAGAGCTCTTACAGAGGCCACTGCCTCACACACCTTCAGGTTCCCTGAGGATGAGCCAGTGGAAAAGCCACAGACAGAAATACTCCTTTATCTCCTGAGTCCTCGCTGACCTTCAGCAGCTCCTTGTTGTCCTGATAGACTCATGGACCTTCTCTCTTCCCCCTACCCCATGTTTGCTGCTGCAGCTTCAGGCTTCCCCCCAGACTGCAGCCGCCTGCGCAAGAACAGCCCCAGCGGCGTGTACGTCATCCAGCCGGCCCGGTCCCCGCCGCGCGTGGTCTGGTGTGACATGGACACCGAAGGCAAGGGCTGGACTGTGGTCCAGAGAAACTCTCACGACACAGAGCTCACGTGGAAGCAATCCTGGACCACCTACAAGTACGGCTTTGGGAATGTGCACAGCGATTACTGGCTGGGCACCGAGTACCTGCACCTGCTGACGCAGCAGGGCACCTACAAGGTGCGCTTCGTCGTGAGGGACAAGAGCAACGTCACCCACTACGCCGAGTACGACATCTTCAGAGTGGAGAGCGAGGCCAGCGGGTACCCACTGAGGCTGGGCCGGCATTCTGGTGATGGGGATGATTACCTGACCCTCTACCACCCCAAGAAGGGGGGCATTCATGACAACATGAAGTTCAGCACAGTCGACAAGGACCAGGACCAGTACAGCGGGAACTGCGCCAAGAGCTACGGGGGGTGGTGGTACAGCAGGTGCCAGAACGTCCTGCTCAATGCCAAAAACTACATTGTTTGGCCAGGATTCTGTGATAATGGTGACTGCGCATCCTCCCTCATCCTGGTCAAACCCACAGATGTCTGCTGACCGCTCCCAGCCCCCCTGGGAGTGAGGGGGTGCCACCATGCCCCAGCTCAGTGCCCCATTCCCCATGCCAGTTCCAGTGCACGTCCTGCTCTGCCCACAGCTCCTGTTCCCTCACCAGCCGAAACACAGCAGCTCTGGGGCTCAGGAGCCATGGCCCAGAGCGCTGGGCACAGGGGCAGATTTGTCCAGTGCCATGATGCTGGCTGGCACTGAGGCACAGGCACTGGTTTGGGGTGGGTGCACCCACTCCCATCCTGGGGAGAGGGACATGGTGCCAGTTCCCTTCCCCTGCAGTCGGTGAACCCTGCTTTGCCCAGGCCCTGCTCCCTCCTTGGGCCCCGCACACCCCACAGCTCTGCTACCCACGGTGGGAGGAATCAGCTACAATAAACCCTGGAGCCAGACTGTGCTGCCTCGTGTCTACCTGCACACAGCCATGGGGGGATCACTCTGTCCAGTCTTCAGGGTGGCACACTTGGGGGAAAGGCAATATTCCTTGTGTTAGGCAATATTCCTTTCAATGGCTTGTTCCAGTCACTGCACACTGGACTGTGGCTGTAAGGCTACAATTAGCCAAAGCCCTGATCATGCAAAACCCTCACTCACAGTTTGCCCCTGTTCATGGCTGAGTGGTTGTTCTGTGCTGGGAAAGAGAAGAAACCACAACAGCCTGGAGTGTGGAGATGGCAATGGACTCCCTGAGGGTGTGAGTGATGTGGGTAAGCCAGTCCCATCACTCCCCGATGCAGACAGGGAACGTGTCTAAGAAACTCCCTTGTGATGCAAAGAATTTGGGGCTTGAAGGAGCACACAGCTCCTCTCCTCACTCTGTGGAAGGAAAGCTGAGCTCAGGGAAGGTTTGTGGCTCAAAATGCTGAACAAGATGGGACTCTGGAGCCAAGGGGAGAGGCCAAGGTCCCAGGGCACCCTGTGCAGAGCTACGGCAGTGCATTGTTCCTGAGGAGCTACGGAGTCCTTGAGGAGCATTCTTTGTCAGCCTTGGAGCACCTGCAGATGGGCAGCACTGCTTCATGGGAAGATGGAGATACCAGGGTGCTGCTGGTTGAGAAAGGCTTCCCAGTTGAAGCTGACTTGAGAGTAGCACTTGTGGACTATGAGATATATCTGCTGGTTTAAAAAGGCATTGGTGCTTCAGCCTGGATGCACAACCTAACAGAAGGGGAGAGGCTGGACAAAGGCTTGGGGTGCCTGGTAAACAGCATTCCACCCAGCAGCCAGCCCTGAGCGATGCTGAGCTGCATTCCTGGTCTCTGTTGGAAACAGAATAGTTGCACTCGATGATCCTTGTGGGTCCCTTCCAACTCAGAACATTCTGTGAATCTATGAGTGCAGCCAGTGAGATGTTCCCTGCTCTGTCCAGCCCTGCTAGACCAACATCCTCCCCTTGCTCAGCACTGGGAGACCACATCACAGGTACTGTGCCCACTGCTGAATTGTCCAGTGCACATAGTTATCACCACACTGGAACAATTTCATACAGACCCAGGCTGATCCAGCATCTTGAAATTCTGGGATCCTTGCCATGTCAGGCTGTCTCAGCTCTCACACCTGCCCATACAGACCAACCATATGGTGCTGTGTGGCCTTACAGGCTGCTGCTCCTTTCTATTTTCCCAGTTCCCTCCCAGCATCCACAGGGTTAACAAGGCAGGATGACATTGGCCTGGCTTTCCAGGTCATGGCTGGCAGGGCTGAACTATTCTGATGCTTCCCTTGCATCAGAATAGTTGGCTTGCTGTTGGCTTGTGTGATCCTACGTTCCCTTTTTAAAAGATCTCCTTGGAATGCAACCCTCTTGTTTAAGTGGAAGTTTTGTCTCTAATTCCTCACTTGAGTTGTATGAAAAAAATTTCCTTTGAAAACTTTTCTTACTGCACCAGAAGCCTCAGGTGTGCTTCTGGCAGGAAATGGGCAGCAGTTGCAAGGAGTTCCCAAATAAATGAAGGACACTATGAAGGTGTGAAAGTGATTTTATTCTGCAGGATGAACACAGACTGCAGCAGGGATGTCTTGTGGCTCAGTATAGCTTAGGTCAGGTTAGCTGGTGATGATGGATACTTTTCTGCTGGAAGTATTTGTACTCACAAAGCAAAAAAAGCATATGCTGATCAGAAGGGTTTTAGGTTTCTGAGCACAGCATTCTCTCCAGAAGGAACTTGCTTGGATACTGCAGTGTTTACAAAGATGCATTATAATATTCCCCACCAAAACCCACCACAGGTGAATGGCCAGAGACAGAGCCAGGAGCTTTGCAACTTTTCAGGACAGGAGGAAAACGAAGAACTTCTTGACACAGAGGAACAACCCTTTTCACCCCAAAGGCCTCATCATCAAAAGGGGCCCCAACAGGGCACTGGCCTGGCCACGTGCTGCGTGTGGACAGAAGGGGGAAGGAGTTCTAGAGGTATGCAGTTGGTTTGATGAGGATGGCCGAGGCTCTGCAGTTCCCCCGGCACAGCTTTCCCCATGCCAGGCCCCCCTTGACGTTCAGCTGCACAGAGAAACACGCCGAGTACCACCACCCACCCCCATAGCGTGAGGCACAGTTCCCTCTGTAAGTGTCCTGATCCCGATCCTTCGTGGAGAACTTCATGTTGTTGTGCACTTTCCTGGGATTGTCTGAATCCATGGCATCCTCTGCTGTCCCTGAGTGCGCTCCCAGCCTGAGCCGGTAGCCCTGGGACTCATCATCCAGGCTGAACAGGTTGTAGTCTGCAAACCTCATGTTGTTTGCAGCATCCCAGATGACAAACCTGACCTGGTAGATCTTCTGCCTGGTGATCTGGTGGATGTACTCGTTGCCCAGCCAGAACTCAGTGTGCATGTTCCCAAAGCCGTGCTTGTAGGTGCTCCAGGACTCGGCCCAGGTGATATCCGTGTCCTGCCGGTTCCTCTGGATGACGGTCCAGCCCCTGTCTGCCCCACTCATCTGGCAGAACACCCTGATGGGGTGAAATCCCATGGGCTGGATGATGTAGATGCCACTGGGGCTGCCAACTGGAACCTCGCTGCAGTCCCTGGGCCAGGCTGGGGCAGGACAGAGGGGGATAGAACAAAAGCCTGGGCATCAGGACAAGACCTTGGGCAGGAGGGAGATTCATCTGGCCAGAGCACATGGGGGATAACCAGCTCTCCCAGCCCAGGCAGGTCTGGAGGTGAGAGTGGGTTGGCCTCAACCCTCTGTTCCTTTTCTATAGGGAAGACCAACAGGAGTCAGCCCCATTGAAAGGCCCCACACTGACTGAGCTATGCTGATATCGGTCCAAGAGGCTGAATATGAGCACCAGTAGGCTCCTCTGGGTCTCCTAAAAAAGGAGTTGTGCCCCTACAGCAGGGTCATGCTGGAAGGAAGGTGAAGAGGACCTAGCCCTTGCCTGTGACTAAGGGAATGGGGAAAAATGATCCCTTCAAGCACAAAGCCACCCTTCCCAGCCTGCACAGTGCACACACACACACACAGAGCAGCCTGTGCTAGGCACAGCTCCACCATCCTCCATCCTGGGGCAGTGCCAGGGCTGGGAACAGTGCATGCTCCTGCCCTACCCAGAGCTGGCTGAACACGTGCACACAACACCAGATGCCCACAGGATGCTACCTACTGGTTCTCTTCAGAACACTCGATGAAGTGTTGGAGGGAGATTTCTTGAAGGTGTTTAGGGTTTGTGTGTGCACAGAACGGCCTGGCGCAGCCAAGATGAGCAGGGAAGCAAGGAGCAGAACACACTGAGCTGGTAGAAAGGGACAAGAAGAAAAGAAGAAACGTGACTGTCCCTCCCACAGCACCAGCGCCGCGGTTAACACGAGCCCGTGAGGTGCAGGAGGGCGCCGAGCATGTTGGGCAGCACCAGGCTGCTCCCTGCAAGCTACAAAACTTGCCAAAGGGGTAGACAAGCTGCCCTTTCCCTCCTGATCTGCTGCGGACAAGTCAAACATGGGGTAGTTTTGGGCAAAGCACCCAACAGTTTCACCCCCGGTCTCTGGAGCAGGCACCTGGCTGGGGTGAGCCCGAACACAGGGGATGAGCAGCTGCTGCTCAAAGAGGTGGCAAGTGCCCCGCAAGGCCACCGCTGCCACTGCTCGCCATCGGTGTGCAAGAACCAGTGCATGGAGCCTCTCCCTCTTGCTGAGCTGCCCTGCCTTTGCTGTCCCACTCCCTGTACTCACCCATTGCTCCCTGCGGGAATGCCTCCGGAGCGCAGAGCTCTGCAGCGGCCGGTCGCACAGAGGGATTTGTAGTGCCCTCTGCACTGGGCGGGCTGCGTGGGTCCTACCCCCCTTTTTCTGCTGGAAGAGATCAGGCTGGTTTCCTTTGTGCCTGCAGAAAACACCAGCTGAGGTGGAGGTGCCTGTTGTTCTGGATTGCAAAGAAAATAATTCCCGTGCCAGCAAGAATCCTTGGAATGGTCTCTTCTGTGAGTGCTTAGTGACTTGGATGGAATTTCCCCTGGGAACAGCTTATTTGCGAACCTCGAAGAGCATTGCTCAGAAAACACTTGAATGCCACAGTCACCGGCCAGGTGGAGAACAAAGAAAGATCTGTCCCTGCCTCCCACCGCTGCAGCCGGTGCTGCCAGGTCAAGGGGCTCTTGTTTAATCTGCTCCAGTCCAGCCCAGCCTGGCTTTGGGTGGGGCAGCAGAGCAGCCCCAAGATCCTCAGGGAGGTGAACTGTTGTGGGGAAGTGTTTGAAGCAGCTGGTGCGTTCTGGGGCTCATGACACAGGCAGGGGGTTGTGGTGGAGGGGTCTGCATCTGAGGGAAGCAGGAGAAGTCTTGACTCCCCAGTGGGACACAGTCCTAACGTGAAAGGAAGCAGCTGAAGAGTCTGATGAAAAGTTTCTGTAAGGCAGATGAGACAGTTGTGGCCTCTGGGCACTGGGTTCAGGAGAGTGGCCATGCAGGATGAGAGGAAAGCAAGTGTCTGCCCAGGAATGGAGGGGAAACAGGTGGATGGAGGGCAGCAGTGGGGCTCTGAGCATGTACAGGGGGATCTAAGCATGCATGGGGGGAAAACAGAGGGGACTGAGGGATGTAATGGTGGAACCCATAGGAACTGAGCAGCCACAGAAGGGACAATGGGTTCTGAGCATCACAGAGGTCAGCAGAGGGAATCTGAGGGCACCTGTTGTGAAAAAGAGGGACATGAGCTTGCCCAGGGGAGAAAAGTCAGCACTAAAGATATGCTGAAAGGACCATAAGAGATCTGAGTACTCAAGGAGGGGAACAGGTGAGATCTGGGTACACACAGAGGGAAATGAAGGTCACAACAGTGTACAAGGGGAAAAATGATGATCTGTGTGTTCAAGAACAACAGAGAGGGTCTAAGACAGCACAACAAGGTGAATGAAGATGATATGACAGCAGCTGGATAGCAAAAAAGTGCATCTGAGAGTGGCTGGAAGTGGAGAATGAATAAAAAGGGATCCAGAGAAGCACTCAGAAGGAACAGAGGGAATTTGGAAACATGCAAAAGTAGAATAGTTTGGTTGTAACGCACTCAGAAAGGATGGCAGCGTCAGGCAGTGCACAGTGATACAATATCTGGCATGATAAATCTGGCTGTGTTCAATAGGAACTTGAGAGATCACAGATTTCCTGTAGGGCAATTTACCAGGCATGATCTGGCCCAGTTGAATAAGAGCTTACACAATCCAGGTTCACAAATAGTGTGGTTTAGGGACGGAACAGGAAAGCAGATTCAGGACTGTTGGTGATAAATGCACTAACTATGGAGTGTTAATATGGATTATGACACAGTTACATATACATAACTATTCCCAGGTCTGCTCCAATGCAGTTGGAGGTGTGAAGCTCAACCAGAGGCATCCCTTCAGGGGAGAAGGAGAGACATTGTCCATCTGCTGATCTCAAGCAAGCAGTGATGCTTTCCCCTCCTTTTTTTGCCCAGAGATCCCACTTCGATACTATAATTTTTGGTTAGCTTTGTTCCATTTCTGGCCCTTGCTGGAGTCAGGGGCAGCCAAGGGACTCATCCCTTGTATTTCTCAACCAGTCCCATTGGTTCTTGACCAACTCAAGGTAGCTCTAAAGTAAGTCTGTCAAGTTACTACCCTTCTCCCCCACCCTGCACCTTCACCATCACTGACAGCTCTGCAGCTGCAGCTGGAATGTCCACTCAGGGAAAGGAAATGCTGCCCAGCACCTGGTTTTAATGTCTGCAAGGCCAAGAACCCAATATTTCTACCACAAGCATAATCCAGATTTTCAGAACTCTGTATTTCTGTTTTAAGACTATTCCCATTCAAATGCCCCATGTCCCATTCAGTTGCAGAAATGTTGGTCCTCTGGGATGGATCCACGTGCTTGAGTCCCCTACAGTGAATGCAGGGAACTGGAATCCTCTTGGGTGGCCTGATGTCCACTTCTGTGGCGTGTCTGACGGACACAGCGGCATTGCCAGATGGCTCTGAGAGACAGAAGGAGGAAGGGGGAGCAGGGAGAACACTCTATTCCCATTAGGGTGTATGTGGGGAGGACAGGGATGCATGGGGCATTTGGAGGGCTCAAGGGGCAACTGGGGGGTCCTTGGAGCAACTGATGGGCCTAAGGGTGAAGCTATGGTATCCTGGGGACAACTGGGGTAACTGCCTGTAACTGGTGCCCCTAAAGGGACAGCAAGGGATCTAGGGAAAACAGGGGAAGGTTGCAGGGTTTCAAGGGCAATTAGGGAATCTGAGGGAAGTAAAGGCAGCCTGGAGTGCTACTGTGTGCAAGGGGGAGATCCTGGAATGGGCCAGAGGACAAAGGGAGTCCCAGGAGGCATGGAGGGTCCTGTGAATTTTAGGAGTCCTGGCAGTCTTTGTCCCACCCTTGGACACCTGGGTCCCCTTGTACTTGCAGGGAATCCCGAGCAACTGAGCATCCAGAGGGGATAGGGAGTCCCATGCTGCTCTGTGAAGAGCTCCAGAAGCACGGGGAGTTTTAGAGTGCAGTTCAGCAGGTCAGGAGTACTCACATGAGCAGCAGAACGAGCGCCATGGAGCCGGCAGCCGCACACAGCCCCATGGTGGGTATGTGGGGTGGGGGCGTCTTGTCATTGAGCAGCACGGCTCTGAACGCAGCCTGGAGTCCTTTCTCTTCCTCCACACTTCCCTCTGACACTGTGGGGACCCAGGCCCCTCAGGTCATGGGACCCTGCACCCAGGGGCCAGCTATCCCTGCAGCTCTTGCTCCAGCCACCCACCTCGCTGTCCCCAGCGCCCCAGGCATCTGCGGGTCCCTGCTCCACCCCACATGCTCCCAGAGGAGTCAGGCACCAGGGAACACATACTCTAATCCACCTGCCCACCATCCTGGCACCCTGCTCACCCCCCTCCTGTGGACTCAGGTGTCCCAGGTCCCACTCTGCTCCACGCTGCTCCCTGCCCCCAGGGCACTCAGGTGTCCTGGCTCACCGTTGAGGTAGAAGAACTTGCGGATGATGGGCTTGGAAGGCTCCCCCAGGCGACAGGCAACGGTTCCTGGAGCAGGTTCCTCGATGGTCAGGCTCAAGGGCTTCTCTGGGTTCCCCTTCAGCTCCTTGAACAGTGCCAAGTCCTGTGTGCGCAGCTGGGGCATGAGGGGACCCATCAGCACTGCCCAGACCAGCAGGCACACAGAACTGCACACGTGCATTGTGTCCTGCACGTGCCTGACGTGTCCCCTTCATGCTTCCTGGACTCCTTGCTGGTGCAGGTGCACACACCTCCCATCCTGCCCAGATATGCACAGCCAGGGTGTACAAAAATCACTTCCCACACTTGCAGGAAGAACTCCTTCTCTGTGAGAGTGGTGAGGCCCTGTGTGGCAGAGCATCTCCTCCCCTGTAAGAGCTTATCTGCTGTTAATCAGCCAGTCAGGTAAGCCAAACAGGGTCCTGTGATGAGCTAATTTTGCACCACCATATTAGCAACACTCGAGCATCTCCCAACTGCCAATAAACATCGTACTGTCAAGGGGAGATGTGGAAGATAAGCTGGATTTCTGACTGACAGCAAGTCACTTTACAACTATAAAAGCCACAGCAAACTTCTGCAAAGTAGAAAGCTTCTATACATTTTCCTGGAAATGTGTGGAGTTTCTGCCATGAATAGGGACACCTACTTCCCAGTTAATCCCCCTGGGGCTGAGTGAAGGAATCTGTGTACATGATTGTCATTTTGGCAGTAAGTTACATTTGGCTCCTATTCAATGCTGTTTCTTTTGCTTATTTTAATATATATACCTTAATATAGTGCACCATTCTACGTTATGCTGTAATCTGCTAGAAGGTCTTTTAGTTTTATACTGTGTAGTAAGTAATTCTAATTAAAATCTTTCATCTATTTTGCCTGTTCATTTGTTTATTTAATAATTCATTTTTATAAATACATCTGATTTGCACCATTAGGAATTTTGGGCAAAAACAATTCCTAAGATTTAAACTGTTGCCAAATTCTAAGTCTAAGGAAGAATTTACCTCCATCTGAACCCATCTCCCTGAAAATTTAAATACACAAAGGAATCCTTTCTGACCCTCAGACTCAGCAGCAAGGCTTCTTTAATAAACTTTGTCTGAAGCTCCCACCCTCCCCACGACACCCTGGCACAGGTTGTGCAGGTAAGCTGTGGCTGCCCCATCCCTGAAAGTGTCCAAGGCCAGGTTGGCTGGCACTTGGAGCAGCCTGGTCTAGTGAAAGGTGTCCCTGGCCACCTCCCAGGGGATTGGAATGACACAAGCTTTAAGGTCTTTTTCAACCCAACCCATCCTGTGATTTTATGATTCTACACGCGCGCACATCTGTGAACGCACGCCTGCCTGCTACTCGTGTGCACAGCAGGCATCCTGTGTGTGCCAGACAGCTGCTGTGGCAGCAGTCACTGCACCTGCACCAGAATGTCTACTCACACCTTTGCAGGACCATGTGCAACTCACATTGGGGACAAACATCCAGGTGACGGGCAGGCCAGGGGAGATGTGGAAAGGCACATTGCAGCGCAGCACAATGGTCTCATCGGTGTAGGTCCACACGTCCTGCACTGGGAGCATTGACAGGCTCGTGAGATCCCATCTGCACATGCACTGACAGAGGGGACGGTGCTCCTGTGCTGGCTGCAGGGATGGGCAGATGTACACTCGGGCTGGTGTGCTCAGCGTGGGGCCATGGGTGAGTCCTCAGAGTTTTTCATGGGGAAATCCTGTGTTTTGGATCAACTCTGCTCACTATAATCTCATTATAATACTGAACACACCTTCATCCCAAGACCTAACTCCCTACAATGTACGACTGCCCTTGCTGAGCGCACGTTCTGCATTTTTCTAGCCTAGACCTTTAAAAGCAAAGTTAGACCATTTGACCTCAGTCAGTACCAGAGGTGTGACTGGAGTCACTCAAGTGCCACCAAACTTAAAATATAGTACAAAAATAACCTAAGAATGGAGGGAAGTTGAGGAAGATTTCCTTACCCTTAACACAACAGTCTCTCATGGCCCCATACCTGGGCAGTCCAGGGAAAACTGACAGTCTACGAGGCTGCAGGTACCACAATGGAAGACACGGGCTGCTGGCTGGAATCCTGGGAAAGAGACACTTGGTGGTCCCAGGGAAGTGGGAGATGTACTAGGAGACAGGGGAGGGTAAGACAGAGGGATGGGCACTCACCACAGGGTGGGATGCAGGCTGGAACTGGTGGGGAGGAAGCAGAAGTTAGACTGGGCATCACTGAGGACTCGTATCCTGGTAATGAGCTGTCAGGATTCAGCTCTTGTCCAGCCCAGATGGGGTCCCTGGGAGTTTCTCTAGGACAGGAGTTCCCAGGGGGGCTCCATACCTTTCTCCAGCTGGCTCAGCTTCTGCCAGATTGTTTTGACAGCTTCCCGCAGAGACTTTTTCAGGGGCTCTGGTGTGTCCCAAATATCCAGGTAAGACAATGTCCCCCTGGTCCCCATAGACCTATTCCAGACCCCACAGATCCCTTATGCAACTACCTTTGACTCCATATATCCCTCCTGAAGTCAGGGATATTCCCAAATATCCCCTCAAACTCCCCAGGAAACTGCACACCTTGAAATCCATATACCCTCAGGATTCCTCAAATATCCCTTTACAGCTCCCAGACCTTCATATATCCTATATTTCACCTCCACCCCATCCCCCTTCAAGATCTCCACATCCCATTCCCCTCGCCCAGCGTCTCATGTCCCATGTCCTATGTCTCACATCCCTCACTCTGCTCACTCTTGCCCCTTTGCTCCTCTAGGTAATACATAGCATCTGTAATGATGTCCCGAAGTTTCTCACGCTGTTCTGGCCCTAGAATCAGTACAGGGACACAGGAATCAGTACAGGGTTAGGGCTGGAGTTTCTGGGATGGGAAGGTGTAGAAAGGCCTGAGGGTTTCCGAGGGTTCCTGGAGTCCTGAACAAGATTTAAGGGATACTAGGAAAGGTCAGGTGTCCCCGTGGATTCCTAAGGTCCTAGGTAGGGTCAAGGGGTCCCCAGGGTATCTTTGGTCACAGATGGGTGATTCTCAGGGTTCCAGGCAGGTTTGGTATTTCCAAATGTCGCTGGGAGTCAAATCAGGACAGAGAAGACCCTGGCATCGTTGTGAGTCCCAAGGATGCTTGTCCAGAGTGGGTCCCTAGGGTGCCCATCTTCCTGGGACCCTGCTTGGTGTCAGTGTGAGGGCCTTGGTTGAAATGGGAAACCCCAGAGGGCTCTGGTGTTCAGGGTGGGGATCCCCTTTGGGATGGATGTCCCTGGTGGAAAGGAAGGACCAGTCAGGACAGATGTCCTTGGGCAGGATCCCAGTTGGGCTTGATGTCCCTGGGGACTCATGACATACCTACACTGACGGAGGCAAATAGTTTAGCAGCCTCAACAAGGGCCTCATGGCACATTTTATGTCTGGGGCTATCGACAGAGGCCCCGGTGATGTAATAGCACAGCCGTGCCCGCTGAAGGGGAGGCCCAAAGCAGAGCAGGCAGGGATGCACCTCAGGGAGGAAGGACATCAGGACCCACAGCCACAAACCAGGGCTTCTAGGGCTCCAAGGGACTAACATCAGCATCAGGGCCACAAACCACCAGCCCATAACCCCAAACCTAGCACCCAAGTGCCTGAGCTCCCTGGACAAAGGCAGGGTTCCAAGGTAGAACCTGGGCATCTGGGTTGCCAGGGAACAGGTAAGGTAGGAGGTCACACTCTAGCCAGGCATGCTGACCTCACACCAGCCAAAGGTGTGGGCAGAATCCAGCAAGGAATGTGTAAGCTTCATGTTTGAGCCCAAGGCTACGGCAGCACGGCTGCCAAACATGGCTGGGACTGTCCAGGACACGGTGTTTGTGTGTGTGTGTGTGTGTGTGTGTGTGTGTGTGTGTGTCCTGAGATTCCTCTGCCTCTCTCTATACCATATTCTTGAGTAGAGGAATACACACCTGGTGCGATGCAAGGTATTCGACCATTCAGCTCTCCAAAACAGAGAGGGAGTGAAAGAGAGAAACTACAAAATGTTATCATTAACTACAAAGCAAAAGACTCAGAGAGCAGCTGTTGGTTTTACAGGGGGAAGAGTTCCTGATGCAGGAAGCAACACATGTAAGTGTTTGCAGGTGAAAAACAAACACGAGACTAAAGACTCGTGCAAAACCCCAGTTTTGCAGAAGGCAGAAGATGCTGTAAGAGCTGACCTGGCACGTGCCAAAACATTTAATAAATGCAAGTTGTTATTTCCATCCAGCTTGCAAACATTCACTCTCATCTCTATCCTGTTAAAGAGCACTGAGATAGCAACCCACCACCAGCAGCCATGGCCACTGTGCAGGTGTCTGACAAAGCACGTGGTGACAAAAGTGACAACACCAAACCCAATGCTTCCCAACTCTCTCCTGCAAGGCAGAAACTAATGGGAACCCAGGAAATGTTGGAGACTTTGCCAGGTGATGTAGATGCCACAACACCTCCACTAGCAGAGAACTTCCTGAGCTTCAGCTGGGTTTGGGAAGGGATTTCCTAAAACCTCTGCCCTTCCATGCAGCAGAGCAAACCAGCAGCAGGAAAACCAGCCCTGGTCAATGGCCCTGAGCAATGCACACCAGAGTGCAAAGGATGAGTGAGGCTGTTAAACTCCAGACAGAAGCACACCACTGACTGCTGAGGCACAGCAGGCAGCACAGTCTGTGCTGCCCCACAGAACTCTAGGCTGTGATTTTAGCAATGAGAGAAAAAGAAAAAGATGTAATGGTATTTTTTATGATGCTGGGAAGGCAAAATGGATGGTTGGCACCTATTCTAAAAAGGGGGAAGGTGTGTCCTCTTCTGTACTTACTAGAGAGTCTCCTGTACAAGAATAATTCCCTTCAAAAATTCAGTAGTTCAGAACTGAAACTTGCACGCTTTTATTTGATCTGATTTTCTTGTCTGTCTTCTGTAATAGATGTTCTGACAATATTGTGGATGAATTGCAAACTCCAGAACTCACTTTCTTGAGCGTTTATTTCCCTGTAACATTCTGACTCTTGGACAATGAGCTAGTCTGCTTATCAGGGGAAAAAAACAATCAAACCAAGAACAAACTCAAAGAAAAGTATCATACTCCCCCAAATGGGATTCTGAAACGGACTTAATCCAGTGGTTTATGATCTGGATGAGAAGGAATGCTCTGTACCATGCATCCTGTTCATGGAGTGGGTAGAAACAGCTGCTTTGGACTTCCAGAGCTGTGGTTGGCTATCTCTCCCAGTTGTTTGTCTGGAGCACTGCTTGAGCTCCATCAAACAGTCCCAGAGCAGCCTCCCTTGGCAGGTGGGTGTGGAATGTTTAGATGGTCCTTTTGAGAAGAGCTCTAGGGGTTCCATGGCTGCAAGGCACCACGCCATGAGGTCACAGTGCAGGGGTGGGCATCCCTGCCAGCACCCACGGCAGCCACTGCGGGTTTGTCCTGGATCCCCTTGGGCAGCACAGCGAGGCAGAGGTGCCCGAGTCACTCCAGCCAGGCCAGCTCTGGGAGCCAGCACGTGCTGAGGGAGCAGAGGCCGAGCTGTGACTGCTGGGCCATGTCGGGTGTCCACTACAAGTTCTCCTCCAAGCTGAGCTATGACGTGGTCACATTTCATGGCCACAACATCTCCCTGGGGGACATCAAGAGCCAGATCATGGCCCGTGAGAGGCTGAAGGTGGCCAACTGCGACCTGGAGATCCTCAAAGCTGAGACCAGCAAGGGTGAGTGGGGTTTGGGCCCCGGGGCTGCCCAGGGGCAGTGGTGCAGATCAGCCAGGTCAGTGCCATGGGCTGTGGGAGCCATGCTCTGCCCTGGGGACAAAAGCCAGGGCGAGAAAGCATGGTGGTGCATCTAAAACTGGGTTGTACACCTGTAAAGGGATTCTATGATGTGCCATGTAATTCCACGTCAATACCCATTCTTTCCAACTGAGTCATACGTTTTCTGCATTTGTGTTGTTCTCAGAATACTCCGATGATGCACAGATCCCAAAGAACGTCTCCGTGATCGTGAAGAGAGTCCCAGCTCGAGCTAAGTGAGTATCCATGAAGCACTGGATTCCCTGTGAGGGATGTCAGGGTGTGAACTTCTGCTATGGGTATGGGTTTACAGAGGCACTTGGACTGTATCTGGTCAAAGCTGCTGTTAATTTCTTCCTTCACGGGTTAGATTTTAAAGTAGCTACTCTAAAGCAGACTCACATTGTTAGGTTTGTGGGGACCTGGGGTTTCAAACTCCAACACTGGTAAACCCTAAGGTGATTCTCTTGGTTTTGTTCTTGGGATGATTGGGCTGAGAGCCAAGTCATAGATCCCGTTTCCTCTGCATGAGGAGATTCCAGATCATATGTGTTGGCTTTTATTTTATAGTAATGACAAGTACACACTGCAACCATGCAGTTATAACTAACACACTGTAACTATGTAATTATAAATATCTATATTATAACATGTATACTATGTAATAATATGTAATAATTACATGTTCTTAGAAATAAACTTTTAATGTGTTCCCATCTGACAAGAGCCTGGTTGTCAGTATTTGACTGTTTCTTCCACTGTGGAAGGTGGGTTTGGGGACTGTGGGGTATCTGGCAGTTTTGCACACTGTCAGTAGAAGAGGGACCAAGAATTCTGGATGCCTCAGTATTTTGCTTCTAAACATGGCTTTGGTTTGGGGTTAATGGAAATATGGATGCTTCATACTGCACTGCCACAGCATCCTCCCTTTTGGGCTGGATGGCATGGACAGGATTTTCTGAGCCAGAGAGAGTTTTCAGCCTGGCAGTGGCTGATCTGATCCCAAGGGAAAGTCTTTTGGGAAACTTTCTCTTTCAAGGACAGTTTTTTGTAAATAGGTTTTGGTTCTCCAAACAATGTCACACACATGTTCTGAATGTATTTTTCTCTTGTTCCACCAGTGGGACCAGAGAGGTGGCTCCTTTGGCCAGTCATGTTAACCTGTGTGGGAACACCTTATAAAAAGAGTTGCAACCCCCAAAATAAAGGCTTCTGCCTCATTGGGAAAACCTCACTGCTGTGATATTGAATCCACTCTGCTATTTCATGTCCACCAGCGCCTCACCTGGTGTTGTGGTGCTGCCCTGCAGTGAGAGGATGATGCTGATCCTATCAGTTCCTCTGTGTGACCATCACGAGACAATGGCTCTGCAGTTGCAGCCATGGCAATTGCCCAGGCAGAGGAGCTTTCTGTCCCTCCGGCTGGAAACACAGCAGAAACATCCGGCAGAGCGGCTGATGTGTGGGAGGGATGAGGTTCTGCTGTCACGGGGGTTGTGTGTCTGATTCCTGAGGACCTGGATCAGACACAGATCACTGAGAATGTGGAGTCTCAGCAAGTTTGCAAATGCAAAAAATAGCCCCCAAAATATTGTTGCATTTTCAAGATCACCTGAAAGGAAATTCTGCCAGTTAAGACTCTTTTTTTCTTGCCCCCACAGAGCTCCTAAATTGCACCAACTCCTAGGAAAGGCTTCCAGGTGACCTTTCCACCACTATTTGTAATCACAGTAGCATCTCTAACACACTGGGCACTTTGGCCCTGTCATGGCTGAAGGATGGCAGAGATCTGAACACAGGGCTTGAGCTCCCACAAAGAAATATTGTTCTGAAGATGGAGCTGCTGACACTTCTGGGATTGCTTTGGCAGAGGAGGGATTATTTTTCACTGAAAAAAACCTGCATCCCTAAGTGTAAACACTGTTTTTCTGGCTAAGAACTACAGGAGTCTCCCACATTCACATGCCTGACAAAGAAACAGTAGAAGGTAGCTGGCAAAGTCAGGATGCAGGAAATATATTCCCTTTCCATGTTGTCAGCTTTCCCAGCCCTTGGAAGAAGATTTGAGTCCTCTATGGTTTATTTCCTCTGCTGGCTCCTAAATCAGCTCTGCATCCCCTCACCCAAACATTGCTGCCACAAAGCTTTGAAGCAGGAAAGACTAGGGGTGAACAGAGCGTGTTCTGGAAAGGGGCAGGTGGGGGTGGGTGTTGAAGGAAGGAACTTTGTTTGTCTTCTCCCACAGTCCTGGGGACAGCGGCAGGAGAAATTTCATTGTCTCCTCTATGGACTCTCAAGCTGACATAAAACCTGACTTGGAGGAAATTGTACAAAGGCTTCACCCACAGGGACTCTTTGCCCTGAACTCCAGTGGGGAAAGGATTCAAAGCCTCAAGAGCCCTACAGCTCAGCCAGGGGCTCACGGGATCCTCCTGCACCTCTGGCATGAGGAACAGCACCCCACTGCTTCCCTGGCAAAGGCTGATCCCAATGGATGCTCCAAACCAGGCCTTGGGTTTGCAGCAGGGGAGGAGCTGCCTTAGATGGAACGCACATCTGAGACTGATGACAAGAAAAACAGTGAGGCTGTTCTCTCCTGGGGGACCTTTGAGCACTTTCCAGCAAACAAAAGGACTACAGAACGGGCTGGAGGTGGACTTTGCACAAGGACCTGGCACGGGAATGGCTTCACACTGAGACAGGCAAGAGACAGGTGGGATACTGGGAAGAAATTCTTCCCTGTGAGGCTGGTGATGCCCTGGCACAGTTTGCCCAGAGAAGCTCTGGCTGCCCCATTCCTGGAAGTGTCCAAGACCCTATGTAAATAGGGCTTGGAGCAACCTGGTCTAGAGGAAAATTCCTTTCCCTGTCCCTGATGGGGTGAAATGAGATGATCTTTTAGGTCCTTTCCAGCCCAGGCCCAACTGAGACTCTGTTGATCCATGACTTTGTGAGGCTGGGACCCACTGGTTCCCAGGAGTGGAGTGGGGTGTGTTGCCTGGCAACGGGAGTTGTGATGAGGAGGGGCATGAACAGCAAAGGCTCCAGTANGAAGGGGGCCATGCAATTTGCAGCCATGAGGAAACTGCTGCAGGTTGTGCTGGAGCACCTGGACGTGCAGTACCTGACCACTGAGGAGCCATGGCCAGGCCAGCTGAGGGGCCCCTCGCTCGCTGAGGTGGCCACTGACATGAAAAAGATGAAGAAGGAGATTGCAAACAACAAGAAAC
Organism: Anthoscopus minutus; assembly: GCA_013399455.1. Taxonomy (NCBI): domain Eukaryota; kingdom Metazoa; phylum Chordata; class Aves; order Passeriformes; family Paridae; genus Anthoscopus; species Anthoscopus minutus. The sequence continues at coordinate 210,548 of VWYI01028460.1, forward strand.
ACATGTCCGAGGTAGAGGCTCGTCCCAGCCCCCTGGGGGCTCCCCCACCAGACAGCCCCTCCCCACTTCCTCAGCCAGCAGTGCTTGGCACTGCCCTCACTGCCCAGGCAGAGGCTGAGCCGCTGCCAGTGGCTCTTTGCTGTCTGCATGGGTTCAGAGCTCTGGCTCTGAGCTGGGCTGGGCCAGGTGGCACCGGGACCTGCTGGCCTGGCTGTGCCATGGGCTGCCTGTGGCAGGGTGGGGCTTTCTGGGTGCTGCTGCCCTGGCCATCACCTCTGGTATCCCTGCTCCTTGGACTGTTTCACAGGTTCTTCAGGAGGAGATTGGTGGGATGAAGGCAGAACTTTCTCGCATATCAGAGGATATTAGGAAGATCCAGAAGTCACAGGTCCGTGCAGACCGCTGTGATGATGAAGGTCATGTCACCCACCCTCCTCATCTCTGATACAACTTTCTCCTACAGTCCAGCATAGCAAAAGGCATGAAGAAGATCCAGAAGGCACGGGACGAGGTGAAGCACTGCTGGGAGCAAGTCATGGGTCTGAGACTGCAGCCAGTGCCCTCAGCTCTGCCAGCTGGAGGCTCAGCACCTCAGCCCTGCTGGATGCATGGAGAGTGCTGCCTGCAGGGCCCTGCACTGGCCCCCACTGCTCTGCAAGCCATGGCAGGGGTCAAGGCCTTGCAGTCCCCACTGACCCTCCCCAGAGGCTCACGGCCACCACTCCTCTCTCCTAGGAGATGACTCTTGTCCAAGATCTCCGTGAGGAGATTGACAAGATAAAGACAGCACAGATCCGCCTCGAAGGAGATATAAATAAGAGGAAGGAGACCTTTGCCTTAGTGAGCTGCTGGGTTGGGTCATCTTTGTGCTCTCATGGGGAACTTCAATGTGACTCCAAGAGCAGCGGGTTGGGGTCTCAGGCTTAGGGTCTCAGGACTGGGTGGGGGGCCCTGGAGCTTTCCATGCAGCTGAAGGGCTCCCACAGTGGGACAACATGATTTCTGTGCCCTGACTCTACCATCACTGGCCTTCACAGATAAAGAAGATGGGAGAGGACTTTAAACAGCTGAGAGAAGATGCAGCCGTGTGGAAAGAAGAGATCAGCAATGAGATCTCTCAGCAAATTGAGTAAGAGGACAAGAGTGGGTTTCATACCCTGGGGGGCTGCAGGGGAGCCCAGGGGCTCTGGGAGCATCCTGGTTTGCAGGCACAGCACAGTGCCCAAGCAGCCCTGTGGGGGTAACGTTGCCCTTGCCCCCATCTCGCTGGCCAGGGCTGTGCTGCAGGAGACAAAGCGTGAGCTACAGAAGATGGAAGAGAAGGAGCAGCAGAAGAATGCCATGCTGGAGCAGCTGATGATGGTGACCGCTCCTGGGGGCTTGGTGCAGTGCCCCCATTGTGTTTCCAGCCATATTCTCTGACTGGCTGGAGCCACATCCCATCTCTGAGCCAATTCCCTCTTCCCTTCGTGCAGCTTGGCGATATGGCGGAGACAACTGGGAGCCTACAGGAGGAGCAGGAAGAGGGGAGTGCAGACTGCTCCAAATGCACCTTCAAAACCAGAGTGCTTTTGGGAAAGCTTTTCAAGCGCTGTGAGAAACTCCAGGAGCAGGTGGACTCCCTGGAGTCACGGCAGATGGCTGTGGGCAAACTTGAGACAATGATGAGGAATTGGGCCCAGGTAGGCAGCTGGCAGCATGGGGGCCTGGGGAGGGGGTTGATGTCACCCCATGGCTGGATGTGCTGTGCTGTAGTGTAGGGGAGACCCAAACAGCACCAGTCTGTGGCATGGAGAGAAATTAAAGCTTTGATGCAAAATCCTTTTGTCACTGAGAGCTAATGGCCACTGGCTGAGTCATGCAGGTCTGGCCCGGTGGAGCAGCCAGCACTATGATTTTCCTTTCCTGGAGCAGGACATGGAGCGGCTGCAACACGTGGAGGCTACAGTTGTACAGATACAAGGGGATTGTGAGAAGCTCAGCTTAGTTTCTGGGAGCCTCCAGGAAGACTCTCAACAAAAACAGAAAGCGATCGAGGTGTGTTGATGAAAATTCCATGGTGTCAGAAGATCCCCCAGGCTCTCATTTTGACTCCAGGCAGGGATCACAAGGAATCTGTATCCCTACAGAGATAGCATTGGGCTTGTTCCAAGTGCCTTCCTTCAACCATTTTGGGTATGGGGAGTGGGATGTGTTCCTCTGGCCAGGAGGCTGCTCCAACCCTGCTGGGGTGTCATGGGGTT
>VWYI01028461.1:0-26563 GCA_013399455.1 Anthoscopus minutus
ACGAATTACACATATATATATTACAAATAGTAAGATCTAAATACAGACAACAAGAACTAGTTCCTTAATTTCTCTTATGCAATAGTAAAAGTCTGAAGGATATAAGACAATCTAATCCTAAAAGATGTGTTAATATCTTACTGTATCAGGTGGGATTTAATTTAATTTTCTTTTTTTTTTCATGTCAGAAATTCTGATATAATTTTTAACTGAAACACAAAGAAGGATTTTAAGGTACAGGCTTGTCTGCAGGTGATTAGCACAGGAAGAGCCTTATTTTCCATTGCATTGGCTCTTTGGAAATCTTTGGTATTCAGAGCCTTGCCTTTCTAGCACTAGATTTTCTTAAAATGCATTTAATTTTATTTGGACATAGAATTGTGAAATAGGTATTAATTTCATTTTACCATAACACTTAAATGTATTGCTTTTACATTAGGTGGAGTGAGTTTAGTGCACAGACAGACTAGCATATCTCCCAGGTTTCATTAAGAAAAGCAGCAGAAATTCACTCTACTGTAGGAAATGACAGTTCTGCTTTTCATATTAATCTCAATTTTAAAAAATCTCTGAGACAGAAATTGACAGTTTTAAGACAACAAAAAGGAAAAAAAAGGAGGGGGAAAGAAAAGAAGAAAAGACAATTTGTCAGTCTTTACATGAAACATTGCTTTTTACTCATTTCTGGCCTCTAAACATAAAAGATTTTGTTGGTATCCCCAGTTAAACATAGGAGATCAAAGAATCCGTGATATATAACCTGCTGTCTGTCTAGCAATAATTCAAGAAATAGATCAACTGAAAATTATAGAAAAATGTGCCAAAAGTTGCTAGAATGTAGCTCCTTTTTTTTTTCTTTTTAAAGAAAAAAGAGACAAATTGCAGGTGATCTTCCTTTATTGTTTCCTGTTATCACACAATTACTTAGGTATCAAATGGACCATTAAATTACATGAAGGAGAAACATCATGAATACAAAGTTCTTAAAGCACTTGCGTCAGAAATATCAAATTGTTATTTGTCTTCCCTGGCATCCACAACAGTATACTAGGTGCTCTGTGTGGTCTATACAATCTTATTTCTGAAGAATTTTACTTAGAAGAGTGAAAAATTTTGATTTTCTAGATAATATTCTAGATCAATAATAATAATAATAAAAAACAAACAAAAACTAGCTTGAATTATTTTGAATATCCTTTCTTTTCCTCCTACATTTCCCCTTTAAATTAACCCTTTCCAATTATTTGAGCCCAAATGGCTGAGAAAATAAATAAAGAAAGAAAAAATTAAGAAGAAGGAGAATTGTAGAGATGAGGATTGCTCTTTTTAACAACACTATCTCTTCCCCAAAAAAGTTGGAATAATATATTTTTGCTGTAAGCATGGATTTTTTATTAAGACTTACCATTGTAAAAAAATTCTACTGATTTTTTTGAGCTTTTTTATTCTTTTTATTAACTGCCCAAATAAAAGTAAGTTATCTGTAAAGATCTGTGATAATTTGGTGGACTTACTCTTTGTCAGATTCTTTTACAGCATAGAGTCAGAACTGGCAGAGTTCAGGTCCAAGTGCCATTCTCATTCCTTGGTGAAGGGAAGATGCCTCTGTGCCTGACATCAAAACATTGTAACATGGATTTTAGTGGCCTAGAACTCACTTTATACCTTTTGGGGGAAATTTGGATACCAAGCTTTAGGTCTTCATGTGTCTTCATAGTTCTAGTGTTGCATTTGTGCCTCTTTTAGACTGTTGCTAAAATAAACTCAAACATACCACTAATGCAAGATTTAGCTGTAACTTTGCCTATGGGAGGAATGTATTACTCAGACTTTGTGTTCTTTGCACTCCTCAAATGGATGATGTGTGAGTTTGAAAGGCTCTTTGATGCCAGAGCTACTCTGCTATCCCCCTTGTGTAAGCTGCTTTGAGATTTCCACATGAAAAGTGCTATAAAAGTTCTAAATGGTATTGCTGTTATTATTTATTATAAATTAAGCTAGACTGCACATTACTTTTTTATGTTTATGCTTGGAAAGGGGAATGTATAGATAACTCATATTTGATAATGTAGGTATTTGGAACATTTGCTCTGTGCCTTACCATCTGTGCCTTTCCATTATTAAAGCCAAGAGAGAGTTTTTACATGGGTGGAAACAGAACAAAGATGGCAAATTCATTTCACTCTTATATGTATTGAATCTGGGATGTCTCTTTGTTCACTTTCTAGTCTTCCTACTTCATCCAGCTGTAATTGTCAGCTTTTTGTTTTCAGTACCTTTGTGTCAGTTGCTAATGGTGCACATGACTGGGTTGTGAGAAACTTAATTATTTCATAAACTTCATTACATTGTCCCTATAAACATCTCAAAATCTAAAATTACATATAATTGTTTCTCATTAACAATGGCCTATAAACAGTTTATTGGTTCACCAATATTGAGTCTCTTTAAATTATATGTGCAGGACAAGAGGAAATAGCTTACATACTGTTAAACACACTCTGGACCATGAAAGAAAAATGCATGACAGCAAAGAAAGCAAAAATCCAACATGAAGATCAACACTGAAATTTCTTGCTTTTAAACAGAACTACTGAGGAATTAACTGAGAGCTTTAGCACAAACATTTAAGGTGTAATGAAATCCGTAGACATACCACAGATTTCTGGCAAAGATGCTATTTGCTGATTTCATCTTTTTTCAGATTATCTGTCTTGGCCACACTTGCCTTTAGTTTTAGGTTCATTAGAAAATCCTTCAAAGATAATTGTAGAATATGTTAATGCCTTGTATAAATGAGTCTTCATCTTCAATGTGGTGCCTGGCCACTAAAATGATATTAATTGCAATATTAATTGCTGCAGTGTTAGCAGCCTGCTAGATAATTGCAATTATGTACAATTCAAAGGCTGAAATCTTCTAAACTGAAATGTGATCTCCGGTTCCACAAACTGACTGTGGTCACTGTCAAGCATGACACACATTACACATGAGTGGCATTCAAATAAAGCCCTACATTTTCAGGAAATAATGTGTCGTAAGGTGTTTCTCATAAGAGAATCCAAAGCACCAGCCACATACAAAAATATGGCATAAATTTTTGGTTCACAGCCTTAATATTCAGACAGGCACAATATGAAAATGTATCAGAAAGTAATAAACAGTAACAGCCACATCTGTAACTAAAATTCCTTGTCTCTGTCCTAGTTTCAGTTAGAAAGAAGAAAATTTTCTTCCTAGTAGTTGGTAAGGGGCTGGATTTGGATTTGTGCTGAAAACAGTGCCAATAACACAGGGACGTTTCTGCTATTGCTGAGCAGCACTTGCACAGAGCGAGGCCTTTTCTGCTCTTCACACTGCCTTGCCGTTGAGGAAGAACATGGGATATTGGGAGGAAACACAGCTGGAGCAGCTGACCTCAACTGACCAAAGGGATATTCCAAACCACAGAGTGTCACACTCAACACATAAAACCGAGAAAGAAGGAAAGCAGGAATTTCCAAAGCAATGGTATTTGTCTTCCCAACTCACCTTTATGTGTGATGTAGCCCTGTTTTCCTGAGTATAGCTGAACACTTGCCTCCCCATGGGAAGCAGTGAAGTAATTCCTTGTTTTGCTTCGTTTATGTATGTGGCTTTTGCTTTCCCTGTTAAACTTTTTCTCAACTCATGAATTTTCTCACTTTTACTCTTCTGATTCTGTCCCCCACCCCACCAGGAGAGTGTGAATGAACGGCTGCAAGGAGCTTAGTTGTCAGCTGGGGTTAAATCACGACAGTTCCCGAAACTGAGAAGGTGGCCCCTAAGTTGAATGATTTTCAAAACTTTGGAGCCTCAAGAGTTCTTCCAGAATGCAAAAGGAATAGCCTATTTTTAGTTCACAGGTTTCAGTTTTGTTTTCTTTGATGTCTAAAAAGTGATATTGTAGGATTGTTGTTGATTACAGGCGAAATTGCTCAAGCGCCGTTTTTAAATGTCTTACATAATAAGACTATGAAATTATTCCACACATGGATTGTTTAAAACAGCTGCAGTAAGTGCCTGAAATTATTTCATCTAGTACAATGCCATTTTAACTACTTTTTTAAATTTAGAAAAATATATGCAATTAAGGTGCGATTACCGAAAAATGAAAGTGTCAGTGTAATTAAAATGCATTAAATGTATAAATACGCCCAAAATTCCTTCTAATTTATTTGTCTACTTCTATACTCTGAATTGGTTTTTCAAGATAATTTCTTTCAGATATATTTTAGGAAGCTTAGCTGGTGGAAAACATTTCCCATATGTCAAAATCATTTAACATCTTTCCCAAAATAGTTAAATTAACACTTATTTTAAAATCAAATTAGACATAACATCAAAAAAACTGTAGATCAGAATGTGAAAGTAGCAGTCCTGAGAGCTAATGTTCAATTAAACCAAGAACAAACTCACTCAGCTTTACTTTCAGCAGAAAGGCACTCCTAATTCTGTCTCCCTGTAACTGAATAGGGATGAACTGTTTACTGAAGAAACAGGACTGAAAAACTTGGAAATGGAAAAATTAGTATAGTGTAGAGAAAACGTGTCCATCTTCTCTCACTCTGCAACTGATAAAAGAAAAGACATTCTTACACAAACACTTTGGGAACTAATTGCCTGAAGGTATCACCAAGACCAAGAGCTATCAGGGTTGCAAACAAGATTTAACATTTACACAGATAACAAGAATATTCAAACCTGTAACAGTAGGATTAAGTTTTTGACCCTCCACCTATGACTTCAATGGTGTGAGATCCAGACTGGAAAAGAGGAATTTGGAAAGGATAAAATCCTCTTCCTTCAGAATATAAGAAAGGTCTTAACAATCAGAGATTAGGAAAATATTTTTCTGACAATGAATCTCATAAGTTTGTGATGAATATTTCTTCTCTATTGTATTAATTTGGCCATGAATTAGTCTTCATCTTTCTTTTTAGGGTAAAGCCTAAAAGCACTATCAAAATCCTCATCAATAAAATGTAAGTCAGTCACAAATAGAATGGATCCAGACTACTGAATTTTAAAGTACTGTTAGAAATAGTAACCAATATATGCTGAGAAAAACTAAAATATGGGGATTTCTTATTGTATCTAAAAAAGTATTGTACATCAACTCAAGTCAAACTGAAAACAAATAAATTCTAAGGAACTTAAATGTATCTTGCATGTAATATATAATATGTATATTTCTGCCTATAGAAGTATTCTCAATATTTTCTGGCTGTAGAAATTGCTCTTTTACGTGAATAACAGAAATAATACTGCATATTTAAATGAAACCTGCACAGATGAGTATCTACACTTTACATGTTCACTTGAAGTCACCTACCAATAAACTATGGCTGAATTGTTCACAATAAAAAACATTGTCTAAAATGAAGGCTCTTCCTAAACATTGAAAGTAAGTTAGAAGTTTTAAATTAAAAATAACTTAGTCTTTAAATACTCTCAATACTTCAGAAACATGATTTTTGCCTAGGAAGGTTGTTGACTTCAACTGTGAGTAAATTTTAAAGAAATTTTGTAATTGGGAAAGTACATGTATATTTGTATTAGATGGTATACTCAGAAGGTGATGTTTTATAAATAAAGAAAAAAATTGTACCTTTTGGACACCAGCTCGTTCCTAGCAAAGCAGGAGACTATTACTCTTTGAATTAATCATAAACAATTGCATATAGCAGCATAAACTGTTCTTTAGTTTCTTCACAGAAAAGATGTAACAATTTCCTTTTCAAGTTTGGAGAGTAATTTCTAATTCTACTTTTAACATTCTGACTGAAACCTAAGACTACAGAAGATTGCTGCTGGATATGACTCTTGCTATTAACATTTTTGGTATTGTTACTGATGGCTCTGACCTCACACTCCTTGAAATTTATTGAACTTGGATAGATCCACATTAAACATTTTTCAAAAAAAGACATCATTTTTCTATCATTTTTAGGCAGACATAGTGAAGCAGACCTTATTTGGAATGGATTCTGGATATTAAAGGTGATACTGGGAATCTTCTAATTTCACACCAGAAGTTTAAATGTTACTCATGTATCATGGAGAATTTCAAGTGTCATTGTAATATGAACAATACTGCACAAATAGATCACCCTGGCATGTGTATTCCAGTTCAAAAGAGAATCATTAACTTCTCCTAACAAGCATGTTATTAAGTTAAAGAAAATTAATCTATCAGCTTCATGTGGTTTTGGCGAGATGAGGGGGATGTGTAGTGGTGAATTGTAGGTGCAAAGCAATAGCAATCCCTGGTCTTTTCTACTTTGTTTGGAGTTATTTATATCAAATGATCGCCAACATTTCTTCACAAGATAGCCTCTCCTGGAAATAGAAATATTCACATTTTTTCCCAGAAAATTTAGACAATACCTTTATGTATATTAACTTAATTTCAGTTTCAGGATCTCATTAAGATTTCAGATAATGGACAAAACTTTCAGATAAAATCCATTTCTCACTTCATCTGTTTTTAAATAGGTACAAACCATGATATTTAAAAACTTTGCTTTTATTTTCTGTACTTTTAACAAAATCTACATGTTATCCTCGCATTTTCAATAATAACAGAGCAATTTTCTGTAACTTTTACATAAACATAATGAATTATTGCATCATCAATAATTCATAATAATGAATCCTGAGTTATAGAATCATAGAAAAATCAGGATTGGATGGGACCTTAAAGATCATCGATTCCCATGGGCAGGGACTTCTCCCATCAGACCAAGTTGCTCAAGGACTTGTCTAAATTGTCCTTGAACACTGCCAGGATTGGGTCATCCACAACCTCCCGAGCAGCCTGATGCAGTGATTCACCACCCTCACAGCCAAGAATTTCTTCCTAATATTTATCCTAAATTTCTCATTCAGTTTTTTCCCATTACTCCTTGTCCTATTACTACTTTCCTGACACAGAGTCCCTCTCTGGCTTCCTTGTAGGTTTTCTTTGGAGGTGTCTCAATGAAACCTCTTGCCCAGGCTGAACAGCCTGAGTTTTGCTTGTCTTCATAGGGGAGGTGCCCCAGTCCTCTTACCAAATTTGTGACCCTTCTCTGGACTTACCCAAATAATTTCATATCCTTTTACACTGGGGACTCCAGAGATGGATGCAGCACTCCAGATGGGGTCTCAGAAGAAAAAGTTAGAGGAAGAAAATCACCTCCTTTGACCTGCTGGCAATACCCCTTTGGATGCAGCCCAGGATTGCTCTGGCTTTCTGGGCTGTGAGCTCACACTGCTGGCTCATGTTGAGTTTTTCATCATCTATCACCCCCAGGTCCTTCTCCACAGGGGTCCTCTCAACCCAGATGTAGGACCTTGTTTTGTTAAACCTCATGAGGTTGCCCAAGCCCAGCTCTCCAGCCACCCCTTCCCCCAGCACACCCCACACAGCTCGGTGTCATCAGTGAACTCGCTGAGGGTACCCTCGATCCCACTGTCCGTGCCACCAGCAGGATGCTGAGCAGTGTCAGCCCCAGGGCTGACCCCTGAGGGTCACCATAAAACAAATGGATGATACATTATCAGGCTGACTGTACAAAAGAACATACAGAGCAAAAAACCACAACACACCACCAGATCAAAACCCTCCAAAAAAGAGGAAAAATCTTAAGACCATGTATTGGAGACCAGCGAATCAAATTTGCCTAAAATGGAAAGAATCACGGTGGTAAATGAGCAGAGCAAAAATCTTTGAATACTTGCACATTCACAATGAAAATTACACAAAGGACCACTAATTTTTACTTTGAAAAATGGATAATACAGGGTAAGAAAATACTATAGTATTTAGTTTTCATGCAGTTACTGCTATGGATAATGGAGTCAGCCAGATGAGGAAGGTTTCATTAAAATTGCATGCTGCTTCTCTATTTCATTTTTAAACTCTGGTTCACAAAAATTTTCCACAAGATTTTCTGTATAGATTTTTTTTTCACATGAGAATCATGCTATATTAATACCTTTATTTTAAGGAGTCACATTAGTGTCAGGAATATCAACAATATAGTTCAATGCTCTGGGATAGTCTCATCCATTAATTATATTTCATTTTTTCTAAGAGACAGATTACATTAGTCTGGTTGTTTTGAAGAAGGGAAATTATAATATTTTAACTGATAATATTGCTAAGCCACTCTTCATCATCTTGGAAAGGTCATGGAGAATAGGAGAGCTACCTGAGGACTGAAGGAAAGCCATTGTCATTCTAGTCTTCAAAAAGATAAGAAGGATGACCCAAGGAGCTACAGACCAGTCAGTCACACCTCCATCCCAGGAAAGGTAATGAAACATCTCATTCTGGGTGTCATCCCTAAGCACATGGAAGACAAGCAGGTTATTGAGAGTAGTGAACATAGATTTTCTAAAGGAAAGTCCTGCTTGACCCATCTGATGAGCTTCTATGATGGAATGACTGGCTAGATGAGGGAAGAACAGCAGATGTGGTCTATTTGAACTTCAGCAAGCCTTTTGACATTGTCTGCCATAACATCCTCAAGGGTAGCCAGGAAGTTTGAGCTGATTGAGTAAATAGTGAGGTGGATTGAGAGCTGGCGAATGGCAGAGCTAAAGGACCTAGTTAGAACCCTTTAGTTACCACTTCTGCCCAGGAGACAGAAGCACTGTCTCTGGGTCTGTCTGACTTATTTATCAGTGACCTGGATGTTTGACTTATTTGTCAGTGACTGAATGAATAGAGAGAGTCTCCTCAGCAACTCTGCCGATAATAAAAACTGGAAGAAGTGTCTGACACAGCAGCAAGCTGTACTGACATTCTGTGAGACCTGGAAAGGCCAGAGAGTTGGTGGAACCTAATGAAATTAAACAAAGGCAAATGCAGGGGCCTGGACCAGGACAGGCTGGGGGCCAACCCACTGGAAAAGCTGAGGGAGCTCAGAGTGTTTAGTCTGGAGAAGATGGAGTGGAAGCCTGACCAGTACATGCAAATATCTTCAGGTCAGGCTGCAAGAGAATGGGGATAGATTCATTTCAGTGGTGCTCACTAACAGGATAGGAGGCAACAGGCACAAACTGAAATACGGGAAGTTTCAGTTGAATATGAGGAAGAATTTATTTACTCTGAAGGTGATGGAGCACTGAAACAGGTTTCCAGATAGGCTGAGGTGTCTTCTTCTCTAGAGATACTCAAAACCTGCCCAGGTGTGAAACTGTGCAACCTGATCTGTGCCAATCCACTTCAGCGGGGTGTTTGGACTAGATGATCTACAGAAGTCCCTTCCAACCTTCTGTGACTCTGTGACTCAATTTCCTTCCACAATTTTGGTTGTGATAAGCACAGTTTGACAGCACCTAAGGCTTAGATTGACTATAAATTGAAAGTACCCATCCAGGTTTATTTTCACAATGTGACAGTCTAGAAGATCTCACAGGACTTTGCAGTTGAGATTCTCTAGTTCTGTTATTAAATCAAACACAGTGGTTTATAGACCAGAAGTCAATAATGGTCTTCACCCAAGTGCCACTGTCCATTGCAAATGTTCATAAGTAAATATTTTCAGCAGAATGAAGGAGTAAAATCTCTGTAGTTCAAGACTTTTTACTTGTTACTTCTATATAGAATTGATTTTATTTTTGTTTTTAAACCACCAAAAAAAGCCTTTCATCTCTGTATTAGGAAGAGAGAGTGTTTTCAGTGTTAGATTGTTTAAGAAAGAGTGCCAAAGGATAGAAACCTAAAAAGCAAGCCAGAACCTTTGAAGGACTCTGTAATTTTCCCATAAATTCTGCCTTGAGTGCAAGTGCAAAATATAATCACAGAACGAGCAGAACTTTAATTCTCCATGTAGACTAGAGATTTTGATTTAAAGTGAGAGTGGATCCTTGTGGAAAGATGTCTTGGGGTAAAATCAGGCAAAACTAAGAAAAGAAGTTGTAATGGTACAGAAATTATAGGGGAAAACACAGCTGCTATTCCTTTACAGTTGGTGTGCTCCATGATGATACCCCAAGAGGAAGCACTTGCTAAGGGGGACAGAATGGAGGGTGGAGCAGAGTGGAGACACGATGTTGTGTCCAGACTCTGTGGAAATTCTTTCAGCACAGGGAACTCGGTGGTACTTTGCAGCTGAGAAACCACATAGCACCTGTCAGCTAGTGAAGGGAGATGTCCTGCTGCTGAGCCAAAAACTGGGATGAAATCCCTCTTCTTAAAGTAACTTGGTTCATTATAGCCTAATTTTAAGATTAATGCACACATCCATCCCAAAGTTTCCCACCTCCAAGGTACAACCATTCCTCACTGGGCATGTGCACTATGTTTTTTTAATGGAGTACATGGTATATTTAAAAGCAAAGTGAAAGAATTTTGCACCAATCAGTAACAATGTGAAGCAGAACTAGAGTCACCCAAGCTCCACCTAAACATAAAGAAACAGTATAAAAATGGGTCAAGAATGGAGGAAAAGTTAGAGAAGACACCATTGCTGGGATCAGTCAACAGGCTGAACCTTCTTTCTCCCTCATAGGGATGCCTATTGGGTAAGAACTACTCTGTGCATGCTGAATACTTTTGTTGGGGATTCAGGATAGTGATTTGAACATGTTTTTGCAGTCAGATACTGTCATTGGTAATCCTTGAAGACCTGTCACAAAATTATATTAATGAAGAGTGTTATGCTGTAAAGTGTTGATGAGTCCTTCACAGGTGCTGGCAGTCGCTGACAGTGGGAAACATTATTGAGTAAAGTGGAAGACCCACTGAGGGGGTCATAAAGTGAGAAGACCTGCTGAGGGGCCTCCCTTGTGCTGTTGGTGTGTGTCACTGATTAAGTTAGTCCAAGTGCCCTCCAGTCCAGCAGCATTGCTCAGTGAAGGGTTCCCCTAAAGGGGCACTGACAGACTGGTCATGTACTAGGGTCTCCTTTCCTAGGGCCCTGGCAGGCCAATCAAACACTAAGGGTCAAGAAAATCTCATCTTCACATGACAACTCCTTTGTCCTAAAAGAAGAATTTAATTGAGCTCTCTTGTGCATCTCAGCTTGTCCAGTGTGTCAAATGTTACATCAAGGTGGTAATCCACACCTTGGCACTAAAATACACGAGTTTCTATCCTCATTTATACACAGAGTATTTCTTTCACTGTTGTATATTGGATGTAAGAAAAGGAAAATAAATTTCTATAGATTTATGCATCAATATTCATGGATATGTATATGGATTAACCTACATGTAAACATGAATATTATAATATTTGCTCTCTTTTCAATTAAGATTTTTCTGTGATATTTAAAATTTGTGAAAAAAACCCCAAGTTATCATTTCCATCTATTATAAGTGAAGTGAAACTTGGAGTTTCCTTTCTTTTGCCTTAAAAATATATTTACAACTTTCAGTCAGCTTTAGTCTTGACCAAAGTGTTTGACAGAGTTTTCAGCTAAATTTGCTCTTGTTATGCTGGACTCACATCTACACTGAAGGTAGGTGTCATGTATTGTTTATTTGCTGTCTTGTAGATGAGACATTTGGAAGTAGAAAATACACAGGCTCAACAAACCAGCCATGTTTTTCCGCTAAGAACTTTATCTTTGTCAGTGCAAACATAGATAAAAACCATCAGAACTGGAATACAAATATTTCCTTACATTTGAGCTTCTGACTCAGTTCTTAGGCTCTCAGTTCAAATAATCATTTTTCAAGTTTTCCTGAGAATATTTCTAATAACCCTTTTTGAGACCATTTCTTTGAGTCTGTTATTTACCATTGTTTGTATCTTTTGTTACGAACATAATGTAAATTTCTGACTATCAGCATGTTGTGTTACTGAATTCACTGTTACATAAAATTTTATATATTTGATATCTCTTTATTTTAGTATTATCTGTAAGAGAGAAAGCTTTTTCTCTTGCTGAAACTGAAAACAAAGAACATATTATTAGCTGAGCATGTATATTTTAATAGGGCTTTCAAGTCTTCATATATACTCAACAGTTTAGTTCCCAGAGGCTTTATTTTTAATTTATCTTTAATATGAATGTATTTCATTATTTTAAATGTTTGCAAGTGTAGGACTCATTAAGCAAAAATATTAATACTGTTGTCCCTATCACAAAATTAGCAAGAATTTTTTGTTGTTCTTATGTATTATCTTATATTCTCTACATTCAATACCTCAATGGGTAAAATATCTCATGCTCATTTTAATGATGGAGCCTTCTTTTTAACTGGTGAAAGATACAGGGCGCAATCCAAAATTTAATACACAGCCCTCTGGATTTTGCTGGATTTTGGGACGTGTCTTAAGTGAGCTATGCATTCCTGAACCACTCAGGAAATTAGCCCCAAAACTACCTCATGAGACATGACCTCATCTTTATAATGAGCACTGGACAATTTGTTTCAGTAATGGGTATAATGGCAAAAAGCCAAGGAGGGTAGGGGAGAATCTTGTCTGCTATTTTTTGTCAATCTAGGAATAATGTAAGCTTTGTACAACATACAAAGCATCACTTAAGGAGCTGTGCCCAAACTCCTAAGGATGAATTCTGCTCTCTGCTACAGGCAGACAGCTCTCAGTGAGAACAGTGGGTATAGTCTATGCATGTCTGAATTTAAAATTTCTTCTAGAACGTGTTGTTTTGTAGTGTTTGTTTTTGGGTTTTTTTTTTCCAGTGGATGTTCTCTCAAACTCTTTCCCTTTTATCTGATTGAATGAGACATTTTTTTTATTCTGTTACTACACCAGTATCTTTACTTCAGTTTATCAATCAAAGCATTTCAATTGTGAGACCCTTCAGTCTGTAAGCATGTTGGGGTAAGGGTTGCTTTTCACTCTGCATTTAGTGCTCAGGAGTATATTGTGTTTTAGACCCATGTTATTCTAGTTTTAAGTAATCTTAAGAAAACCTTATAAAGAAAACACAAATTGGGTAAGAATTGTGTATCTGCATCTGATTTATCTGGAAACCTTCAGTCACTTCACGCTCTGGTGATACCCCGCATGGAGAAGGCATAGATTTTTCTCATTTATATTTACTGACCATTGATATAAACAATTGCAGTTAATTATGTTTTCACAAAATACTGTGTAGTCTTAATGTTTTTTGTACTATCCTTCTCTTGGGGGGTTAGATGGCCTTCCTTCCATTCCTTCTCACTTGTGGAATTTTTCCCCTTAGCTGAGGAAAACCTGATAGCGGCACTTTTTGGGTGATTAATAAAGACAAAGAGTTTGTCTGGGCCCAGGGGGGAAGGAGGGGCAGGAAAAAAGGAGGGGAGGTGGGGGGCAGCTGCAGGTTTCTTCGGTTTGAGGGCGGGACACTCTCTTGGAGCTGTTTTGGCTGAGGGAGAGGATTTCTCCATCACCCAGACGGAGCTGCTGCTTCTTTTCCTTCTTTGTGGCCCTCACACCCCTGTCCTGTCGGACGTGCTGCAGCGCAAGCTGCCACTGCAGAGCTGCTGAACACCTTATCCACCAGCCCGGGACCTTCTTAGCAGAACTTTTGATCCATCTCATCCACCCGCCCCGATTTCTGCTCATCCCTGCTATTCCAGCTGTGTATTCCCCAGAGCCCTGCAGGAGCACTGGGACTGACTGTCCGAGGGGGTTTGTGAGGCACAGCCTCTCCTCCACCCTTCCTGTCTCAGCCGAGAAGGCTGCCACGGGGTCCCTGGTTCTGTTTTGTTGTTAATGCTGTGGTTATTGTTGTTTGCCTTGTTCTACATACTAATAAAGAACTGTTATTCCTATACCCATATCTTTGCCTGAGAACCCCTTGATTTCAAACTTTTAATAATTCGGAGGGAGGGGATTTGCATTTTTCATTTTCACTTCAAAGGAGGGTCCTGCGTTCCTTAGAAAAAAAATAATCTGTCTTCCAAACCAGGACACCTTCATACTTAGGGAAGATAGGTAAATTAAACATTGGAAAGCAAGAGACACAGTTTTTGTTGTTGAAATCAATTCACCTCAGAAACAATGGACCTTGAAAACAGAGAGAATTTATGATTCATGTTTCTGTTAGCAATGACCATTTGACACACTTAGACCTAAGATTCACATAAACATTTTTATCTGAAATGAGACATTAAGACTAATTATGACATTTTATAAAAGTAATTGACAATGATGTTAATGAGAAATAAAATTGTTTCAACTTTAATTAGAGTTATTTTCTTGTTTTTATAATGTTATGTAAGTGACATATGGATCTCAGTGTTTTGTCTACTCCAGATTGTGCACAATATACATTCATATATATATATAGCCCAACAAAGCAGCATATAAAGAAAAACAATCTAAATTTTATAGGATCAGAGAAAAAACAATAAAAAAGGAAAGTACAGAAGTGTTCAAAATAATGTATGATTTAGGGACATTATTAAATAAAATAAATAAGATAATATCTTCTAATAACTAGATGTGACGGTTTATAGAACTGCAATACAACTTGTTCCAAATTAATAGAAAGGAAATAAATATATACACAATTCATCATTAGCTTGAGATAATTATTCTATAAGCTGTCTTTTAGGTCAAGGCTCAATCGGATTCAAATCATTCTATTATATTCATGGACAACAAGAATAACTATGGTTACAATGAGAAAGTCACAAAGTCAATGTGTCAAAACTATAAAATATCATTATTCATGTAGGATAAAGAAAAGCTTCTTCTATGTCAGTCCACAATCACACATTAGTGCTTCTCCTGTACAAAAAATTTGTTATTGTCAGAAAAAAACCCACAAATGGCTGGAAGTTTCCCTTCTGACCTGGACTAATTACTACAGAAGTGTCCTCTCCTGGTGAAAACGGTCTTAATTTACTAAGAGTCATGAGAACATCTATTCATGTATAAAATCATAGAATCATAAAATGGTTTATGTTCAAAAAGACCTTAAAGATATTTTAGTATCAATTCTCATGCCATATGCAGGACCATCTTTTCCAAATCCAGGTTGTTCAGTGGCCTGTCTTAGATGGCCTTGAATGCTTCCAGGTATGGGGCAACCACAGCTTTTCTGGCCAACCTGTCACCACCTTCACAGTAAAGGATTTTTTCCTTGTATTTAATCTAAACCTACTATTTTCTAGTTTAAAACCATCCCCCCCTTTGTTCTATCACTACATACTCCTGTAAAAAATCACTCTTCATCTTTCATGTAGACTCCGTCCAGGCACTGGAAGGCAATGCTAATGTAACCCTAAAGCCCTCTCCTTTCCAGGCTGAATGATCGCAATTCTCTCAGCCTTCCCTTATAGGAGAGGTGCTCTATCCCTCTAGTCATCTTGACGTTCCTTCATTAGACTCATTCCAACTGGTCCATGTCCTTAATGTGCTGGGGATCCCAGAACTGGATGCAGCACAGCAGGTGGGGTCTCACCAGAGTGGACTCACGTAATTATGTCACTCAAATGGCTTCTCATGAGCCCAGGGTACAATTGGCTTTTTGGGATGCAAGTGCACATTACTGGCTCATGTCCAGCCTCTTATCCACCAGCACTTCCAAGTTCTTCTCACAGGATTACGCTTGATCTTTTCACCCTCCAGCCCAGATTGATGCTGGGGGTTGCCCCAAATCAGGTGCAGCACCTTCTCTTGGTCTTATTAGACCCCATGAGATTCTCATGGGCCCACTTGAGCTTGTCCAGGTGTCTCTAGATGACATACTGCCCTTCAAGTGTGACAACCACACTCTTCAGTTTGGTGCTATCTGCAGTTTGCTGAGGGTACACCTCATCTATGACATTAATTAGATAATAAATAACACTGATCCCAGTACAAACTCCTGAGGTTTGCCACTATCACTGGTGTCCATCAGGATTCTGAGCTGTTGACCACTACCCTCAGGATGTCACCATCCAACTAAATCCTTACCCACTTAAAATGAGTACTTCGTGTCTAAAGTCCACAAAAAGCCTCTCAGTCCTTCTACATGTATGATGCTTTTGCTGGATGTCGTGGTTTAGGAATGGCACTCCCCAGTTTAGTGTCCCACCCCACACCAAGACTATCCCAAATCAGATGCTGCTTATTTGTTCTTTTCCCTCTCCATTCCTCCTTCTCACACTGGAGATTGAAAACTGGAAGCACAAAAAGGTGATAAGCTTGGGTTGGGATGAGAACTGAAAAGAGAAGTGAGTTAAGAAAATGAACAGTAAAAATATTAATAACCAAAGTATACAAAAAGAGAGCTTACATACAAAAGGCCTCACTGAAGACTCCAGGCAACAATGCACAGTAGTTCCCTACACCACCATGCCCTTCTTCTTACTGCAATGATGACCTGAGGTGGTATGAATAACAATCTAGACATTCCCACAGGGGTCCCAGCCCCTCCTGCTCACAGCTACTGAGAAAAATTAACTCTGCCCTGTCCAAAACCAGGCCACTGGATCATTCAATACAAGAACATTAAGAATGTTGAGCCATGATGAGCCTCCTCTTTTCCTTGAAATTTAACTTTGTTTATATTAAATGGGAATCTCTAAGGTTAAAACATGGCAGAGAAAAAAGGGAAACAAAATCTTTACAGTTCAGGAAGGTTGGACAGACTTCATATACCTCAACATCAAACTTCACTTGATTTTGTTTTCCCTTCTCATTTCTCTAGTCCATGTGAGCTCAGGTCATGCCAGGATGAAACTTTCAAAATCCTCACCAATTAAGTTAATTCTGATGGTGTGTACTCATGGCAACTGTTGGTATAAGATACTGCGAAACTTGTGTAAGTCAGCATGCCAAAAAGTAATTGGTGGCAGTATTCCAGAAAGAATTAAATTCACTGAATAGCTGTTAATAAGGTTTTACTCATGGGTATTTCTCTCTCATGTTCCGTGTTGGTTACCCTAACAACAGAACTCTCCCTCGTGAATTAGCGAAATAGACTAGATAAAACAATATAAACGGAACATATAAAAATTTATATTAAAGGATGAAAAGCTTAAAGGCTTTCCCTAATGCCCTCATCAATTATAACAGAGCATGTCACATCCACATAGGATGCAGAGATTTTGATGAATCATATAAGAAATACATGTATGTACATATACATATGTACCTTTACACATGTACCTTTACACATGTACTTTGAATTGTGAAAGAAGGAAGCTGTTTTGGTTTCCTTCATCATACTCATAGAAGCAATCCACATAATAAGGAAAAAACCATGTACAAAATATGAGAATTACCAAAGACCCTATTCTTCAGCTGCAACATGGGCAAGAGATAGGCATATTATAGGAAGTGGCATGTAGTTCACATGAAGAGTATGGATTTTATGAATTTTGCAATTCCCCTGTAGATCAGAGTTCTCCTTTTCACCCTAAAGATTGCTCATTAGCATTTGTAGCTATCCCCCACATCCTCATCTAAACATCATAACCACCTAACAACAGTCCTAAATTTTCTTTGCTTCATTCAAAGAGAAAGGGATTGAAATCCCATATTTAAATAATTTCATTAGTGAAAGTGTTATACTCTCCTGACTCCATTACTCATGAAGCACCCACAGATAGATTAAACTACTGCATACAGTAAGATCAACAGGACTTTAGGTTTAGTTCAGGTTGCTCTGAAAAAATCTTATATACTAACCATGGGTCACCTGTAAATACATTTTTCTGTAAATCTTGAGTCAGTTCCCAGTGAAACTGTGCCAAAAGATATCTGGGAGGAACATGTCAGCAAGTACTTAAAAGTAATCCTCACATCTTTCCTCCAGCAATTCATTTTGCAGTATCCTTTCCTGTCAAACTGGAGATGAAAAAATTGCCCTCTCTGCACTGATGAGATTGATTTCTTTTAGATGCAATGTTGTAACTAGTTTACGTAAAATAAAATGTGTGTCACAAAAAATAAACCACATAGTGTCACTGAATAAAGGAGCAAAGTGTTTCTTTATACTCATGGCAAGATTTATTTTTGAGTAGGACAGTAGTATCAAAAGAATGTTTTCTAATGTGCTGTTTAACACATTAGAAACTAATGTGCTGTTTAACACATTACTTCTTGTCTGTTTGTCTGGCAATACAAATAGCATGCTGTGTTACAGCTAAATGGCCTAAACTATGAAGGCTTGCTCTAAGCTTTAAACATACCTCAAAATATAGGCTATGCCACGAGTAATTTTCATATAACTATTCATATTTTTCTTCTCAAAGGTGCTTTGCATTGCAAGAAGAGCTATGTGGAACAGGAAATATTTTCTAAAAATTGAGGGAAAAGGAGAAAAGAGAACAAAAAGTGTCAACAAATTTACATGTGTATTATGCCAGTACTTGTAAGATTTCTATATCTGTGTATGTGTCTGATGTGATATCTCCACTTACATGCATCATCACTTATTTCAACCATTTCTCTAAAAATGGCAAAATTACTATGGCAAAAATACTACAAAACTTACCTGGTATGAATCATGGAGAAACATGTCAAATTCTTCATTTTAATGATTCTGTTTAAAACAGTGGTCACTTCAGAATTTCAAGAAAGAGAGGAGTTCTGGTGTTCAATGACTAAGGATGTCAATAGGTCTGTTCTACATAAAGAACTTAGGAAAGTAGAGAGAGATCATTTTGAACTGTTGAGAGAATGGAGAAAATGGAACAAAAAGTCTTATCAAATTTACATGTGCATCCCTTTGTTTATGAAAGTACTATTTTGCTCTAAGTGCTGCATAAAATCAAGATAACAGGGAAAAATAATTGTATACTAAATTATGCTTCATTTGTAACACTGGCTTTATTCTGATTTTCATTTAAGTGAACTTTCCTTATGTCTTTCTGGAAAAAAATATGAGGAAGAAGACAGATGCTACAGATTTACTTGAATTCACTTGACCATCCTGCTTATCTACAGAATGAGACTTCATCTTGTCTCTTCAGCTTGTACTATGGCAGCTGTTCATCTCTGTATGATCATGTAGTGTACTGGGTGGTTAAGAATAGGATGTAAATGAAATGGTATATTTACAGGGCCTTCTGTTGTCTGGACTAGAAAAATATTTGATTAATATTTGAATTGAATTGAAACAAACTTGAATATGTATGTCACTGATTACAGCCTTGATCCCACATCTGACTGCTCAAGCTTGTCTTACTGAATTTTGACTGCCTGAATATGCTCAATAGGAAGGCAAAGATAGAATAAAATACTTACTTTAGACATTTCGAACAAAACTTCATGGTTCTGGGAAAAAGTGTGATTTCAGTATGACTTTTTTAATAAAATACATTATTTTCAGGTTGTTTTGGTACACTGAAATATTCCTTTTGTGTTAGTGGTCTTTAAAAAACTTTGGTGAAGTGCTAGAAATACGCTACATATTCTAATGGCAAATAAAGGATAGTTCCTATCACATGAAAGGATGTCAAAAATTGCAGGACCTCCATGAATGGAGAATCCCTCCATGTATTTGGGTGTCCTAATTTCTGAGAAACTGGCAACTGAGTTCAAATAATTTTCAGTAAAAAGAGAAGCCCTTTTATTGAATAATATCTGGTTCCTGCTTGGTACATGGGTCAGTATATATCTATGCTTTTAGCTAGGGTTTTCTTACAAGCCTTCCACCTATGAATAGGAATCAAACAAATTTTTCTTATAGACCATATTAAAGAAACATTTACGCCTTGAAGAAATGCTGTGATCTTTTTTACAGCCTAACTTATAGCAAGTGGAGTATGACACTGTGGGTTGACCTCAGTTTCTGGTTCTGTCTCTGGTTTCCTTGGAGACTTTCTGTAGGTCACTTCCTCATGCTTTGTGAATCATAGAATGGTTTGGGTTCAAAGAGACCTTAATGATTATCTCTTCTGGCATGTCTCATGTGAAACAACATCAGATTGGATATTAGAAAAATAAATTCTCTGGAAGAGTAGTTGGAATAAGTTGCCCAAGAGTAGCTGGAATAAGTTGATGGAGTTACTGTCTCTGGAAGTGTCCAAGTGACACCTGGATGTGATGCTTTTGATGGTTTGGGGGCTTTTATGGTCCTGCTAGGTTGACAGTTTTACTACATGACCTAGAAGATCTCTTCCAACCTTGATTATTCTGTGATCTATTTCCAAAATCCTCTGCCACAGCATGGGCATCTTCCATTAGACCAGGTTGCTCAAAGCCACAGCCAACCTTGCCTTAAACACTTCCAGGGATGGGACATCCATAACTTCTCTGTGCCACCTGTACCAGTGCCTCACCATCCTCACAATAATTAATTACTTCCTTAAATTGTATCTAAACCTACTCTCATTCAGTTTAAAAACATTTTGCTTTGTCCTGTCACTGCATGCCCCTGTGAAAGATCCCCCTCCATCTTTCTTGTAGTCTCCCTTCAGGTGCTGCAACACTGCTGTGAGGCCACAGAGCTTTCCCCATGCTTCACAGCCTCAGCTCCCTCAGCAGGAGACAAGGTTCATTTCTCCTCTGGTCATCTTGGTGGACTCCTCTGCACTCACTTACACAGGCTGGTGTTGGAGGCCCCAGAGCTGGGTGCAGGACTCCAGGTGAGGTCTCATGAGGACAGAGTAGAATGGCAGACTCACCTCCCTGGATCTGCTGGCCATGCCTCTTTTGATCAAGCCAGGACACCGCTGGCTTTCTGGTCTGCAAGTGCACATTGCCAGGTCATATTCAGCTTCTCATAAACCAACAGCCCAAGTCCTTCTCCTCAGGGCTGCTCTACATCCAGCTCCCTCCCTCAGTCTGTATCTGTGCTTGGGATTGTCCTGACCCAGGTTCAGGACCTTGCACTTGGCCTTCTTGAACTTCATGTTCATGTTGTCATCAGCACTAATGACATCAGGTACTAATTTGATGTATTGAATCCTTAATATCCTTGCCTTTTGTTAGTAGTGTGTGAAAAACAAAAACCTCAGAATTTCTGAAACAGTCCTTCACCATTTCTGCCACATTTTTTTTCATTTTGTGTAAACCTTGTTGGATAATTCAGTTTCAGACATGGCACTTCCAGAAGCCCTCCATTTTGGCAGACACATTTCTGGTGAATAAATAATTGTCTGAAATACATCATTCAGGTCCATTCTGATTTGCTTCTCTGTAAGAATCCAAAATTCAGCAAGGAAAGAAGAAACAGTTCTGGGGATCATCTGACAAAAACTGGGAGCTACTGTAAGTCATCAGGAAAAACTCTTTTAATTAGATTAAAAATAAAATTCTAGAAACAAGCACTCTGAGTATTGGCAGAAGATCCAAGGCTAAATTAATATTATTTTTTGATTCAGTATTACAAAGAACTGAATAGAGCCCTGAAGAAAGACTCTTTGGTGACTGAAGTGGTTGATATTGGCAAACCCAAGGTGCATTACAAATTATTTTGCTTTACAAATTCCTTATATACTATCTCTTCTTATTTGAAATGTAGACATTCTCTGTTTAGTAACCTCATTTAACTTTATAAGCATTTGAGGAACAATGTAATTGATCTGAAGAAAATCCAACATCCTTCTCTAATTGTTTTAAAGGATACTGATAGAGAAGTTTGGTAACACCAGGATTTCACCTCTTTTTTTTTTTTTCTTTCCTTTTGCAAAATTTTCTTCTCTATTATACTTTATACTCGGTTAGTCTGATTCTGTCTTTTTTGACCTAGTCTTGAAAAAATATTTTTAATTTACTTAATGGATGCTAAAACCAAAATGTGAGCTGATCACTAGTTTCATGATATGTATCTTCCATTCTAAGAAAAAAAAAGTTTTTAAAAGAAATTATATGGTACAAATTCCTTCTAGAAAAATTTCATACGTCAGTCAAAATATCATAAACTCCTTATTTTTAATCCTAATTTCAGGTAAAATGCAAACAGGAGGCAGTCATTCCCATTTTAAGGCTTACAGACTACTATTAAAAGAAACAAGAACTCCTGCCAACTCTTACCCGCTCTGCAAAAAGAAAATCATTATGGATTAAAATAAGCTGATTTTTACTGCAAAATTTTCCATTTATGCTGGCAGTTCCCTACAACTAAGTGCCCACAAACTTTCCATGATGAGCAGTACATACTGCTGTTTTCACCGAGGCTGACAGTTTGTATCAAATCTTGAGGACCAGCAGATGGCGCTATTGCAGATGGCGATCTTGTTTGGTTTTGTTTCGTTGGGGTTTTTTTCTGACAAAAACTGTCCCTAAGCTCTTAAAAGCTGCACTTACTGTCAGCCAAGGCTTGATGTTTTTCAGAAACTGTGGATGTTCTTTCTATATAAGGCTGCTTATCCAGTGGTGTTGTTTACTTAAAGGTATATTATGGGTTTTACTCATACAAGCAACCTGATATTATATGGTGCAAGGAAGTTGCAGTATTTGCCTTACTGGAATGGAGGGATAGTACTTAAGGAAAAATTAGCAATGTGCTCCTACAAGGACACAATTTTTCTAGTTCTATATGGTCTAAATAAAGCAGCTTGAAATTACTGTAGTTGGAAGTGTTTCATTAGACTCTCTTACATAAAGAAATGTAAAAAGACTGTGCTTCCAAGCACATAGTGTAAGTTTTCTCTAGACAAGCAAAACACAAGTGAAACACCTCAAGAAAGGGGCATCATTAAAGCAATGACAGTCTTTTGACAAATACTGTAATTCATCAAAGCTTTTTTGTATGTTGGAGCAGAAATTGGTCATTATCTCCACTGAAAAGTAGAGAAGAAAAGGAAGAGAAACTGGACAAAGACTTAAATTTTAAAACGCAATAAAAGTTACAATAAAAAGATGTAGTGACTTTTCTTGACTGATACCAAGGAAAATATAAACCCTTGCCTTTGAATTTTATTTTCGGAACCAGTTTCCCCATTGAACAGAGATCTGTAAGTATCTCTGTGACCAGGCCATTGGTGGCACAGAACCTGTGGCACAAAATGTTCAGTGAAAAAAAGCAAGTATGAACTGCCTTCCTCTCATGGATATTACGTGAGCTTTTTCTTTTCTGCAACATAAAAAATAAAATAAGATAAAATAAAATAAATAAAATTGTATGTGATCCTGCTCAAACTCTCAGAATCTCTGGTCTCAGGCTCCCCACTCAGCTTCCTGTCTGTCTGTGCAATTCCATTTTTTTTTGTTAGAGAAAAATGTGCAACCCAGAACTAACCATCTATGAAAATGATGGGCAAAGACAACAGTGGAAAGCAAGATATTTATTCTCAATATCCCAAAGAAGATTTTGTATCCAAATCAGGCAATTTGGTAAATAAGGGAAAGTGCTAATAATTTTGAGCATAATAGTTATAAATTAAGGACATTTATCCAATTGCTTAAAAAATAAAATTAAATATTGCCTGGTTATGACAATCTTTAGTCTCTCTTTTTAGACAACCAGAGAAAGATCTTTAAACAAACAAATCACATTTCTCTTAAATTAATAAATTAAATTAATTTATCAATTCACATTACACATCTCACTTAACAGCTGCTAATTAATGACAGATTTTGGGCCAAGCAGATCTGGCTTAGCTCTGAGCTTTTCAATCCACTGGAATCATGCTTAATATCCAGTCCCCTGTATTTCATAATTCCAATGCAGGTATCAATGTCTGTGTGAATTTTGTGAAAGTAGAAAAGTTGTGCTATTTCATGACTGCACACAGATGATTCCCCACCTTAGTTTTCTGCCTCTCCTCATTGCTACTTCAGCACTTACCATAGCCATTCAGAGCAGCCTTGGTTTCAGGCATACAGCAAGAAATGAGTGATGCAGCTGGCAACACACTTGTGGTTTCTCAAGCTATGATTGCACTCTAGAGAATACAAAACACAGGCTCTTAGCAACATTTTTTCTAGACAGCTAACTGTGCCAGAGGAGGATGGAGGAATTAAAGGATGGTATGAAATGGCCACACAATTAGAGAAAAAAAAAAAGTCATGCATACAGGTTTTTGGTTTATCTTTTGGTTTGGCTTTGTTTGGTTTGGGGAATTTTTTCTTCTGAAAGCAATAATCTTCCTAGAAAAAAACAATGAGAAAAGAAGGCAGTTAGCACAGTTAGGGATTAAGCACATCAGAATGGCACCATGTGGTACTAAGGAGTAAGGGTCCCTCTGTGTAATGCAGGAAGCAAGTTGTCTCACTATTCATTCTCAAAGGATGTTGCCCAGTCATATGTTGTCCTGTCCTTTAATGACAGCAATTGTAAAACTCAGAAGAAATTTTTAAAAAATTAATTGTTAAAGTCATCCAGTGTATTCCAGAGTAGTAAAGACAGTGATATCGAACACAGATCTACAGTATGTCATGATCATATTACAGGGGTTAGATATAGGGACAAAATGAAAAATTAGACTGCTTCTCTGGACCTCACTGAACCTCCTTGAATTGAGAACAAGCCCAGGGAGAAGTGCTTTGCATCTCCCAGCACAATACTGTAGATAAGATGCAAATACATTATCAGAAGGGATATTTAGACCATTCTCTCCAATTCAAAAAAACTTACTTTTGCAGGTGTCCCAAAGAATTACACATAGGTAGTGTCTACTGTCTAAGCCTTTATCTACACCAGTAAGTTTTTCCACCTTACACTTCCTACCTTATCACTACATGGTGCAAATCTTACTATTATGCTCATATTCTTGCTTGCTTGCTTCCAACAAAAAAAGCATTTTCTTCATCCTGAGGCTTTTGAGGGTTTTAGGTCCACAGTCCCTAACAGTTCTTCTCAGTATATCTGCAGTGTGGCACCTGCACAAAAGGAGCTCCTTTGGGAAAGGCCTTGTGGTAACCTAGCTCTCAGGAAGGCCAATACACTTGGCATTTCTGAGTGCTTCAGTGTATTTAGATGGATGCCTTGCCTGGGAGATGATAGCTGGACATAGACAGTGACCATTAATAAAAGCATTTATTAGAGTCAGGTGTCAAGCTGTTATACCATGATATTTTAAAAAATCACTAAGTGCTGTGCCATGAAGAAAAATATTTTTCTTTATGCCTGAATGATAAATATTAGTCATATATGCAATGTTGTTGACAGTTCTCTGAGAAAAAAACCTAGACAATATTTTAACGCATAATACTACACATTGCATGCATTTTGTATCCTTAACATTTCTATTGCATGCAAAAAAAGAAAGGACAATATATTAAACTCAATAATTCCATGAAAACCAAATATAGAATTATGCCAGACCTGCTAGTCAGATGACAAAAATATTTGAAAAATGTTTAATTAACATACTGAAAGATCTTTGAAAAGCAACAAAGGAATTTATCACGGTGCTAAAAAAAGTATGTTGATAAGTTAAAAATTCTTAAAAACACTGAACAACATTTTCCTGGAATTAAAAAAAATAAAACCAGTGTGATGTGAGCGTAAGCTGTTTATCATAGAATCACAGATAATTTAGCTTGGAAGTCACGTTTAAAAGGTACTTAAGGACTGGTTAGTCCAGCCACCCTGCAATGAGCAGGGTGCATCTAGATCATGTTTCTCAGAGTCCAACCTGACTTTGAATGTTTCCAGGGACAGTGAATATACCTTTTCCCTGGGCTTGATCTTTAGGCTTATGGAAGCTGTAGCCCTCAAGGATTTGCCATATTTCATTTGATTCTCCACATGTCCAGAATGAGTTGTTAAAGACATGTGTTACATGGGTTATATTGTTTGTGTCCTAGAACACCTGCACAGCAGCACAAAGAGTGAATACTACTAGTGCTGCATTGGAGGTGATAGCATGTTGGGCCAATTTATGTAATTATATGCATCATTTTGAAGACTCGTGGTGTCCTAGGACAGTGGTCCCCTCTGTTTCTTTCAGGCTGTGCTCCTTCTTCTACAGGTCTCCTGTTTCTTCTCCAGTGCTGGATCCTCTCTGTTCCTCATTGCTCAAAGTTTTCATTTGCACTTCCTGCTATCAGTCAGTCTTTGAATGCCATAAAGGGTTTCTGACAAAGACACTGATCAAGAAAGGTAACATGACTGTTCAAAGACAACTAAATAATGATGAAATCCGTCTACACTTCTATTTCCCCTCCATACTTTGTCCCCTGTAAAGATTCTCTTACTGATATGTAGAAGATCAAAGTATTTTTCTTCCCTTTATTTTTAAATGCAGAGATTTTCTCCTGTGTGGCGACCTTAGTTCCCAGCCACAGGGAATGGCTTTTCAGAGGAGTTTAAAGGTATAGGGAACAATTTAAGGAACTTATTACATATAATGTGGTTAAGGCTGCAATTTTTATTCCTGAGAGCGTTAAGACGTTTTTTGTCCCTCTGCTACCTAATTGCGCACAGAAAGGATCTCCATGCATCTCACTACATGGTAGCACTGAAAAGTATCTTGAGAAAAAGATCTACATGCATTTTTATTAAAAATACTGAAAGCATCTACTAAGGTGTCCAGGATGTTTGTTTATAGACGAACAAACACCCTAACATAAGACTTGAGTGTGTTTCTACTGCTTAGCAACACACGCCAGAAAAGCAATCTTCTTTTCCTGCCCTTGCCTCTGTGCCAGCTATGTTACTTTCAGCTCTTTCTCAGCATGTCCATGAATTGTCTACCTGGGACCAATACACCATTTTAATATATTTCTTTTTAGAAAAAGCACAGCATTGGTCATCAAAGCACA
>VWYI01028461.1:26613-51772 GCA_013399455.1 Anthoscopus minutus
AGATATTCAATTAAACAAATATTAATTTGCTCTTGTATTTTTGTTCATAGTGGCGAGGCATAGCTTTGCTGGCAGGGATGCAGCTGGCTTATTGCTGTTTACAGTACCAACATTTAACAGTGACTCCATAGTTTTCTGGACCTGCATGCAAAACATACCTCTAAATATTATATAAAATAATAAGTAAATATAAATAATATAAATAGATGAGATTTGTAAAAGAAAATACTTATTTTAAGAGTCCTCAGAATCCATCTGCCTTTGCAAAACCATGAAATATTGGTCTCGAACTCAACAAAACCTTTTCTGCAAGGAATTCTGGCATCATCCACCATCCATCATCAAATCCATCATCTTTCCTATGATCACTTTTTTGCAGCTTCTTTCAATTCTGTACACAATGGCCTGACCACTTCAGTTTTTCTCCCTTTCACTCCTTTATTATTTGCTGCTCTTCTTTGTTCAAAACATGACACACAGATCAGAAGTCTGGGTGACTCTGAACTTCTGTGTCATACACGTCTCCTTTGAAAGTTCCAGGTTTACTTTTCTCAGCCCTCACCTTATGGAAGGTTTGGCCTATTTCTTTACCTTTGCTGTTTATTAATCATTTGCTTCTCAGCTTTACCATAATCCTAGTTTATTAATAATTTCTTGCAGTGACTGATGTGTCTTCAATTATCTTAATGATTAATCCTAGCACCCAATAAAGTCTTAGGTTTGGCAGAAATAGAAGGACAAGTTGGGTTTGTTTTTCTTAGACAATGGCCTGTGTACATAGGACATGATATTATACAAGTGAACAAGGTGTTGTTCCCACAGTGTAGAAGATGAAGGATATAGGAAAACTGAGAATGAAACTCAAGATCACTGTGACCTTTAGGTGGTCTGGGCAGAAGTAGACCCTGAGTAGTTATAGAGCAGCGATTTTTGGGTAGTTGTTACAGCAGCAGAAACCAACACAGACAGTGTTGCAGCAATGCTTAATTTGTCCTTGTTGCATGTCATCCTTGTGCATGATGGAGACAATTTATTTTATAACTGAACAGCTTGGTTGCTCCTACCTGGGTTGCATTACATGAAGCCACATTCAAGGCTACAACAACAAAAGTCAAGTTCTGACAAAAATCTTGAGGCATAAAGGAGGGATACAACAGGTATAGTCACAATGCCTGCACTATGTGCCCTTAAAAATGTGATTCATGACACTACAAAGAGCAGCCTCCCAGACTGAGGGGCATCTCTTCCCCCCTGAAGTTATTCTCAAAAATTGCATTGAAGATGAATTGGACCCTACAGGTAAGAGGCCTTTGTAAGTAAGTGTTAAAAATCAGAGGCATCTTTCAGCAGTCTCACATTGTGTGCAGTTGTTTCCTTTCTTTTCTTAATGGTCCTGAACTACTCCTGAATAGCGTTCACTGAAAGCACCAGGAGGGATTAAAAAAAAAAAAAAAGTGAAACTACAGCAATTCTCCAAACCTTGTTTATTGAATGTCAAGCTGAGAGCAGTTATTGACCCAGGGGGATTACAGTTTATTCAGGGTGCCAAGTAATTATAGAAGTGACATTAGATCATCATTTACACTCACAGTATAGTCATGAATGACAATGTCAGCTAAAACAAGGACAAATGAGAAACAGCTCACAGTTTACAATATTCCTGAGAAGCATTGCACAGGGTGTAAGTAAATGAGGGTTGTCTGGTCTAGTAGCTGCTCGTTTCCATTGGAAATTACCACCTGCTGTTCTCAGTAGCAGTTAACGTTAATATGAGAATCCCTGAGCCAAAGCAATAAACTAACGGTGAATGTTGTTTTCTGTTTTCTGCCTTTTCTCTTAGGTAACAGATAGAGGAAATTACAGAAAAGACCTCTTAAGCAGAAAGCTTTGGTAGTCAGAAAATGTATTCTTTTATCGGGAAATTCTGTAATAGAGTTTTGCAAAACTTGCAGTACTTGCCTAAATTCATGCAAGTTATTCATTTACAGGTCAGGTAGCAGTCACTTTTGCATGTTTTCCATGCAGTACTTTCCAGATTAAATTCCAAAATATGCAGACTCATCTGACAGAAATATGAGAACTCAAATCAGAAATACTCTACTGGTCTCTGGCATCAGTATAATCTCATTGCCTTATACAGATATGCAAGCAAAACTGAATATCTAACCCAGGAATTTTCAGTAAAAAATATCTTTCTAAAGTTGTTAATGTTAGGATAACTGACAGGGCTTTTGACATAGCATACCAGCTCTGCAAACAGGAAGGCTGAAGGAAATACTTGTGTTCATAATAATATTTCATAATAATATTTCATAATAATATTGCTAAGAACCCAGCTCTAGCAGCTGAAAGGCCTATGAAAATAGGAGAGAAGGCCATAAGAACATGCACAGAAACCCTCCCACTGCAGCTAGGACAGAGAAAGCTCTATTTAGCAAGGCAGCCTATCTGAGGCAAGGAAGAGAAAATAACAAAGCACTCTGTTCACTTTATGATCAAAGGATATAAAGAAAAATTTTACACTGAGTTAATGTTTCAGCTTCCTTTTCTTTGCTTTACTCTATCTAAAAACAAAATCAAGTAGTTCCACTTATGAAAGGGTATCCCTAACTAAAACAGCACAAATTTCACTCCTCTGCTCCTTTAAATTATCATTATGTCAAACCTTCTGAAGTAAAGCCCTTTTTTTATGGCTACTATGGAAAACAGAAAATACTGTTATTCTTCTGTATTTTTCTATGGCAAGCTCTCCTTCTCTATCATGAGGTTATGGAAGGTGGGTCCCAAAGGCAAAGGAAAGAAAAAAATTGAAACAATTAAGGAAGACATAAAAGGAAGAAATAAACTGGTCAGTAACTACCTTATTAGATGTATATTTATTATGTTCATACTAATTTACATAGGCATAGGAGCAGTTAAATGCCTACCTGAAATTTTCAAGATGCAAATCAACCTACAACCATTTATATGTGTATTCTGTGAAAATATAAGTGTCTGTACACAGTCACACTCACATAATTATTAAACTTCTACACACTATATGTTTTACTCGGTATATTCTTATTAAGTTAGTCCTGTTCCTGAAGTAAAAATTATTGTTGAATGAAGAAAAAATTGTTGTTTATTATAGGCGCTTGTTGGGTCACACCTGGAATATTGTGTCCAGTTTTGATCTCTCCAGCTCAAAAGAGAGAGGTTGTAGTGAGTCCAGCACAAGACCAGTAAGGAGCTGAGGTAATTAAAAACTTGGTATGTAAGAAAGGTTGGAGAATACAAGTTTGTAATGAGAAAGCTCAGATGAATCTCAGTTTTCCAATATCTGAAAGGAGGTTAAAGAGAAGATGGAGATACCCTCCTCATGAGGATGCATGACAACAGGAAAAAATAATATGAACACTAGCTTCTTCAGGGTAGATTCATTTTGTGTAAAAGTTCTTCACAAAGAAAACAACTGAGATTTGGGATAGGTTGCCCAAAATAATATCTCTTGCATAGATTCAAGACCTAATTTGAAAATCCTAGTCTGAATAAGGCCTTGCTTTCACGAGAAGTTTCTGGTGGATGATCTCCAGAGGTTCCTTTGAACCTAGATTTTTCCATGAGCTGCTATTCCTCGGCTGGATATGAAAATGTTTGGAATGCAGCCTTAAGCTAGTTGAAGGTACAATCCAAAGGCTACTGTATTTTGGCTTGTTTCTACATGTATCTTTGGTCTGAAACAGGAGCCAAGTGGTCAGTATAATAAGCACAACTGCAGCTAGATGTATGGAATTTTTCCAGAAGCTAAGGAAAGGGATGCAGCACTGGAAACACTAATGAAAACTGGCATGTGAAGTAATCAAGTATCTGCACCACAGTGATGGAAGAAAGAGACTACAGTGTTTTCATGCAGACAGTGTTTCCCTAAATCTCTTTATACCCTCAAGCAAAAGAGAAGAAATTAGAAGATATGCTTTTGCATTTAAAAAGAAAGGAAGGAGGAGGGAAATGGCAGAGCAAAGGATAAGGAACAAGGATTACAATGTGTGGTTGGAGCTGAAACCCTGCTTCTGTTTTCAAGCAGATAATCACACATCTGCCTGTCTTCTTAAACATAAACACTTTCTGGTGTGTCAATAACTATCAATGTTCAAACCAGCATCAAGAACATGAGGCCATTGTCTGGGCAGTATGTATTAATAACTCTACACCTAGACACAGTGCATTTAAAATGCCTATTGCATGTAGTTCAACACAAATAACTGTTTTTTGCTTTTGATGATATGCTTTACATCAACAAAATGTAAAATATTACAAGAATGTAATACATGAATTTTGTCCAGGTGCTGTGTTTTGTTCAAAAGACAGCAGGATTCCTCTAGTATTGAATCCAACAATGTTTCTATGTTTCTAAATGTTTCCTTTAACAATTAATTAAAAGAAAACCTCTTATAATGAGGCAACTTGGAACCTTAACCAGTGGTTACCATTAAAGCTAGGGTCCAATCCATCTGCAAAGTTCGTCTCATTTGTGCATCTGATCTCAGTGAAAAGTCATTGCTCGATATAAAATTTACCATGACCTACTAGCAACAAATAGAGTGCTGTAGTGGACATTGAAATGTGTGTTTCCTGCAATTCAAGTATTCAAAGCATTTGTATTCTGGGACTTAGATTTAAACAGTCATATTGCCCTACCACTTTGCCTAAATCCTACATTTCTCCTGTAATGTAACTGTGAAGTCATGTTAGAAAGCAAGACATCCTCATTATAGCATGATTCTGACACCTAATAGTTCATCTGCCTCACACAATGCCACAGTGAGAGTGATGTGTATGCAAAGCTGCTGGAAAAATATGGGCTTACTTTAATGGATGTAGAATTTTACATCACCCTTGGCTACAGGAACTTAAGCACAAAAGAACAGTTCCTTGTGTAGGAATTACAATGTTAGTTAAACAGTAACCCCTCATTGAAAACCATCTAAAGTCTCAAATTCTCTTTCTCTGACAATGCAAGGAAGTCCATTACCTTCAGTAAAGTTGAAAAAGAATAAAATACTTCTCTTACAATGCTTCTCTGCTTTAAAAAAAAATGCAATAACATCACAGTTTATAAGCTAACATTGTTTTCCAGCTGCAGTAAGAGGAACACAGAGTTGTGGAGCAGGTTGTTCTCTAAAATATTCATGTTTGTCTGTTTTCTGAGAAACACTGTGAGCACAGCAAATCACCGTTTCTGCTAGGAACAGAGATAGTCTTTGCAAATAGACTTCACATCTGAAAGATTAATATTTTCTTGTGGGAGTTATTTTGTACAAATCATCTTATAGCAACCAAACGACATGAAATTTTGAGGCCTTTTTCTCTAAATTCAAAATTTCTGTTAATCTTAAATGCACTTATATAGTTTAGTTATATGGAACTTAGTAAAGTAACTAATTCTCTTTCTTATTTCTGTTTCTCAGCTAAATTCCATGATCAAAGACACATACTTTTTTGTTAATCTAATAGGAAGAGAATTTTTTATACTATTATGTGCAGTGTTCATGGATTCTTATGAAGCCCAAAAATGGTAACTCATAAAGAAATTTCAGAGAACTTTTAATGCATCTGTATTGTATATACTTAATTTTTGAAGTCTCCCTTTCTATTGAAAAGATACTATTGCAAAGAAAATTTAACACTATTGGCTCAGGTTCTGCTGCTGATCACAGCTTCTTTCTTCATCAGCCAGGAGAACTTCCTTGTTATAAACTTCAGGAGTTCAAGAGATAAAAAGGCACATTCTGTGCCATATTTTCATTTAAAAGGAGCAGAATGGTTTCACAGGATAATATTTCCATGACCACTTGTTTACTTGCAGCTACAAGTTTATGTGAATATTCCTTTAGGACATATGTATTGCACCTGATATATTTAACCTGGTGTAGGACAGGTATAAAATCAGACATGCATTTCCCAATATTTTGGCATACAGGTCACACCTACTCCTGTACTTTGACAGGTAGATCAATTATTCAGTGTAAAGAGCAAGTTACCTTGTAGAAATCCAAATTTTGAAGGTATTTGCCCAGCTACATTGCAGTAGAAAAGTATTTCTTTTTTTATCCTAAAAAGCCAAAGTTTTAGAGTGATTGTGTGTTTAGTTTAGGTCTGAGAGGATGCTTGTTTACTTTGCATTCTTATGAATGCCATCATACTTGCAGGAAAAATTTTGGTTTAAAAGTTTAGTTTTGTTTGATTCCATGACAGTGCTGTTACTGATTTAAATAAAACTCACTCATATATGCTGCCATAACTATACAGAGTTGTCCAAAGCTCTCAAATCTCTCAAAGCTCCAAGGTATTGCATTGGCTTTTAAAGTTTCAGTATATTATATTGTCAAGATTCATTGCACATTAAATGCATATATTTTTTAAAGTGTCTTTCCATCCTATCTTTAACCACACAAGAATGGAAAAAGAAATAGTCAACCCTTTTGTTTTAAGAAATGGCATGTATTGCAATATTCGGTTTTACTTTGTCTTCTGAGATGTATAAACACAGACAAGTCAAAAACAAACTAATTCATTTTATTATGTTGTCTGAAACTTGCTGTCCAAAAAATAGTTTTTTTTATAAAGCTTATCCGAAGAACTGATCAGATCTTATACTAATCTAAGCCTTCACAGCAGTGAATAGTGATATATGAAAGACATTAAATGGCACATTGTTTTCCTAAAAAACAGTATATCTATTAGGTGTCTGAAAAGGCTTCTGACATCTTAGAAATCTTGTCTTCTTTTTTATTTTTTCCCCAGAAGCCTTGGTGTTAAAAGAATTGGAATTGTCAGATCTGTTAGACTGGTAGAAATGTTCCATAAATAATCTTAGAATTGTAAAATATTATCAAAAGTATGACTATTTTAAAGAGAATATTGATAAACTAAAATAAAACTCATTCCATTTCAGTCATATATATGTCCAGCATTCAGCCTCTGGCTGGGAATATGCTGCACACAAGACTTAGATGCATCAGAAAGTTTTCATTCTTTTTCTCCTGTCTTCCTATATCATCAAGAAAACCATGGGATCAGCAATCTCACAAGGATTACAGAGGATGAGGTCCTAATGTCTTGAATTTTTTTATCTATTTAATTTATTTTTAAAGTCTTATTGCCTTCCAGATTATTTTTAGTGTTTCTTGGAATGCAAAGACTAAAAGAAACCTTAAGGAAATTCTCATAAGAAATACAAATAGACAATTCTGTCCATTTTCTTCTTATACAGCAAAAAAAAAAAAAAAAGCAAAATTAATATTTTTTTATACAGCTAGTTTTATTTTTTGTTCTTTCTTATCCAAAATAATTTCCTCCTTTCTAGCCATATTTATAATTGTTTTTTTAAGATATATCATTGCCACCAAATATGTGCTTTGACATATCCTTATTCCTTCTTAATTGTCTGCTTTGCCTGTCTGCAGATAACTAATTCTGATTTTTTGGGCATTTGTAAAAGGCCTTTTAAAAATGGCGTTTTAGTGCTAATGAGTCAACAAAGAAAAAAGTGTCTATGGCTCTCAAAACATTGTGTTTAAACTCAAACTAATAGCATTAGGAAAAAATAACCTTGTCAGAGAAATATTAAGTACTCATCGGGGAACAGCTGAAATTATGGGTTTGACTTGTCTTTTAGAGAACTTTTTCTAGATACACAAGAGAAAACATCTACTCACCTGGATCTGATTCTGCAAGCAAGACAGAGGGAAATAGCTATTCCTCTTTTTTTTGCATTA
This sequence comes from Anthoscopus minutus, assembly GCA_013399455.1. Taxonomy (NCBI): domain Eukaryota; kingdom Metazoa; phylum Chordata; class Aves; order Passeriformes; family Paridae; genus Anthoscopus; species Anthoscopus minutus. The sequence goes on from VWYI01028461.1 coordinate 34,371, forward strand.
CACAGGTTAAAATAATTTTTCATATATAGTTCTATCTTATACATAAAAAGCCACAAAATACAATAGGAAGCTTTGTGAATACATCTTGGTTTCCTAGAGCACAGTGGAGGAGTGCCAAACCCAGATTGTTTTTAAAAATACAAAATCAGCCTTTTCTGCTTTCAGTTCTGCACTCTTCCCTCATCTTCCTGCCTCCGCAAAAAATCCATGAGATTTAAAAATAGTGCTATTTTTGTTTTTAAAATTTGCATTGCTTACAGAACTCTCAGAGTTTATGTCTTCTCATTTTTCTCCATACTTGAAGCTCTGAAGCCTTAGTGGTATTTTCTATTTTTAAAATAGATGATCACTTAACTGCAGGAATTGCAGTTTAGAGGGAGCCATGGGCGCTGTCCCTGTCTCAGCAGTGAAGTGAAGCAGGGCTAAACCCATCCATTGAGGCAGTCAAGGGGCTCCCTTCTCACTCCATTACTCAGTAGGGAGAGTCTTCTGCTTTCCACTGATTGGTAGGGAATGAGGCCTCAGACAGTTATCTAAGTCTACTTCTGAATAACTTCCAATTCTGGGGAATACAAGAATTGCACTAGAGTAAAAACTTGAGGTGGGACCTAAGGCTCTGAGGACAAAAAAGTCTGAGCCTTTTCCATCCCTTGTGTGCAGGCATTTGCCAACGTCACTGCTTCCTTCTGCAAAGTGGGAAACAACCAGGAAATGTCATCTTCTTTGTGGGTAGATTTTACCAGACCTTTTCTGTTCTCTATTAGGGGCATACCACATCACTAGGGTATATCATAATATGATATGTCACCTAGCTATTTATCTTCTTTTCTAAACAGAGAAATGAATTCTGGATGAATTCTGGATATGCTGGATGTGATTTTTTTCCCAACCTGTCACTCAAACAACAACAACAACAACAACAACAACAACAACATCAACAACAACAACAACGCAATAACAATAACAGTAACAATAACAATAACAATAACAATGACAACATTAATAATAGTAGTTTTTGTCATCATCGTCATCATTACTACTACTACTACTACTACTACTGCGACTGCTACTACTACACCAATAACACATATTTAGTTTCCAAAGAACTTTCACAAAAATATACTGCATCTAGACAGCTCTATAAAAATGTGTTTACTTTTGGGCTTAAAAGCAGCAGCCAAGCAGTAAACAGAAGAGAGTCTTGTAGAGGAAGAACAAATTTGGTATGAGAAAACTGGGATAAACTGCTGTTTCTACAAAGAGAGTCATGACATTTGTCTATCTTACTAGGAAGCTTTCACCTTAAAAGCATTCTGAAAATTTAGTATAGCTCAGAAGGCTGTAAAGGCCAGGTGGAATTTACAGGGATTTGGAATGTTAGAAAGTCTGACCATCTCAAAAAACCTATGCATTTGTGTCACTAAAAAATACCCTGTAGACTGGGATTGTTCTGTATGGCTCTTAAAATACTGACTTCAGCTTTCACTGAAGTCAGTTTGTCATCAAAGAACTCATCAATTCAGCAGATGTGAACTCTTTGAAGAGCTGGGGTTTTAACAAACCTAAAGTGGACCAAAATGAAAATAGTTTACCCGACTCAGTCAGGGATTTCACATGGTGTCATATCTTATTTCTTCATTTCCTTGCTGAGCATCTCTCCACCAGCTCCTGTACGATGCAGGCAATACTGAAGATTTGCTGGGGTAAACCAAGTGGAATAATCCTCATGGGAAGTTGTGGTGAATAGTTGGTTCAATAACCTCAAGTATGTCATGCCTTTGGCAGACTGAAGTGGAAAGGGTTGTCTGTGTTATCAGGGATAAGTATCTGCACTCATAGACAACTCCTTCATTTATTTCCTTTCCTAGACCAAGTGAAGTCTATCTTAAAATTAATTCAGGTTTCTTTGTAAAATCTATAGAAAAACTTACCACTAAAAGACTTTTCCTGGTTTTATGCCATTTTTCACTACTTTCATATCCCTAATTATGGTTTCCTTCAGAGTTCATGCTCATGTTTTGCTTTGAATGTTGACTTAAAATGTTGTGATTAATTTTTCTCCAATGATAGATGGGGAAATATAAAAAAAGATATTCTTTCAGGACATGTGATTGCACACATAATTCTTTTTTCTCAGCGTAGAAACTAAGAGGACTAATTCTTCCTTAAACATTCAAGAAGTATTCAGAAAGTCTTTTTTTTTTCTTCTGTTTCAAAATTAGATTGGCAATTTTCATATCTAAATGTTTATTTACCAAGCTGTCCCTTTTGAAAGAAACTTGCGAAAATGCAGCAAGGATCCACGGTAATCTTTTAAATCCAGATGCTTTTAGAGCATGTAAGGTGTATACATACATGTACAGTATCTGTCTAGAAGTTTGTGTCTTTGTTGATCATGTTATCTGTTGTGCTATAATAACTTTTCTGCATTAGGTTTGTTTGAGGTTTTTTGGTTTTGTTTTGTTGTTGTCGGTTTTGGGGGGTTTTGTTTGTTTTGTTGTTTTTTGTTGTTTTGTTTTTGTTTTGTTTTGTTTGGACTTCTTTTTTTCTGAAGACTGTAAAAATTGAAAGAAAACTAAAGTTCTCTGTTAATACAACTTTTGCAAAAAGGGATGTATGCTTGAGAGAGAAGGTTTCAGCTCTCAAGAGGCTTTGTTTTAATATTGCTGAACATACAGAGCACAAAGAAAAAGATCTGTTCTCCTATGTATCCTTTCAATCCCTAAGGAGAAAAGAGAAAGTTTCAAATCACATTTAGCAGCCTGCTCAGTCTTTTTTTAACTTAACTTTTAAAGGACCAGGAAAAAAAGAAATTCAAACTCATTCATTTGGAAAAGCTGATTAAAATTTTCACTGATTTTGAAGTGAGGAATAATCTGCTCAAAAGAAATGGGGTAAATTTGGAGATTTTTATTATCAAAAAAAGAATCAAGAGACATATGAATTCTCAACAGCTACTGTAATCCCGGGCTATTAACAATGGGTGAAACTGAACTGAATTTAAATTAGCTTAATGTGTTGCCATAAATAGTTATAAATTTGAATAAGCAACTATGTTATAATTATGCACTAATTTTTCTTACTTAGTAGAGGAAAGAAAGTATTTTGTGTCAGTGGAAATGATCTCCATGGGACACACTTTACCAGACATCATTATTCTACTGAAAACTGAGTAAAGATGCTTATTTATTTGAGGGCAGTTTCCAGCTCCCTTTAATCTCCAATATATCCCCATTGTATATTGACCCCACTTTTGTTTTCCTTGTTCTTTCCCTCTTTATATAGCAGAAGTAGCTTTTATTTGTTAAAACAACCTTTTCAAGATCTAACACTTCCTTGATGGAATTAATGATCTCTCCTTTTATAGTCCTCATAGACTTCTTATTTATTCTTATTCCTTACAGAAGAATTTGTCTAAGTCTAGAAGTCTTTCCTCAAGATTTTTCTGCCTTAGTTGTCATATTTGAACGTCAATGCTAATAATGTTCATTATTCTTTCTCTTTTTTTAAAATTTTGATTTGTCATAATAAGAAGATTAATTTTCTACTGCTTTGTGTGTTTCTTTTTAGTGGAGTTAATCAACACAAAATCCAAATTCGGTTTTCCATCGCATTTTCCTTACCTTTCAGAAATCACATTTGTATTAGTTTGTAACTTGTTTGTTAATAGCTTGATGGTAACACTGTAAGAGACTTAAAGATCGCAATTGCCTCAAACAGTGCCAAGATCACCGAAGCACTTCGCTCACATGTGCAAAGAAGCAGCTGCTCGTCCACAACCACCTCCCCTCCCCCCAAAATGCCTCTGCAGACACCTGGGTATTTGGACTGTGAGTTAACCTGAGAGGAGTTTGAGATAAGATAAAGGTGCTATAGTCCAGTTATCTCAGCCCCAAGGAGAGGTTAACAAGGCTGGGAGAAGAAGAAGAATGTGCCCACTAGGAAAGCCAACTCTGCAGCTGTGCTGAAAATCAGCTCTGGCCAGGTCCAGCGGGGGGAGGCCACGGCCCCTGCCCACTGCTGAGGCCCTTCCAGCAGAGGAGCACACGGGATGCACAGCGCTGCAAAAGACAGCGTAAAACTGACCCCCTCCCAGGGGAAGTGCTTGGGCATTCCCAGCGCACCTGAACATACATTAACGCGTTGAACTCTGTGTCTAGCAGGATCCCCACCACGGAGAAGACCAGAACAAAAGGACCAGTGTGAAACCACCTGGACCAATGGGTGGTAATATCTTTCTACTTAACCTGTCTCTCATTCTTTTTCTCTCCTACCTGTCCCCCATCCCTTTCCTATTTCTTTTTGCCTCTCTTTACCTCATATTTACTATTAAATAAAATCCATATTATTGTCTTGGTATATGGTATTGTTTGCACCTTAATTTGGGCAGTGGCATCTCTGTAATAGTCTTAATGATTTGATCTTAACAAGCAGAGATAAAACCTGATGGAGAAATGTTTGTTTCTCATTTCCAGTGGTGCTAACCTAGAAGCATTCATTCTCAAATCTCTCTGAGGAAATGCAGAATTTTCACTGAAGACTAAACTGCACAGTATTTAATTCAAATGCCTTTACCCATATCCAAGTTTATCTATAAGTAAGTTTTGCTTCAGATTTTTAGTCATTATAGCAACTATCTTTGGGTATTTATGCTTACAGAAACATGAGATAAAATAAATAAAGATGATGGAACTTTGCTGTTAGTGATTTCTTTACTTCTATAAACCAATGATCTGAAAACTTTGATCAATACACACAAGTTGATCTGTGTTATGTGTCAAAGTGACACAATAATTAATATTCCTAATAATAATCTAATGTGTCCCTCTACTTGTCTATAAAGTACTGAAATGGAGTACTTAGTCTTTATAATGTTATCAAGTTGTTTCATTCCTTTTTAAGAAAATCAAGTTGTCTCACCTTCACCTATCACACAGAACAATTGGAAAGCAAATGTAAATTTAAAATTGCTTAAATGATAAAACCTAAATATTTACTTTATCTAAGAATTTCTTATATGGAAAAGACCAGTGAAAATGGAATTCTTGCAGCACAATATACTTATCCCAAATTCTTTTTCTGAATGAAGGGCAAGTTGAAATATCTGGAACTGAATATTTGGTGCAGCCTTTCTCTCTAGATTCTATTTATAGCATAGATACATTCATGAAACTCTTAAAGAAATCACAATTTTAAATTTTCTTTATTATTGATCCCAAGACTTCACAAGACCAATGGTCCAGGTGATTCAGTTGCAACAGGATCTATCTAAGAGAAGCTTACTCTGCCTTTCACAGACATGGGAATAAATGAAAATATAGATTGTTAAACAGTAAATTTATATGAATAACAAAATTCCTAATAAATACTTATAAAAACTCAAAAGAAGACACACAACTCATAAGAATATATACTTTAATTTGAGATTCCATGTCTTGAGCCTCTTTTCATACATTTTGCCATGCAACATGACAAGTACTCATTTTGTTATATTGAATGCCTTTCCCTAAAGATATTTCCAGTGCTGTTGATAAGCTTTTTCAGAAAAGCAAGATAACTTTTAATATTTTTAGTTTTCTCAGACTGGAAAACATCCTTTCAATTCATCATTTGGACTATATCTTTTCAATGGTAATACCCCAGGGGTACCAACATGCACAAATACTTATGGTTTTACCTATTTTTCCCCCCTAATGGTCACTTGCTTACAGAGGTCAGCTAAATAGGCAAACCTTATCCATCTGCTTCACCTTTGATAAAATAGTTCCTTGTGTTAAGGCATTGTCTGCCTTTGTGTTTATAACTGTGCCCTGAATGTTTAGCACCAACCTCAAGGACTTCCTTAGGAACTTGGATCTTGCAATAATCACTTCTAGAAAATGAACAAACAAACAAATGTGAAATACAATTGTCTTTGTATTTTTTAAACTTATATAATCTTTGTACCTGTCTTTTTCTAACACTACTACCCATAATGGCATTTAAGTCTTCAGAGCTAATTTTTTCTCATTTATGGTACTTTCTTTACATAAAAAATTTGGCCATCCTTGTGTTTCTACTCAATACTATTAATTCAGTATACTGTTTTCTAGATGTAAATAATTTTAAAAAATTTACAAGTTAGTGTTAGATGGGAATGAATTTACTTAGAAAGATCTTTACTCTATGTCGTATTTTACTTGGGAAAAAGATGCTACTGGGCACAGCTTTGTGTGTCTGAATCTGGCCTGCAGAACTGTGCAGATTTCTCTATTACATGATGACCAAAACAGTGAGAGAAAATATTCCTCTGAAGCCAAATGGACAGGAAATATTGCCGCAGAAGAGCATGAACTGGAGCCAGTACTGAGTTGTTAATCCTCAGAGAGGCCTCTAAATAACAAATGGATACATAATTTTCTCTGACACTCACATGGAAAAAAACCCTGCACTTTGAACTGAGAGTGTTGAAACCTGTACTTTCAATAGGTGAGCTACACAATAAACTCCGTAAAATAAATAATAAATGAATAAGTGTTTGGAAGGTTTGGTTAGCTGACAATGGAGCTGCCATCCTTGGTTAACAAATCCAGACCTTTTAATATTTCCAAACAGAAGAGCTTGAAACTGAAATTAAAGAGAGATGAATTCAAAGCCCAAGTCATCCCAGCAGCAGCATGCTCACTGATAAGATTTTTTCATCAGAAAGTCAACACTTTTGCATGTTACTCTTAAACATTTTGAAAAGTCATGCTCATATACAGATGTGTCTGGATTAGGAGAGCCTTCTCATCTTCTTTTATGTGTCACTTTTTGGGAAGAAGAGTATATGTGGTCTTTGCCTTGACCAAAGTATTACATTATAGGAAGCAAGTACTTTATCCCTGTATTTTAAAAGAAGTGGGGTTTTTTGTCCCCTATGACTCATTTGACCCTGAGGTTATTCATTGTTGCCCTAATTAAATCTGTGTTTTCCATTTTTACTCAAATCTTTTTTTTTGGTAGTCTTTCAAGCTGGTCTCACATTCTGCTTCAGTGACATGTACACATCAGGGTCTGAGGTCTGTGGGCTAAAATACCTTCTCATACCAAAACTAGGAGAAATTATTATGTTTTGGAATGTATACATACATATTACCATGCTTATTTTTAAGAAAGTGCACATCCATGATAGTGGATTACGGATATAATTTGACTTCACATAATGTTAATGAAAATCACAGGCTAATTTTAAAGTATTTTTCCACAGACCCTGTCTTTCAACCTGAAGGAGAGAAACATGCATTAGGTTTCACATTGACACAAGTATTTCAAACACAGAATATAATTTGACTGGATGAAATCTGTTTGCTTTCAAGTTTTTCTGCAAGCTCCAGAGAATGAAAGAATCTGTGGTGTCTTGACCTTGGCTGGCTGCCAGATGAACACCCAGGTGCTCTCTCACTCTCTTTCCTCAACAGGACAGGGGGAGAAAATAAGATGGAAAAGCTGTCATGTCAAGACAAAGCTGGGGCAGTCACTTTGCAAGTTACTGCCATGGACGAAAGAGATTCAGTCTGGGGTTGACTGGTTGACAAATAATTTACAGTTTGATGAAGAGAAACAGTAAGGAAGAGACAAAAACTATAAAACAGACAAAAACTAAAGCCCTCTCCCTGCTCCTCCCCAGGTTAGTTTCACTCCCCCATCTTCAACTCCTATACATCCTCTTTCCCAAGCAGCTCAGAGGGATGAGGACTGAGGGGCTGCAGTCAGCCTAATACTCCTCTCTGCTGCTTCTTCCTCCACATATTTTTCTCCTGCTCCAGCGTGAGACCTTCTGATGGGCTGCAGTCCTTTGTGGTTTAGCATGGCCTCTTCATGGGCTGCAGTTTCTTCAGGAATATCCATGTGCTATGGAGCGGGCTGTGCATAGCTAAAAAAAAAACTAAACCAAAAAACTCCAAATCAAACAAAAAAACAAAGGAGAAAAAACAGAAAGCGAGTGGCTCCAGTATGGAGAAAGAAGCAAAATAAAGTATTTTCATTTAAAATGAGCAAAGAGCATTAAGTGATGGATTTGCTTTCCTCACTGTTTTTTGTATTTAAAAAAAATCACTTAAGTATCCACCAAAGTTATTTCTCTAACAGGTCAGTACAAATTAGCAAGTATAATTTTCATTCTTTTCCCTATAATCTTCTATTAACTAGATATATGGTATTTTTCTAGTAAAAATCCACATATTTCTTCTCCTTTGCATAATGTACTCTATACTTATTTTAGTATAAATGTTATAATGGTTTAAACTCTTTTTTTATCATTTCTCAATAACATAGGATAACTAGAAGATAATACATACAGTTGCATACAATGGCTGAAAACATGTAAAAGCAAAACTTGGAACTTCAAATTCTGTTATTACCCTTGACTACAACAATGTATTTATGTCATTTATGTCAATAATACATGATATTGTGTTACTTCCTCATTGCTGTTTTTGGTCTATTTAGAAAGATCAGAGAATTTTATAAATACCACCAGGCTGATATCTAGAAACAATATATATTATTAAATTTATCTTAAATTGAAAAGTCTAGAAAATGCTCCAGATGTCAAAAACACCTCTTTTCAATGGGAGATATATAAAGATTGCATTGGCTTGCAATAAATAAATAAAAATTGGGCTCGCATCCTGTGTTCGGCTTCATAAACTTGAGCTAGTGGGGAAAATCAAGGGTCTTTGCTTTTTCACAGTAGTTTTTGTAAATTGTCAGATTTAGGCATAGATTTGCTGGCATCTTAACTGCCCAAGACTATCAAAATCGTTGCTCATGAGCAAGTGGTAGGGAATAGCAAGAAAAAACTGTTAAGGTTGGTTTTCAGCTGCACATGAGCTCTGAGAATTCAGCTTTGAAAAATCTGACACACCAAAACCCCATTTACCTTTTTCCTTAAGTATGTACTTTTTCCACCTGAGACTGGGAGGAAAGTCTAGATACCAGTCCAGGAGATTCTCTCCTCCCAACACCATTTCAGCATCTTCTCCATTTAAAGTCAAGTACATGTGCAGTCTTTGAAATAGAGACCTCAAAAAAAACCCCTCAAATTATCGTTCTTAACAGTGAGCTAAATTAAACCATTTTGTGTTAGGAGAACCTATCTTCCCCAGCAATTGCTGCCACCGGGGAGACATTATGCAAAAATGGAAGTTAGGGAAAAATGTTTCTCTGAGCCGAACCTGGACACCAAAGTACATACTAAATGGAGTGAGCCATGATACTCAAAGTGGATCTTGCTTATTTACCTTCTCATCAGCTGAATGCTTAGCAGCTCATTTCTGGGATTTGTCTATTTATAAAGACAAAAAGATAAACGCTTCATTCAAATGCAGAGATAATGTCTCAGACTTCAACTACAACTGCAATTCCAAAGTGAAGTTGAGAACCTTGGAGTAGGTACCTCTAAGCAGTCTGGATAAATTTTGAGCCTTTCCTTCAGATTATGTATTGGATTATGTATCCAACGTATACATAATCCACAATACCCAAGAAATCACTGTAGATTAACATGATGTTATATAAACAGGTAGGAAAAAGAAAGGTCTTGCAGTAAAATCTGGAATATCTGATGCATGTGAGCCTCAGTCCTGCCAGAAAGGATATGTCATGCATGTTCTTTTGAAGGAATAGACTACTTTCTTCTAATAGAAAGCCGTGAATCATTTGCTATTAAGAAAAGCAATATAAGAAGATAATAAAAGATTAGAAATAGATCTGTGCTTTCTTTATATTTATAGAATCAACCATAAAACAGCATAGTTTGGAAAGGACCTTGATAGATCACCCAGCCCAACGCTGTGAGAAAGGAAGCCTAGATATGATTATCTAAAACCCTGTTCAATCGCATCTTGTAAACGTCCCCATGATGGGGACTGCTACCACCAGTGGTTCCAGGGAATGACTGTTTTCAATGTCAAAAAACTCCTTTCTTATGTCCAGATGACGCCTTTCCCAGTACAGCTCTTACTCACTGCCATTTGTCTTCACATGGTCCCTTGTCAAGAGGGAGCCTCTGTCATCTTTGAAGTCATCCTAAAACTAGCAGAATAGTGTGATGAGCTCCCCACTGAGCCCTCTCTGCCCAGGAAGAAATGACTTAACTCCTTCAGTCTTTCCTCCTAGGGCAGGCTCTCCAGTCCTTTGATGACCTTCATGGCCTTCCTTTGGACACTGTCCAGTCTGTCTGCATCTTTTTTCACTTGTAGGGACCAAAATTGGACACAGTATTCCAGGTGCAGCTTCACAACTGCTGTATAGAACTTGTTTACACAGTTTTTATAGCATACATCATTATAAGGTTTTTAGCCCTTTGAGTCCCTGTGTTGATGTGAACCTGAAGTTACACCATTCTTGTTCACTCTGATGAGGAATTTGGTGCTTTTGTTTTATTTTGTGTTCTTTCACTGTAACAATTAGATTTTTGGATCCAGCTGGGATTATCACATTGTACCTCTGTACTTTAAAGGTGCAATATTAGAAAATTGCTAGACCATAAGAAAAGATGAGACTTACAAGAAGTTCTATTGCAATTATATTAACTTTGGCGATGCACTGGAAATTAAGAAACTTTTCTTCATGCAGATCTGCATGTCTTGGATTGCCTAAAGCACTGGTCTTTTTTACTGTGAGAAGCTTAGCCACCCAAGCATTTTGCTGCACTTTAGTAATTCTGCTTGGTTTTTTTCATAGTTAGATTGTCTTTTAAAATATCCACAGAGCAGCCATAATGCTACTGCCAAGTTAGTCTAAAGGGGTCTCCAGCTATCACCATCAGCAACTGAATTGCTGTGGAATAGAGAATACATTTTTGTCCCCTACTAAAATTGAATACACCAGGATCTATTCCACAGTTATTAGTAACACATGCTCTAGTGAATAACTGTGTGTCTGTGTATCTGCGCAAAGATGTGTGTAAATGCACACACACAGGTTAGTTTATGATAATCTTTCTTTTTCAGACATCTGCCATAATGATCCCAGACCTCAAACAGCTTCTGAAGTTTGTCTCAGTTTAGGTAGTGTTCAGTTTATTGAAGACACAAACCCAGTCTAAACTTTACATTCCTCTGGAGTGTGCAAAAGGCAACTGCAGATTTATCAAGATGTTCAGTACTTCCTGCTATTGGCCCCAATTCCCTCCCAAGAGCTGCACATGAATAAGAGTTCAAACCTCTGTTGTAAACAATTGTTTCTTCTGCAAAAAGAGAAAAATACAATTAGCCTTAGGGATGTGGTGGTCTTGAACATAAAGATACTCCTGCAGAAAATGCAACCCAACAATAGAGATGAGGACAATGCCTTCAACTTTCTCCACTTCCTGCACCTTCATATCTCGTTGTGATTATATAGAACTCTTCGTATATTTGAAAGCTGTATCCTTGCTGCACAGACCTCCTATCACATATTTCTAAGATCAAGGAAACAGGAAAGTAGTTTTGAGGGTACATTGTTGTAAGAGCCTTTGTACTTTTCTGTAGAATATCCAATTGATCTACACACTGCAAAGTTATCCTGGCTGATGAGTGAAGTGTTGAGGAGTTAGCCCTAATTCATCTCTCTTGACTTACACGGATAACTTGGGCCCAGAACTTTACCTTCCTCACTCCTATCTTGACAGACTTCTCTGATGTGCTTGAATGAGGGGCTTGGCCTGCCTGGGCTCTCTCTGTAGTCAAAAAGAAGTGTAACTTCAATTTTCCAAATCTTTCAGTATTATTGAGTTGGAAAATAGGAGATTAAGATACCTACATTTTATTTTATTTTCCTCAGGTAATTGCTTTAAGTAAAGAGGATTAAATTAAATCTTTGGAGCAAAGCAGTGATGGAGATCCTAACTGTTCAGTGTTCAGTGCCAGCTAAAAGTCTCTCCTATGCAGAATAAAATGCATTTGAATCTTTCTTCAGACTTCTCATGCTCTTAACAATACCCTTCCTAAAGCAAACTCAGCTCCCAAAACTGAGTAACCAGGCTGGCCAAGCCCTTATGAGAAGCCATACCTGTGTCATGAGGTCCTTGCCAGTTCTGCACCCTCAAAAGACCTTCTGAGTATCTTATATTCCCTTGAAAAACCAAGTCATTGTTTTGGACATTGGGGGTGGCAGGTGTGTATTCTGGAGGGATATCATTACACAAATAATTTAGCTTCAATCTTTACTTCTGTGCAATTTTCCAGATATTAAACTATTTGTGTTGAAAGTTCTGCTACAACTAGGACAGTGAAATGGTGGGTAGTGAAAAAGGCAGATACCTAAATGTGCTGTGAAATGTAACTATAGCCAGCAGACAGCATGGAGACAGAAGTTCAGCATGGAGATGTAGCTTCATTTGGGAATTCCTCATCCTTATGTTTTTTGTAAAACAATGAAAACTATCTAACCTTCACATTAAGTGTATGTTTTATTTTTCTTTTTTTTAAATTAAAATAATTTATATAAGTTTCTAGACATTAATTGAATTTGAGTCAGCAGCAGTATGTTTACATAGGAATCACAGAACCATAATAAATAAAGTCCCAAGGGGTCACCTAATACATCTTATTGCCCAAAGGCAAGATCAGCTGGGACTAAACTATTCTTGACAGATTTTTGTCTCACCAGTTCTCAAAAACTTCCAGTGGCAGAAGTTTGCACGTTCTCCCTTGGCAGTGTACATTAGTGCTCTGCTGTGCCTATAGCTGAAAAGGTTTCTCCCAATTGCCAACCCAAATCTTTCTTGCTGTCATTTAAACCCATTGCTTCCTGTTCTGTCTGTGAGGAATAAATAGAAAGCTTATTTCATTCAAAAGTTATTGGGTTCTGAAAATTGTAGTTTTACTCTGTCTGAATATTCCCCAAATTTATAAGCAGCATACCCCTTAATACCTTCAGTGATGATGCCTTTCACTTCTCCACATGTTATCAGGTATGTTTTCTGAGTAAACCTAATCAGATTGGCCTGATATAATTTCTTCTTGAAAAATCTGCGCTGGCTCTTACTTCCAAATTTATTTTTTAGAGTGTTAAAATCAGATGGTTGGTTGGTTTTTACTAGTTTTTAAAATGTAATGATATTTATGTCTATCATATGTATATATAATCTATATTTATCTATGCCTTTACATTACTATGCACTCTGAAAGTCTGATCCATAATTTGCTGATTTGTGCTTCCTCCTACCTCTCCTTTTACACATTAGTGTTCTGATTTTTCCGAGTGTCCTGAAAATGTTCCTGTTCTCCAAATGTTCTCATAGACAAGTGCAATACTGTTTGAGCATGTTTCAGATACTCCTTAGGGGTTCTAGACTAAATTTTTTTTTGTTCAATTTAGTTTCAACAAAGCTTCTACAAGGAGTCTCTAAGCATTTCTTCTGTATTGAGCTGAGTTCTTATCCCGCTGTGAATGAGGCTAGTCAGCCGTCTGATCATGACTAATGTTTTTCTAGTGAAACTTAGAAACAAAACCTCTCATATCTCACATCTTCTTACTTTCATTCTTACTTTTATTCACTTCTTACATCATCCTTACTTTCATCCCTCAATAAAGTTAGCTCTCCTGAAATGCAGGTAATCTCTTCATTCTAATGAGGTGGTAACTATCTCAGCTAGGAATGAACATTTTTGTTATTGTGCATAGAAATCTCTGCACTGATTTTTAAGACATATGACTTTAATAAGACGATACTGAAAATCTGAGCTGCTTCTTATGCTTGCTGACTGCCAAATGTTCCAAATGTCCCCAGACAATATACCCAGCTTTCTTCTGACAGCTTGTATAATATATGAAATATTAGCCATAGAAAGCACCACGTGACATCAAAAGTTATTTTGCAGTATGTAAATTAACCAAATTAAAACTCAAGTTTGAAAAGGGGTATTTAAACATTGTGTTCATTTCAACATATGTATGAGCAGCCACCTGTATTTTCTGATGTGCCTGAAGCTCTGAAAGGCTCCCTTTTCTGTTGCAGTAGAATACCATGCAAAGTAATCAGCTGGTGTTTTAGTCAACTCACGTACTCAGTGAGGGACAGTGCCTGAGAATCTGATGGATCATGGGAATCAATCTGACTAGAGGACCAGAGTTGTCTTCCTTTTCCAAGATGAATAATGGAATCAAACCTCTGCTGACACAAAGCCTGGGAAACGAAGCAGCAAACTCTCTGTGAGAATGAGGGAAACATGGCCTTTGTTCTGACCAAAACATTAAGTTCACCTTTTCTAACAGTACCTTTTTATTCTTTCTCAAAGTGCTGTCTGGTGTCTATTGGACCCAGAGTCAGAGAACACTGGCATAGTGATTATTCCTGAAGACCATTTTGAAATACTAATTTTATCCTTCTATTTGTATTTCTTCCTGATCTCACCAGAAAGATACATTATATTAATCCAATATTATTTATTCTGTCTAGTTCTTGAAAGGGGCTTAAGTCAGAAGACAGAATTGAAAAATTTCCAGTCATTTTTGGTTTATCCAAACTGCTTTGTTTGTCCAAGCCTCTTCATGAAATTCTTCTTTAATTCTTTCTTTAAAGACTCAAGTACTCTTGTAGAGCCTGATTTATAAAGAAATTTTCAAACAAAAGTTCAGAAAGATGAGGTCCCACTTAGGAGGGGAATTTCATCAGAGCAGTGTTCTCAGATATTAATTTGATGGCTTACTGAAAAAACACTTCTTTGAAATCTGACAATGTTTATGCAAAATTGCTTTCCCCAGTGGATGGGTCATATCTTAAATATTTAACTTCTGTCTACTTTGTATTAATTTAGGATAAACATAGTGTGTGGTACAAGTCTTGATTTTATTTTATTTTTTCTGTGTTCAAAGACCTGAAGAATTCACTAAAGATTTATTTTCTGTGAGGAAAGACCTGCTTTTCATCATCTGGTTACTCGGGTCCCATAAAAAAGTTCAACACATGACAGAATCTCAACTCCCAATCTTTGTTGGCAAGGTAGATCCAAGTAACATAAACCATGGTTCTTTGGTGTTTTTCAATGGAAATTAAGCGGTCTATATTTATTATACATAAACTAGCATGCCAAGGCTTCAATGATACTGAAAACCTACTGCAGCAAAAAATATTTCAGAGAGAGAGAGAGAGAGAGAGAGAGACAGTCAAAATTCACTGTCAGGGTTCAGCACTTCAGAGTAGATTGGAGTGATTCCATGGATATGCTGTCTCACTATATAGAAAAGGCAAGATTTGTAAGATTATTTTTCCAAAACCAATTAAACACAGTAAGTCTGAAATTTGCTGACAAGTGCTGAAGTTTGATGGTATCCATTCTTTTGGTGCATTTTAAAAAGCTGGCCGTGAAAGATTTAAATAACAGCTTATTCAGTCCTATCTGTGCTCAGCTAGTCAATCAAATTTCAATTGGTGGCCAAACTGTGAAGCAGGGGCTGCATAATGTGTGATATCAACAAAATCAAGATGGACTTGTTGGTATTATAATGATACGGAGAAATAGATATCTTGGACTTGGGGAATAAAAGGAGATAAAAGAGAGAGTAGATGTGGACTTAGACACCGTGGAACAGGAAAGGGTGCAGAAAGGTCATGCAATGAAAGGGAGACCTGAAGGAGTGAGCAATAGAAAAGATAGAAAATAATAGCTAATGAAAAATAAAAGAGGGAGAAATGGAGATAATTCTGGTATTGTCTGGGAAAAAGGATATAGCAAAGTCATGTAAACTGTAGCAATTTTGGTAAATATGGACACATAGTCTCCTGGCACACATTCTGTGAGGTAAATTAACAATTAAATTATTAGAAGGTATCTGATAATACTGGTTTTTAATCAAGTTATTTCCAGTTTTAAGAAGTAATCAAATATTTTTTTCATTGAATGCATTATCCATCATGAAAGTGTAGTATTTGTAAATTTCTTGGAAAATGTAATTCCAAATGTATGCCATTCTAGATTTAAATAAAAAGCAGGATTCAAATTCAGTTTCTGAGTTATCAGGTTCAAAGGTCATCCACAAAAGGTCTTGAAGACTGAGGAAATGAAGACCATTTAAACAACTGGTAGTATGAAATTGGGTGGGGAGTAAAGTCATGCTGATGGCTCATGATGAATATCTGTTCCAGCACATATTTACATAGTAGTTTATACACTAGCAGTCAAATTAAAATCATGGATGCATTCTTTATTCTTTCAGCTGTTCAGAGTAAAATCCTGTCGTCCTGCACTGGTGGCGCTCTAAATGTTTTCTTCTTTCTCTGAGAGATATTTCCTGGATGTCAGGAAATTAAATTGAAGCAGCAAAAATGTTTTTGCACACATCACTGCTATTCAGTCATAGCTCCTGACCTCACCCTACTCAATTAAGAAATCCTTAGAGCCTCAAGAGAGCATCTGACTTGTGAAGTACTGGTTGCTTTCTGCTTCATTTGCTGTTCATAGTGCCTTTAACAGGAAAGCATGCTTTAGGAATTAGGAAGACTGGAGACTGTTCTTGTGCGTCTATACACACACACAGCTCCCATATCCATGTGCATGCACATGTGTATGCATATACACGTGCTATAGCTGAATTCAGTCTGTATCTCTGCACTTTGGTAAAGATACAAAATTTATCAAATAGTTTATGTTATTTATTAGAGCTAAAGGTAGAGGCATAATAAATTCTGTGTTATGTGCTTCTGTGCAAAAATGTTTTAATGCACAGAGATATATGTGAATAGGTAATGTATTTTCATATGTACATGGGTGTCTAAATGCATATGTATGCATTCTCTAGACACAGCTGATGGTGTTTGGGTCCAGCAGATACTTCAAGCTTTGAAAGACTGTGACTAAGCACAGAAATAACTTAGATGTAAAACTCAGATGGGGAGGGAAGAGGAATGTTAAAAATTTTTTAATAGCTAAAAATGGACTCTCTTAAATGAATGCAGTTATACTGTGAATAAGGGAACAGTGAGCTGAATTTAATTCCAAGCCACATGGCAGACAATGTGCACCCCATAGAGGAAAATGGGAACATTGAAGGACTCCAGCACTTTTATCCTATCTAGCAATTATCTGGTTTTGGGCTTCATGTTACTAATTTCTCTTTCCACATCTCACCCCTAGCCTCATACAATGGATAAGAACTCAAAGCAAATGCTTTTGGCCATATAATTTTCTTCAAGAGCCTTAAATAGGATGAAGGGTGCAGAGAGCTCATCAAAGATAATATCAGAACACTGAAATAAGAAGCACCAGTTTCACATAAGGTCTTCCTCAAAGAGTGTGGCAGCAACTTGGCAGAATACAGTGATGGCAGGAGGCAAGGAAGAGATGTGTGCCCCCATGTTTGCAGCAGGCTGGCTGCCTCTTGCGGCATAGATGAGCTGCCAAAGGTTGATCACGCTGAGCAGAAGTGCAACTGACTAGGCAAGTGCAACACTGGTC
>VWYI01028465.1:0-27861 GCA_013399455.1 Anthoscopus minutus
TAATATTTAAGATACATTTTCGAACCATGAAATATATTTAGGTTGGAAAAGACTTTTGAGTTCAACCATTACCCAGCACTGCCTAGTCTAGCACTAAACCATGTACAGTGCCACATCTACACATCAGTTAAATATTGTATTATTAAATATTTACATATGGATGGTGAATCTGCTCAAGGGTAGCCTGTTTCAGTTTTTGACAACTCTTATAATGAAGAAATTCTTTCCTAATATCCAGTTTAAATCTCTTGGTTCAATCTAAGGCTGTCTCCTCTTGTCCTGTCTCTTATTACTTGGGAGAACTAACAACTCACAACCACCTTCTTTCAGACCCTTGAGCCTCCTTTTCTCCAGGCTAAACACCCCCAGCTCCCTCAGCTGCGCCTCATAAGTTTTGTTCTTCAGATCCTTCATGAGCTTTTTTGCCCTTCTCTGGATGAACTTGCCCTTCTTTGAACATTAATTTTTGATTTGAAATCTAAACATTTAAATTTGCTTTCTCTTTGATTATGTTTCTTCCCAGTCTCTATTTCTTGTCTTGTCAAGCAGATTTCCTAAATGTCATGTTTTGTCTTTCACAAAACATCATCATAGTGAAGTGATATGTGATAGTGAAGGTAATTTTCCTGATTTATTAGAGATACTAAATGTTACGAAATTAGTAACTTTTAGTAATCATTAGGACATCCCTTTTAATTTATAGAATTATGGAAAAATTCAAGAGCTATCATATGTGTCTACTATATAGCTTATTCTCTCACACAAAAAAGACCCCCTGACAAATATTCATAGGGTTTGGTTTGTAGTGCAACACATGGATATGTAGAATTCATCTATTAATAATTTGCAATTTCCACTATTTAAAGGCTTTCCATCATCTCACATGAACAAAAGAGCAGCTTTCCAGCAAGGACAACAGGATTGATATATGAAAATAACACAGAAGAGTGCACAAATTCACAAATATTTGCTGTGGGAGTTAGTGGACTCTCCCTAGACAATAGGAACCATTTTTAGCTGATGATAATTCTAGAGAAATGTGGCAAGTGCATACATCCAACAGATTAGGTAAATGATTGACAAAGATTAGAGTGTCACCGTGGTAACAAAGTTTAGAGAAAATTAATTTAACAGGATTTAAAGATGAAGATTAGATTACCTGTTAGATACCTATAAACTTTTTCTTCCTGGAACATTATTGGTTATGTACATATTGGGTTTTACAAAAATATGCTGTGTTCTGAATTTTTTTTTCATTTTTATTAAAACTTTTGCTATTTGATGTTATCTTTGAATAAATCCATGAAGTGGATATGCCTTAGTGATCATTATGAAATTACTCTGTTTAATAGTTTTAACATAGAAAATAATAGCTAGTTAGAAGTGTTAGATGCATTCATTGTTTCTAACTAACATTCTTAATTGTTTTTGCTCCAGTCGGTGATTTCTGATGGCCTTTGCCACAAGGGTGCACTGCTGGCTTGTGGCCATCTTGTTGTCCACCTAGTCTCTCGCCACAGAGCTGCTTTCCAGCCTCTGGAAATCCATATATGAATTGATGCAATGGATTGTTCCTCCCAAGTACAGGAGATCCATGTCTTTTTTCCACAAAAGAAGGAAACATACTTCTGCAGCTTTTTAATGTATAACCTGTAGGTTGTTAATTCAAGTACACTTTTGAGAATTAAGAAATGTAATTTAATTTCTGCAGAGAGAAAAGGAAGCTATCTTAAGAACTCAAAATTCCACTTTTCTTGAGTTTTTTGAGGTTCCTGTTTTTCCATTTCTCCAACCTGTTGAGACTCCTCAGGATGGCACATCCATCTAGTCTATCTACCCCTCCTTCCAGTTTTGCAAAGCTCCTGAGAGTGTAAACTGTCCCTTTATCCTGGTCATTGATGAAGACATTAATCAGTACTTGGCCCTGGGTTTACACCAATGGTGACCGGTTTCCAGATGAAGCTCATGCTGCTAACTACAACCCTTTAAGCCAAGCAGTGCAGCCAGCTTTCAGTTTGCCTCACGGTCCACTTGTCTAGCCCATATTTCATCAGTTTGTCAATGGGGATATTAGAGTAGACAGTGATGAAAGCCTTGTTAAAGTCAATATCTGCTTATCCACCAAGTCAGTCATTTCATTATAAAAGGCTATCAGCTTGGTAAGGCAGTATTTTGATTTTAGAAAGTCTATGCTGTTGCTCAACTTCTGGTCACTTTCTTGTCCTTCTCAAACTTGAGTTTTGTCAGGATATCCTAGTTCATCTGCAGGCCTTCCATCTCCTTGGCTTTATTTTCTGCTCATAGGGATGGGACATTCTTGAGCTTGAAGAATGTGATATTGGAAAGGATGATCCTTCCTGTCTCCAGGATGATCTTCCATGGATTCCTGCAAGAACCTTGACAAGATCAAAGTCTGCTGCCCTGTTGTCCAGAATTGTGATTCTACTATTTGCCTTGTTCCTTTCTCTCAGAATCCTAGATTCCAATATCTCACTATCTTAGCACTCAAAGCTGCCTTCAAATCTTTACATTCCTCAAAAGATCTTTTTTGCATATAAATAGAATATCCAACAAAGCACTTCCCCTACATCCATATCCAAGTCCACACCTGTAACCCTTCACTGCAGGGTGAGGTACTCCAGGTGTGTGTGTCACTGTGATGCATGACGCAGAGAGTCAGGACGTGAAGAGATGTACTTCCTTGAGGCAGTGAAGCCTTTATTTGGGTTTTACAGCCCTTTTTATAGTGTTCCAATACAGGTTTAACATAATTGGCCAAAGGAACTACCTCTCTGGTCCCATTGATGGAACAAGAGAAATAAAAAACTCATTCTGAACATCTGTTCTCATTATTTTGAGAACTTGAATCTATTTACAAAAAACAGTCCT
The DNA here is from genome assembly GCA_013399455.1 of Anthoscopus minutus. Lineage (NCBI taxonomy): Eukaryota > Metazoa > Chordata > Aves > Passeriformes > Paridae > Anthoscopus > Anthoscopus minutus. The sequence goes on from VWYI01028465.1 coordinate 2,890, forward strand.
TGAAAAAGAGTTTTCCCAGCAGCTTTCCCTTGGGAATGTCTCAGCCACTGACAGGCTGAGAATTTTCCTCAAGTCCCAGAAAATCATGTCCACATGTGACCTATCCCAACATATCTCTGTAATCCTAACTGTATCTGCCCTGAACCTTTATGTGGACCTCTAGTTCTGTGTGTCCCATTCTCTGTGTATGAGTATACCGGCACGTCAGAGAAGCACTGAGTGATGCTGACTTTCCAGGAAAATGCTAACAGCTTCCCCTTATGCTGCTCTCTTAGCAGCTCTTCGTTTGTGTGCATAGGCTTGAATGGGACTCCTTCCCTGTTTTGTTGGCTATAAGGCATTTCATGCCCACATTATCTTTCCTCCCTTGCTTGAAAACCTGGTTCACTCTTTCTTCACTTGTGAGTTGTCAGCTCCCTCACTTCATCACCCTTGTGTCAAAGTTTTCTAACCAGACTGGCCAGTCTCTTGGCATTGCTTTTCTTAAACACATGGTATCTGCCAACTTAGTAATAGCAGCCATAAATGACATAATTATTGCATCCTAGAGAACATTCAGCTTATTCCTGATCTTTCCTAATCCTTACCAAGATCTTAGCCTTATCAGAATAGTAGATAAATAGTAAATATCAGATGAACTAAATATCTCTGTTTACCTAAACTGAGCTAGGTATTAATAATTTTTAGCTTTTCCAGTAGAACATATTTTAATAACAGATGTAAGAGAAGATTCTGAGGTTACATTACAGTCATGTATAGTGAGTTCTTTCTATGCTTTTTTGACTTGGAATATTAACTACCAGTTTCTCTCCTCAAAATGTTGGCAAGTATTAGCCAGCCGGGTTTCAATTATTACTGCTAAATATGTCTAAATGTTGTTATTTTTTTTCCTCTTGGCCTGGCAATGCTTAAAACAAATATGGTTTAAACTTCCTCATGTGAAAACATCACAGTACAAAACTCCCCATATTTAAATCAAGATAAATTCTACCTTCCTTCAAATTAGGGAAGACTTTATGCTTCATACCTTTTGTCATTGAAAGAATCCAAGTTGTAATGCAGGTCTCTAGTCCAACCTCCAGTCCAAAGCAGGGTCAAACATAATTTCTCAGATTTGTATCCAATCAAATTTTGACAACCCTCAAGGGCAGATTGCAGAGTCTTCCTTGAACACCTCTTCCAATGATTTGCTGTCCTCATGATGAAAATGTTTCTCCTGTACCTGTGTGGGTGCTCTCATTTCAGTCTATATCATTTTCTCTTCTCACAGTGCACCATTGTGAAGAGCCTGGCTCCATCTGCTTTATAATGTATTCAGAATTACCAGGGCTGCTGAAAACATTTGCCCAAGGATGGCTTCTGTCCCAGTGATGAAGACAGCCTCTCCTGCACTCTCTTTCCAGGAGAGGTACTCCAGGCCCTGACCATCGTGATTGCTTTGTGCTGAATGCACTCAATTTTATTAATATTATTCTTCTATTCGGGGCCAAAACTCAGAATTGTATAATTTCAATAATGTATTTCAGCTAAATAAAAGATATTCCATTAAAGGACCATCCACAGTGCTTTCAATTACAATTACAAGTCTTTTCAACTACAATTTTTCTTCAATTTTTCATCATTCATGAAGCAGAAGAAAGCATCTTGAACTGCTGGAACTGAAGAACAATGCCTCCTAAGAGAAATAAGGACACCAGGAAATGAATAAAACTAACATCAGTGGCAAAATGAAATAATGAAAAATTTCCTGTGTAAAACAGTAGAAAAAGTACAAGAGAAAAATACAAGAAAATAAAATCCATCAAATGATATTCAACAAGAATTTCAAACCTCTTTTAAGAAATCCTTAAGGAAAATATCTGTGGAGGTAATAAGGTAATTCTAGTGCCTTGTGCTCTAACTGTTCTATTCTCTTCCCACTGTAGTAGTTTTAAATACAATAAATTGCCATAGAAAATTATCCTGACTTGAGGTTGGTTTGTCCTTCTGAGCTGAAAGAGAAAGATCAACATTGTAGCTGTTCTGTAAGCCAGTCCCTTCTTTTTCAAGACAAGTGCTTACGTGTATCCAAGGGTGAAGGTATCTATCTAATACATCATAAAATGACAGGACAAGAGGGAATGACTTCAAATGGAAAGAGAACAGGTTTACATTGAATATTAGAAAAAAATATTTACTGGGAGGATGCTGTGACATTGGAACAGGTTGCACAGAGAAGCTAGGGATGCCCCATTCTTGGCAGTATTCAAGGCCACATTGGATGGAGCTCTGAGCAATCTGGTCTAGTGAAGAGTCCCTGTCCATGACAGGGGGGTTGAAACTAGATGAATTTTGAGGTCCTTTCAAACCCAAACCATTCTGTCATTCTGTGAAGTCTTCTCCTGTTTTAAATGAGTGGTCTGGAAGAAGTCAGATCAGTGCAAGTTTGTGAAAAAAGAGTGTTTTACTGCGCAGGTTGTTAATTAAAAATCCATTATCAGTGCCAAATAACAGAATTGCTATGCACTTTTCATATGTGATATTAAATTCATATGTGATATTAAAAACTACTTTAAAAATGCTTTCCGTCTATCATGTGCCCAGTTTGTTCTTTGGGTGGCCTTTAAGGACTGTAGACAAATTTGACAGCTTTAGGTAACGTCCAAAAAAGGGGTAACCTCAGTAATAACTGCTTGAGAGAATACAGATATCCACATCAGATTCTGTCTAATTTTGTCATATACCTAGAATCTTACTCAAATGACATCATAAGCAGTAGCATATGCTAGATTTAGTAATCTGTTAAATAATACACTGATTTTAGCAATAATTTTATCTTTTTTCAAGTCATGATAATCAGTGTTTGGAAGACTGTAAAATATTGAAGTTTATTTAATTAGCAAACAAACAAAAACATCTGAAATACCAAGGATAACTCATGAAAACATTAGTGCTTTTTTATTTTGACAATTAGATTTCTACTCGTTTTTTTTATTTCATAATGCAAAATAGACTGTAATGTTTTTTCTTTTTTTCAAATGATAGTTTAATAACGTGAGGTCTCACTAAAAGACTGTCATATTTAAACTTTGTTAAGACATGCTCAATTGCCCAATTTTAGTGTGAATTACAGAATATGTAGGTTTACTGGAATGAGAAAAGTTACATTATATTTCAAACAATCATTTTTCCAGTGTTTATTTAGAAATTGATTTTTTGACATTAATCTTGTCATTTACATCAGAAACGGAAGACTGAGCTGGGTTCTTTCTCTTTTTTCCCCTGTGAATTGCTCTTAGGAGTCACTTACTTGATCAGAGTGGAGCATAATGATGAAAAAGTCTCCTGGACACAACTGTTTTATCTGTGGGCCAGATTTCTCCCATCATTAATCTCTACAGATGCTTTTTCCTTTTGTTTCTTCTCAAGAAGAAAGTGCAGACATAGGAGTGGGAAACTGAGAGCACTAGGGAGAGGTCAATGAGAAGGACTCAGTCTTCTCTTTGAAACATGAAGATTTCTTCTGGCTGCGAGCATACTAATTGGGGTCCATGCTTTTGTACTCTCAGAGATTGTTGTGGTGTACATTACATGGACTAGACTTGCAGCCTGTTTAGAGACTAAACTTGGGCCAAAATGTAGAAGCTCACTCACTACAGAAGAGATTCAGAGATCAACTGGTGACAATGTGACTGGAGATAAGAACCAGATAGCAAATAAAAGGAGAAACAGTCAATGTGGAGAAAAAAGCAGACTGTGTATAAAAAGTTAATCAGAAATTCCTTTAATTTTTTTACTATAAAATGATACGGCAACTTATATATCAGGGAATAAAAGTATCAACTGAACTGAGAAAATGTACTACTATGATCAGGCTGTTTTTAATCACTTCTTGTGCCTGAATCTTTACCATCTACTACTTAGCCATAGGATCAGTGGCAGGAGAGTGGGATGACAAGATAATTGCTCTTGTCTACAGTCACGATGGTTGAACAATGACCCTCTAGACCTGACACGAGTGAGGAGACGTTAAGTACATGCCTCTAAGTCTGCTTGCTTTGTTTTACTCAAAAACTTCAGGGCTCTAAAATTAAATGAGAAGAGTTACATTTGTCTTGTAGCCATAATTTTGTGGGTTTTTTCAGACTATTGAATAACTTTTTACCCAATTCTAGGATACATGTTTGTCCGCTGGAGCTGTGGCTGTCTCTGTGAGAGAGAAAAGCTAAAAAAAAATTGAGTTCTTGAAGGCATGTGTTATAGAATACAAAAAATTCTTGCTTTAAAGTTGATTATTCCTACTTATTTTTCAGAGAAAAGTAAAATCACAAATCTGTTCTACATTGCTCTATGAAAGGCCTATCAGTATGAAATTTGGTTGGAAGTTTTAAGCTGTATGAAATTTTTTTAAACTTTTTGAGATGCGCATATATAAAAAACCAGAGAAATCAAATTAACACAATTATTTAGAGTATTGTTGCTGAGTGCCTTGGCAATGCTGTTTATTTTTTGGAAGCATATGTATTACCTTCTGTCAGTTAATACTTTAAAAATAAGAAGAAAGGACTTTTTACCATTACAAGAGCCTGAATTGCAGTTGACAAATTGTCTCCAGTCAAATATTCTTTATAGGAGATAATTGGAAGAAGTCATTTCAAGTCCCAGTAGCTGTATCAAACTGAGGGCTATTTACAAAAATATCCTTACCCTGTAGCTGAAGGAATGAACAGTAGTATATATGCGACAGTTGGAGCTAAGATGAAGTGTGTTTCTACTTCAACTGTAACACAAATGGGAATAACAGGTACAAGCTCAGTACTATATGCCAAAAGTAAAGTAACTTGAAGAGCTATGCTGAATACTGATAAAACATATTCTCAGTACAAAAATAAGATGCAAAGCAAGCAGGAGGAGGCTTGCTATGGCAAAAAATAATAGTAGAAATAAAAAAATGTGTTCTTCGTTTCCCATCTAATGATTTCAGTTTCTAGTAAAGAGGTTAATTGAGCACACCCTATTGATGTTCAGATTTTAAGTTTTAGGAGCTTTAACTTAGGCATGTAATGTATGGATAAATTTTAGGATGTAATTGAAAAGATCATCTTTAATTTCCTGAAGAACAAGAAGAGACAGATGCCTTTGAAGACCTTTACAGGGACAGTCTTCCTGCCTAAGTGTTCAACCATACACAAGCACAACCTTTTTTTCTATAGATTTTCAAAGGCATCTTCTCTCCAGTGACTACTGGCATTTTATTCAAGTCCGTTGCTTTTCTCTACTACCAGCTACATTTTAGGCATAAGAGCATTGACAGAGCTATGGAGTTTGGTCAGGAAAACTCACCATGCATTGTTGGTGCAACTGGAGCAAGTACACTGGCGCAGAGGCATACAATTTGTACCTATCCCAGGAATTAACAAAATGATGTGCTTATTATTTTACTAGTTTCAAAAACTTTGGAACTAAATATGTCAGACTCAACTGAAACATGACAATAAACTTGTTCAGTGTTCTTTTGAGATGCTCCAAATAAATAAATGATATTATTTTCCTAGGTAGTAGGAAAATACAGTGAGGTAATAATTTTTTTCTCATGGCTTAAGTGCTGCAAGGAAAGAAATTACAAAAGGACTAATCAAATTAATTTATTCTCTAGAATGGCACAAGAAGAGGCATTACTGCATATAGAAGTACAGGATTCAGGTTTGCAGCTATTTTCTCAGTTGGTATATTGGACTCGTCTCCTTGGATTGAATGTGCAAATAAGACTTTTCTGATAATGTTTTTGTGATTTGAAACATATGACATATGATGAATGTTAGGTTTTACTCTTAGGAAACATACAGATATAAAAACACACTGAGCTAAAGGCATGCCTCACTGGGATATTTTCTTGCGTGCCTATAATACAAGAAAAGGATTCTTGAGACAGGATACCTTTTCATTCAAAGTTGTTTTAGTTAGAAGTTTTTGAAGAGAAATTAGAATTGAGAGAACATTAATTATTTTCAGAACAGAAATTAATGAGTGTAATGAGCTAAACAGGCTGAAGTACATTTTTGAGCACCGGTACAGTGTTCTCTGTAAATGCTGGGCTTAACTTCAAGTTGCATCAGGTCAACACAACTTATAAACACTACATTCATTACTAAAATTTCATGTAGTTTTGCAGCCTGGGGAAAGAATACACAGGATAAAACTTGTGTAGTTTTACATAGCTTATTTAATTTTTCCACCCTATAAAAATGTTTCAAAAGGGTTAATTCTTCAATTTTAGTTTTTGTTTGAAACATTTTCTGGAGTCTTGTCTACATGGTATTTAACACAACTCTTCCACAAGCACTTAGTTGGCAATTATTTCTTCATTCGGAAGCAGTTGCTTTGGATTTAAAGATATTTAAACTGTTAATTGCTAGGATCACTTTCATTACACCATCCATGGCAAAATAGATATTATAATTATTTCAGAAATGGACTGTATAATAAATCAAAGGTAACTATTAAGGAACAGTTATTTGAATCCATGAAGATGTTTTCTCCAGTTCTGCCATCTCTTTCAAAGTTTGCAGAGGAATTCTGTGTTTGGAAAATTATTGTGGTGAGTTCTTTGGGTAGAAATATAGATTGGTTTAGATTCCTTTCACCAAAATTTCAAGTGCCTTTTCACCAAAATTTGAAGTGCTTAGATGCCTTTCACCAAAATTTAGATGCCTTTTCACCAAAATTTCAAGTGCTTAGGACTTGGTTAATAACTTAGGTTGTTAGGCTTTTAACCTAACAACAAGTTAAGTATTTCTTAAGACAAAAATTCCATATGCTTATGAGTACAGGGAACAAGGGGAAATATGAATATCTCCATTCTCTTGGAGTTCAGTCCGCTTAGATTTTAAGCAAGAATCTCATGAAGGGAAGTACTGCTGTCAGGGATGTTGCTTGCCTTCTTCTCTCTAGGTACTGAGTGGAATCATCCAAGGGTAGTGTAGCCAGAAGGTCACAAGACATCTTCACTGAAAGACACTTTCTAGCCCAAAATGCAAGAACCATCTTGACTGCAGAGACATCAGTGGCAAGGACAACTAACTGGATATAGCTCATTATTTTTCCTGGAACAGATACGCATTTACCATAAGAACTGTATTAATAAAAAATAAAAATCTTTTAGGCATACAGAGTACAAGTGAACACCTTCCCAAGTTTTCCCCTTCTTTTCTTGCTGACTACCTTCAACTAAGCAGTTGAAAGAATTAGAAACTAAGATTTCTTCCCAGGATATAAGACTATGTTCTGTAGGTCAGACATTATTCTGTTGGTCATAGGAGATTGAAACTGCATTCACAAAACAATTTATTTGCCTGAATGTCTACTGTTCTTAGTCCCTTTTTGCTATGGGTGAGTTGGATAACTGAATCTTTCATTGAAAAGATGATTGCATGTTATATCATGTGACCAACTTTATATATAATCCTTTGAGTTTTATATGGTGAAAAGCACAAATAGAATCCCAAGTTGTTATAAACAAACAACTGAATGAATCTAACTTTGTTTTATTTGATAAAATAAAAGAGAACAAAAAATAACTCAGGCAAAAAAAATATACAACCTCAAAACAACAAATCCTCAAAACATCAAAACCCCAAACCAAAACAATAAAAAACCCAAATCCACCCTTCAAACAACCAGATCGCCACCACAAAACCATGTGTAGCTCTTTTAATACGTAGATTACATCTCAAAAAGCATGGTATTGGTGAATAATGTATTTCTTTTTGCCAGTACCGTTATGTCTTGAGGTGACACTACTAGCATATTGACAAATGGACTTAGTGGGGGGCTATTACAAGTAGTCTTCTACCCTAAAACCTTCAAATTTGGTTTCAATTATAGAAAATCCTTAAGGTAACCTACCAGGAGACTTTCAAAAGCAGTTAAGAATGTTTTAAGGCTGATTGAGTTGAAGAGTAAACTTTTCACTATTCCTAATGAAAGCACGGATAAGCCAACACGGACTCTGTAAAATCCCAACCTGAATTAATAGCACAGGTTTCTTTTGAGACAATCTTAAACTGAAAGAAAAAATAAATTCACTGTGAATAACCAGAAGTGGAGAATATATTTTTCTAACCTTATTTTCCATTTGTAAAGCTGATGGTTTTCTTCTCTGGTTTATGTAGGAAATTAATGAATCACTCAGTTAATATTTTATGCAAAAATATATGTTACATAATGACAAAACAAAACAGATTTGTTTCTTTGTTTGTGGGCTCTGTTATAGCTCTGAAAAGCAAGATAATTATTCATTCTAGTTTTGTCACTCTAATTTTGTCCCCAATATTTTTCATACTTGAAAGTTTTAACTTCCACTACCCTGTTTGCTGTTCATATTGTACCTATGCACCGCTCCTGGCACCTATGAAGTAGATCACTGACAGAAAATCTTCTTGAAACAGAGATATTGTTTTTAACTTGTAAGGGAAAGGAAAGGAGAAAAATTAAATTTTAACATTACAGCAGAATAATATATTGCCCAACCCCTAAAAAAAGGCACTTCAATGCTTGCCTAAATAAATTTGCTTTAAAGTTCCAGATGTCTAGATTTGCTGTATAAAGGAAAAAAAAAAGAAGATGAATTTGCAGAAGAGAATATGAGGAGCACCCAGCACAGAAATGCCTTTTCCTGAATATTATATTGTAAGATATTACTGTAGTCATATGGTTTCAGAGGGAATAGCTTCTTTCACATGATATTTATGCATCGCAAAAAAGCAGACTCTTAATATTTTGTAAAACCTATCCTTGACTTCTTGAAGTTTTACTGGGCTTGGAATCCAACCAAGAAAAGGAAAAATTAATGTGTTCCCATGCCAGTTCCATTGTACAAGAAATGTTGCTCATCGCAGGTTTCCTGGGTGACACAAACATAAATTAGGAATATGTACCAGTGGAATGTAAGCTACCCCTTGCTACTGTATATTTTTTGTCAAGCCTCAGCAGATTAATAGTTGTCAACAGTGTACATTAACCTCTTTCCTGTTCATTGGAACCAGAATTCTATGCTTGAGAAATACCTTCAATGGTAACTCTGCATGAGCACATCAAAAGAGGTGACTGGTGAAGTTGCCCTGGTGTAGCCTTTACCCATCAAAGCTTAAATGCTCCTTTGCCTGCAGTCAGGCACTGCCCTGACTTCTCTGACTGCTGTTTGACTGTAGCCATGATACTTGAATGGAAGATAGCATAGCAAAAGTCAGATGCTTTTGCTGATGAACTAGCAAGCAAACAACACAGTTTTCTCTGAGGTCCTTAGTCACCAGCTGTGGTTAAAGCATGACATCCTGTCTATCGAATATTGCTGCCTTATGATTTTAAATACAATTTGCTTATCTTGTGGTTATAAATGCATTCAGTTACATGACCTTTTACTTTTTTTTTTACTGAAGTTCTTTATTTAGAGAATCTAATTATGGGACTCTGACAGGGGTTCTACTCAGCAAAAGAGTCTATCAAATATGATATGCCATAATTTGCCAGAATCAAAGAGAAACTTGAGTTTGACTTTTCAACCTTTTAAATATCAGCCTCATAATATCATTATGGGTTTTTCAAAATATTACATCACAAATATTCTGGACTTTAAATGTTTAAAGTCATAACATTTTGCTACATTTCCAATTTCCTACTAGTAAAATGTCTATAATTGGTTACAACTGAAGTCATGTGTCATATCTGCTAGATATTGTTTCTTTGTTTACAATTCCATATTTCAAATTTATGGTTTTTATTACCTGAATTTAAAAATAATGAGAATAAAACTGCAGTATGTACTTTCATACTGAAAGTTGTATTTTATAAAAATATTTCATACCAATTAATGCATATAGGCCTACAATTCCTGCATGCATTGTTCCAAGATCATTTGCTACAGCAGTTCTTCATTTCAACAGGTTTCATTATTTTCCTCCCTCTTTTACATTCAGTCAGGGAAAAAAAGTTGCAGTACTGGCTTAACTTTTTTGGTTTTAGTCCTAATATTTGTCACACACAAATGTTTTTTTTCCAATGTAATACATTAGAGAAAGATGCCATCTGCAATATGAAGTTCACCTAATTATGAAGGCTAAATCTGTAGTATGCAAACTAAGGTCCTTGCTTCTTTTGCAAATATTTCTCATGCTTTCTATATTAATAGAACACTTCTGTCACAGACTGAACAGGCTTTTGAATCATTTTTGCATGCTTAGAACTGGATTTCAGTACTTTTACCTCCTAGCATGGAAAACTCCAGGCAGGTTATCTGCTACCACACAAGTTTTTCAGAATTATATTTAAGATTTTAAAACAAATATCTAGAGAAGTCTCCTCAGTCTCTTTGCTAACTTCTTTTCTATCACAGTCATTTTCATCCTTTTATGGTGATCCCTGACAATATTGGCCACGTATATAGAGACAAAGCATTTGACAATTATGCATTAGAGTTTGAGACAATTTCATCATTGTGAATACTGACAGTAAATACAGATTCAGATTTAGAGAGAGGGAGTGAGAGGGTATAGTAGAAGTCCCCAGTAATTAAAGAACAACCTCAAGATCTTGTTTACAAGGATAAGCTAGAAACATCCATTATCTGATGCCTAAAATGTGGATGTCAGTCTTTATCTGAAAGATTTCTAGATATGCTGTCTATTTCTTATCTTGTACTAGACGATATCCTCAAGTGTAAGATAATGAGAAATGTGAGCCACGGTTTACAATTAAATTTACTGAGCCCTCATAACTGAGTTCTTATAATAGCAAAAAATAAAGTAATAAATACTAGCAGCCAGAAAGAAAACAAAAATCTGAATTTCGGAGGGAAGTTATGAACACTCCTTGTATTCATCATCACTTTTATATTTGTAGGAGTGATCTTTAGAAATTTCTATTGCTCCATGTATGGATTTAATTCTCTAGAAACCAGAACACTTGTGGGAAAATATAATTTGAGTGTTAGCCATGGTATGCAGGCAGACATGGGAGATTGAAAGTGCTCCCTGTTATCCTAGCATAAATTCCCATTATTTTAGCTGAGATTTAATGTTTATTTCAGAAAGCTAACAATGACTCATGCAAATAACAATTCTGAAGTAAAACTAAAATGTTACAGAAAGTACAACACTTCCATGTCACCATCTAAAATATCCAGTTACCTGAGTTAATCAGATGATGCAAAGTCTATCTTCTTCTAAAACTTGTTGAATTCCACACTGACACTGGATCATATTCATACTGAGACAGGCTTGCAGAAGGCAAAGTGTTAGCATCAGTGTTACTTACAGGTTTAATGCTGTGGCATAATCACATGAATATTAAACATCAAATTATGCATGCATTTTTGGTGGGATTTTAAACATCTGTGAGATCCATATTATCTAATGGTAATATCTATCTGTCTATCTACCTATCTTTTTTTTCTTTTTCCTTTTGCAAAATTGCTTTTTATAGCTCAAAGGAAATGGATAGTGATTCCAAATCAGAGTTTTCATTGGCCTAACATCTGCTTTCTTATCCTTCATATACGCTAAGAAAATACAAGACAAACTCAGCAAACTGAACTGCTTCTTTAAAAGTGGCTTATAGTCCAGTCCTACAATTCAGGACCACAACAACTTTAAGAAATGGACTGGTAGGAAAATTATGGAGTTCAACAAAAGGAATCATGAAGTCCTGCCTCGCAAGAGTAATGATGCCACTAACAGGTGCAGGCTGAGGCAGCCTGTCTGGAAAGTAGCTCTGCAGGAAAGGACCAGGGATTTATGTGGAAAACAAGTTGACCACAAGTCAGCAATATGCTCCTGTGGCAAAGATTAGCTGCTGCCTGTTAGGCTACAATAGGTTGCCATCAGGTTGAGGGAGACAATTCTTCTCCTAAGCTCAGTCCTGGTGAAAAACATCTGGGGTGGTACAAGCAGTTTGGGCCCTGAGTACATGGGAGACCTGGATGAGTTGAAGCAAGCCCAGTGAAAGCCCATGAAGGTCTCTTCATGGAACACCTGTCATATAGGCAATGGCTGAGAGAGCTGAAGGAGATAAGACTCTGGGGCAATTTTATCCATATATATAAAAGCCTGAAGAGGAACTAAAAGTTAAAGAGCCAGAGTCCTCTCAATAGTGCTCAGCAAAAAAACCCCCAGGTATTACACACAAAATTAAATACAAAAGAAATCCCCTTTTTTAGTGTGTGATCAAACCCTGGAATAATATGCCCAAGGAAGTTGTGGAGTCTTTGTTTTTGGAAATGTTCAAGACAGATCAACACAATTCTGAACAAGCTGCTCTAGCTAACTCTATTTTGAAGAAGGATATTAGACAACACGATCTCAGAGGGCCCTCCCACCCTCAACCACCCTGTGATTCTTTGGTTTTAAGATTCTTGAGTCTGTTATTTCACTAAAGTTTTACTGAATACTTAAAAGCATTATTCTGGTAAATTCACTCTTCCTACAATTTTTTTTGCTAATATTTTCTATTCTGTGAATTCTTCACTGAATGAGTTTATTCTGCTCTCAGAACAGATGAATGTAAATCTTAAAATGAGGTTTGCAGCCTGAGTGAATACTAGTGTGAGTAAGTATTTATTGATGACGAGCTATTAATCTACTTTTGTGTTTTAAATTTCTTAATTAACTTTTTAGAAACACTCTTATGACAGAAATATTATGTTACTAACAGAGGAAGTGAACACCACTTACATTAGTCTCCCAAATTAAATTAATATTGATATTCTATTTTTACAGAATTCTCTGAATTCTAGTCATGCCCAAATTTTGTACTATTTTCCTAAGTTGAGGTTCTTTGTTTTGCATGAAATCTTCTTGTACCAATGGTGAAAAGAATGAGTCAATTAATTCTTTAATACTTCATCAGGCTGTAGTATGTAAAAAAGGAGTCTTAGTGAAAAAAGGTACGTATCTGTATGTCTGCATTCAAATGAATAAAAGGAAAAAACCCAACAAATAGATAATTAACCTTAAATATCTTGTATTTCACAGAATTCACAAGATGACTAGGTTGGAAGAGATCATAGAGTAAATACACAGTTAGGGTATTGTGCCCTAATACCTCAACTAGACCATGGCACCAAGTGCCATATCCAGTCCTTTTTTAAACACATCCAGGGATGGTGCCTCCACCACCTCCCCAGGCAGATAATTCTAATATTTTATCACTCTTTCCGTGAAGAACTTTTTCCTAATGTCTAACCTAAATTTCCCTTGGTGCAGCTTAAGACTGTGTCCTCTCATTCTGCCAGTTGCTGCCTGGAGAAAGAGACTGACCCCCACCTGACTGCAGCCACCATTCAGAGAGCTGTAGAGAGCGATGAGGTCACCTCTGAGTCTCCTTTTCTCCAGGCTGAACAGCCCCAGCTCCCTCAGCCATTCCTCACAGGGTTTGTGTTCCAAGCTGAGGCCTCGTTGCCTCCCTGGACACGCTCGTGTCTCAACGTCCTTCCCCAGCTGAGGCCCAGAGCTGGGCACAGCACTCGAGGTGCGGCCTCACCAGTGCCCAGTGCAGGGGAACAATGACCTCCCTGTCCTGCTGGCCACACCATTCCTGACACAGGCCAGGGGCCGTGGGACTTCTTGGCCACCAGGGCACTCTGCTGGCTCATGTCCAGCNGCACAGAGCCCTGAGGGACAGCACTGGTGCCTGCTGCCAGCTGGATGCAGCGCCATTCACCACCACTCTCTGGGCCCATCCAGGCAGTTCCTAACCCAGCACAGAGTGCTCCTGTCCAAGCCTGGGCTGCAGCTTTTCCAGGATTGTGCTGTGGGAGCAGTGTCAAAGGCCTTGCTGAAGTCCAGGTACACAACATCCACGGCCTTTCCTGCATCCACCAGGCAGGTCACCTGGTCATAAAAGGAGATCAGGCTGGTTAAACACGGCCTGCCCCTCCTAAACCCACACTGGCTGGGCCCGATACCCTGACCATCCTGTAAGTGCTGCCTGATGACACTCAGTACAAACTGTTCCATTACCTTACCAGGTACTGAGGTCAGGCTGACTGGTCTGTATTTACCAGGATCCTCTTTCCCACTCTTTTTGTGAATGGGTGTCACACTGGCCAGCTTCCTGTCATCCAGAACCTCACCAGTGAGTCAGGACTGTTGGTAAATGATGGAGAGCGGCTTCACAAGCTCATCTGCCAACTCCCCCATCACCCTGGGATGGATCCCATCTGGTCCCATAGATTTATCAACCTCCAGTGGCTCAGCAGTTCTCTGACTGTGTCCTCCTGGGTACCAGGGGGACCATTCTGTTCCCTGACACCATCAACCAACCCAAGAGGAAAGTTGTCCTAAAGGCAGTTGTTTTCTCACTAAAGGCTTAGGCAAAGAAGGCATTAAGCACTTCTGCCTTCTCCTCATCTGCAGTTACTGAGATCCCTCCCTTATCTAATAAAGAACAAAGGTTGGTCTTACCCTTCCTTTTGCCATTAATATATTTCTAAAAACATTTTTTGTTATCCTTTACAGAAGTCACCATTTTAAGTTCAAACTGAGCTTTGGTCTCTAATTTTTTTCCTATGTGCTCTAGCAGCCCCCTTAAATACTTCCTGAGAGACCTAACCCTCCTTGCAAAGATGATACATCCTTGTTTTCTTCCTAAGTTCCTCCAAAACATCCTTGACCATCCAGGCTGGTTGGCCTTTCTTTCAAGAGAATCCAGGAAGGACATTAGAAATTATTACAAGGATTTGATAATTATTTTCCTGTTTTCCTTCTTTCTTTTTTTTTTTTTGTCCCTCCATAGGAACAGAGTAAAAATAAATAAAATGTTACTTTGAATCCACTAAAGAGAGGTTGTGGCATTTTCTCTTTTAACCTTCCTGATCTCCTGTACTATGATCTGAGTTGAAGCTGCTGAAAGAAACCTTTCGTAAATTTGCTATAATAATCACTATTTAAAGCAAGCTTTTCACAAATATTTTGCAAATACAGATCTGCCAGAGCTATATTCACATTTAAAGATATCAGGTTATTGCATTAATCCAGCGTAAGACTTTTATTAGAAAATAAATCCAGTTAACTCATTCAAGACACTACACTGCATATCATCTGCATTGAATGCATGAATTAAATATGTGACACCAACGGCATTATAAGACTAAGATGAATATGTACGCAGAAGCAGCCATGGTTGTTTAATGTTTTACACAGTCTAAATTGCAAGGTCATTTCCGCAGTGAAGAAATCAAAGTAAAAAAAAAAAACAAAACCAAACACGGACACTTTTTTTTCAGTTTGTATCTATATTTTATTAATATGCACTCAGATTTTTTTTTATCTTTCCCTTGCTAAAAGTGACTCTATTTCTTTTCATTAAAGGGAAAAAGATATGATACTTATCTAAAATGTCAAAGTGATTTATATGTAAGTTGTGAGTTTTACAATAAGTTATGAAAGTTACATGTGCCAGTTGTAAACATACGGGTTTTGTATAATGTTTGTATTTCCTAAAAGATAAGTGAATCACTTGAGAGAAATTACTTGCATATTTGAAGTAATATTTCATCATACATGATCTGAAAAGCACAATATATTTTTAATATATTGGTAATCTCGAATCAAAGAGATTAAGCTTACTTTATAGTGTTAAATCTCCATATGTTTACATAGAAATAATTTGTGCCTATGATGGAGAAAGTTTGAGTTCTATTTTCAAGACAGACAGAGGGATGTGATCCTTTCCCATTACTCATCTAAAACTGTAGAGGCATTCTATACATATACATTAAAACTTAGAAGAGACTAGCTAAACTGGAAACCACAGTTATACATATTTGACAGATGTCAAAATGGAGAAGTGACTTACAAAAACTGAACAATAAATCTATGCTAAACCAGGATATCAACCTCCAGGATGAGTTCAAAGATCCATTTCAAACATATCTCAAGCAATTTACAAATCTGATCTCTTTTATGACCAATTGTTTCACATGTATTCTTATTTCAAGCTACCCAAAATTTCTTATATTTGTTATATGAAAGGATGTTGTGGGTTTAGAGCTAGCCAAAACCCACTAGCCTACTTATATTCTGTTGTGAGATATGATTTTAGAGGAAAGGAAAACGCAGGCTTAAACTTAAGACTATAAGGGAAATTTATTAACAAAACAAACTAAAAAGGAAATGAAAAGGAAAAGTCCAAATGAAACCTCCAGAACACTTCCCTCCCCCACCCACTCATCTCTTTCCCAACCTGACAACACAAAAACGGAATCTGGGATTTTAAAAATCAGTTATCACTTCTACAACAATCTTTCTCTATTTCACATAGGGCAAAGAGTCTTCTTTTTCAACACTCTGGAGATATGTCCACAAGAACAGTTCTCTGTGGCTTGCATCTTCACAAAACAGCAGCTGCCCGGTTCAGAAAAAAACTCTGCTGTTGTGAAACTCCTCCCATTTTCTTCTATTGAGTCAATGGGTCATTGTCAACTTATGGGGTGTCATTTTTTAAAGATGGGCTGTTCAAAAAACTCACTTTACCAATTTCTACAATCATCTTCATCTCTTCATCTCTAAAAAACACAAATCTTCTTCCTCTTCTCAAAGCGTCACTGCTTCTTCAAAAATCTACTACTTCTAGTCAAGTTCACACTGAACAGGCCCCCATCTCCCCATATTGTTTTCTCTCATGAATTAAAGGAAATGCTGTAGTTATTATAGTCCACCTCCATAGCGTACCAAAAGAACTTTCAGTCTCAATTTTTAAGACATCTCCTTTTCCCCTCCTTTTCATTTAAACTCTTTCCCAACTGACCCAGTCCTGTTTATGTTGTCACCCTCTGGGTTTTCTCTCACCCAAGGGAGAAAGTCATGGTCTGCAAGTCTCATCTGGGCACTGGCAGAGAAAAGGTTAACATTTCACTCAGGCCAAGCAGTGGCTGGAGCAGTCACGGTGATGGATGGATTGCAGCCGAGCTCCTCTCTCTCTCCTCTGCAGCTGCTGAAGAAAGCTACGATGGGGGGGGAAACTCTGACCTCTCATCTCTGTCTGAGAGCCAGAAGCGAGAGTGTAGAGGCAAAGCCTGGACTCCGCTCTGGCTGGAGGAGTTCTTCTGTTGTTTTTCAGCTCTCTTGAGAGCTGGGCCGCTGGGTGGAGGGGGGGGGAGGGGGCCGCGGCAGCAGCAGCGGCAGTGCCTTGGCCGGCCCGGCCCGGCCTGGCCCGGCTCAGGCTCGGCCCGGCCTGGCCCGGCCTGGCCCAGCCTGGCTCAGGCCGGGCCTCCCCCCACTCACAGCTCTGTCACCTTCAGCTGCCGGAAACCAAAGAGAGCGAGTTCAGAGTTTCCCGGGCTTCACAATGGTATTCACGGGGGTGGAACTCAACGCTGAATTGCTTATAAAGCTGTCAGTTCTCAGAACTGGACAGCCATTGGCTCTCTCTGAAATTCCCAAGAGCCTCTTTCAGGAGAACTTTTTCTGGGGATGTCTTTCCTTTCTTTCCTCTCCAATACCAACCCAGGTCAAACCAGCACAAAGGATTAGGTAGTAAGATCATTGTTTGGTTTACTTTCCATCTGAACCAAAAAAACTGTTCAAAATTCTCAGTAAAATTGTATGAAACATCACAGCTCAAGCATTTTTCTATCTACCTACACAGAGAAATCCTCCTTCAGTTAAATTAAATTAAATAAAATTTCAGAAATGCACAGATGTTCAAGATCTTCAATCCATTTCTTTTTCTTGTTAACTATAAATATTGTATGAAAATAGAGACTCCAATGGATGAAGATTTATTTTTATAGTTTTAAAATTTTAACGTGATTAAAGAAGAATTGAATATAAATAACACTAGTACTTAGGTTATACATAAAGAAAAATTAGTCTGTTGATTATATATGTTAGAACAGATTAATATTTTTGTTCTCATAAGACAGGACATTATTTAATTAACATTATTTTTTGTAGTATTCAACACTTCTTAATGCATGTCTGAAAAAATTTCAGTTTTGATATTACAGATTGTTTTCTATGTAGCTCTATATGTAATCTCTGAAATGCTCCTTCTCACCTTATTCAGTTTCGATCAGTTTTACCTGATCTACAGGACCTACAGTCCAGCAGATTTCTTTCCTGGGACCCAGCTGATCTCCATATATCTTCTCATGGTCCAAATTCACCATGTTATACTGCAAGTTTTAGGATTACTTCCTCTGAACTACTTTTTAAGTAAATTTAATTTATATGTAATAGTCTTCAGTTAAGACAATTTGGGAAGAGTATATTCTTCCACATATAAAACATAATTAAACATATACCTCCATAAATTGTTATTTGTTTGCATCAGCTAAATTTTTTGAACTACCACCTAGAACTGAAGGAATGACTGGACCTGATCTAGTGGAAGGGTGGTTGAAACAAGATGATCTTTACGGTCCTTTCCAACCCAAACCCTTCTGTGATTCTACACATTTTTTTTGCTTAATTCAAATCTTTTACGTTCCTTTCTTCAGGTGAACTTCTCTACAAATTCTTCATATGGAGTCTGAAGAAGCATTTTTGAAGGAGAAAATAACTGAAACAACCCTGCTTGCTTCAGCTTAGCAGCTGTCTCTAGAGGGTTACCTCTGTTCCCTCTCCCTCATTTTAATTCATTTGCTTCTTTCTTGAGCTCTACTGACCTAGAAATCTTGGGCATTAGCAGAAGCACATAGAGGGTAAAATACTCCTTTAATCTGTGCAGATGAGGATAAGTGTTGTGCACAGGCTGAAGAAGCTGAGTCAAATCAGAGTTCAAGTCTGAACAGATAGAATATTCCTATGTGAAAAACCTGAGTTATAAAGGTAAATTTCTTTTTCCCCGGACTTGTCATTCTTTATCAAAGCTTACAAGTTAGAGTGTCCCTTGATACAGAGAGACATTCTGAGAAGTTCTTAATGTAAAACAGCTGCTTTTGAATCTTTTACACATTCTTCATAGTGAAAGTAGTATTTTGAACACCTAGCTACTAAATGTCAAGTCTTTGTGAGAAAATGGAAGGATCATAATTCTTCCCAAAAGTCATTTCAGTTCTCCCTATGGATGGAAGAGTATGAAAAGTTGCTCCTGGAAACTAGATTATCTAATTTGTCTGGAAATAGGTAATAATGGCAAAAGAAGTATCATCCAATGTGATAAGAAAAATATAGGTTGAAAAGAAATGTATTTCTCCTATGAATTCCAAGCTACAGAAACAACCGGTGGACACAGGAAACAAGGAAGGTTTTGAAGTGTCTTTATCTATGAATCTCAGGACACTGTGGAAGACAAACTCTTATGCTGAAAGCAAGGTAAGTTTCTCATCCATGTATTTTATCCTAATTTCTAGTACTAATTCAGAACTACTATCTATCCTCTGAAGTCATCTCAGTGCAGGGATAATAGATAGTGCTCTCCCTATCAGTATGTGTAAATTGTTCCTCTAAACAAGTGGCACCATCTTCTGCTAATTTTTCCTAATCCAGTTTGCTTCCCTTCTGTTCTAATGAGCAATTCCTTCCTGAAAAAAAAAGAAAAAGAAAAAATATGTCTCTTGGTGTTTTGAGGTTCAGGATGTTTTAATATATTTGGTCAAAATTAGAATTTTAAAGTTGCTTTAGAAGGGAAGTTAAATGAGACTCAGATTGAGTCTGCTTTTCGGTATCTCTGGCATCAGGAATTTATGGAGCTGGGAGATGTCAAAAATATCCAGTTAGTTCTGAATGGATGTGTAGGTATGAGGTAATTAATCCATGAAAAGTTTGTGCAGAACCTATTGTTAGATGGAGCAGAAATGCACTCAAAATGCATGAGTTGATCATTCAAAGAGACGGTCAGAGGTGATTGGCGTATGTCTTACCTAGTTAAATGTATAGATCTCTTCCACTTTTGCTGCTCTGAGTATAAATTATGTTCCTGAGTCTTGAGATTGCAAAGAAGCATGCAAAGGAGTGGCAATTATATTTCCCTTCTATAAAGAAAAAAGAAAAAAATTTTAATAAATCTCAACAGAATGTCATAAAATTCAGGTTCAGATAACCTGCAAATTTGGTATAACCCAGTTCTTGTGAGTTGTACTTAGAAAGCTGGTAGGTGTTTGCAGTGTTAGCTATCCATACTATACTAAGTGTTACTTAAGCGATCAATTTTTAATAATTATTACTGATTTTAATAAATCTAATCATGGAATTAGAGCTCTCAGATCTCATTTTCCATAAAGTTCTTCAGTGTATGAAAAGCAGGGGAATGATTGAACACAAATTTCTGCAGGAGTGATTTGTCTTTTGCAGACATAAAAGAAAAACATTTTGCTTTTAGATAGTATCATGTATATAATGTTCAATAAGACACTTCTCTCCCAATAAACCTGCAATTACTTCTAAATAATACATGAAAAATAAACAAAGATGGAGTTTTCCAAAGCAATTTTGAAACAGCTGTAACTAGTTAATTAAATGTAGGAAAGAAGTAGTTGAAAGAGGGGAGGTTTAGATTAGATACTAGGAAGAAATTCTTTATTGTGAGAGTCGTGTGATGCTAGAACAGGTTGCCCAGAGCAGTTAGGGATGCCTCATCCCTGGAATTTTTCAAGGCCAGGTTGGATGGGGCTCTGAGCAACCTGGTCTAGTGGGTGGTGTTGCTCCCTATGGCAGGGGGGTTGGGACTAGGTGATCTTTATTGTCCCCTCCAATCCAAACCATTGTGTGATTCCATGATCACTATTATTTGATTTACTTTCTGAATGTATACACTAGGATGCTAATTGCCATCTTTAAAACATATGCATCATAACTTAGTTCAAAATTTTAAAAGCTTCTTGGTTTTCAGTTATCCACTTTTTCCAAGACATAGAAAGCACCCTCTACTAGAAATCAGGTAATTTCTCAGCATATTGAAAAAGATATATTTCTTTTCACATTGCTTTTGAAAATCTCTCAACTGTGTCATCTCTGGAACTATTATTATTACTATGCCTTCAGTTAATTCAAAATTTAAATATTTTGCTCCTGAAAAGTGTTAGGACGGTGAACAGAGAGGAAGAAATCTCATCGAGCTCTATTTTACTATAATGCATGGGAGCAGTCCTCCAAAAACAGATAAAAAGCTTGTATTATCCTAACCTAGATAAATTCCATAGCTCCTATGTCTACCAATGGATTCATGTGACCCACGTGCCTTCACTCTTCCACATAAGAAACAAACATCCTTCCACAACATTTTCATGTGTAAGCTATCGACTATTTATTCAAGCACATTTTTGATAACTAAGAAATGCAGATTTAATTACTACAGTGAGAAGAGGAAACTATCTTTAAGAATTGAGCATTCTAAGAAGAGATTCCTTATTGTTTTTTACTTTAGCTCCTTTTGCCTCAATTCTACCTCCTTCAAATGTTGTGAGAATGATTACAATAAACATGTTAACTGGGTGCTGTCATGAGGGTGCCGTATATACAGCGTACTAAAATGGATAGATTAAAGAATCCTCTACTTCTTAATGATACAATTAAAAAGCTTTTACATTTATATTTAAATAAAACACCACTCAGTGCCTATCTCTGGCCTTGTGTGTGACCTAAAAGTCACTTAACTGCAGACCAATAAGAACCCATTGAATAAAAATGCAAAAATTACAAAGACAACAAGTGTAAATATGAATGTATATTTCTCTGCCACTTGTCTTCCTTCGAAAAATTCTGTGTTTTTCCTCTAGCAGTCAGAAACTGTTGTCTCTGTTATGCTGATAGCTTCTAAATCCTCAAGTGAAATCATCTGTTCTTTCAATCCATATGATAATACACTGTGATAATTATGGTCTACAAGTAACTGTTCTTTCACTGTAGCAGCAGAGACTTGTGCAGACCCAGGCAATTTAATCTCCTGTATTAAAAAAAATTAAATATATACATATAAAATATATACTTAAATATATAAAATATATATTTAAAAACTCTCAGAATATCAACAGCTGTGCTTTTGTTATCTATATAAGGCTGAATAAAAATTATATGGTAGAAGAAGTTCCACTGCCTGGGCTTTCAATAATGCTGTTTCAAACTCAAAGACAACCACTGCAAATGTAGCATATCTCACTCCCCTATTCTTGCTGAGCTGTAATAGAACACTGCATAAAATCTTTATGTCACAGTGGATCATACAGAACTATGATTTCCAGCTTTCAAGCTTTTTCTTTCTTGTGAGATAGTTATAAAACACATTTGTTCTGAAAAATAAGGTGGCTGTGGGAAGGACATCTTTTCTATAATTGAGCAAAAATGCATGGAGCAAAATCTACTGGCAGAATGTGTATCACACTGGGCATTTCCAAGTTCAAAGTTACTGCTTCATTATTGGCCTGATTTTGTAGATATTTTGGGAGTAACGGTTTGTAGTGGGTTTTCCTGGGCTGGTGTAACATTCTTCATGGCAGCTAATATCGTTCTGTGCTTTGGATGTGTAACTGAAGCAGTGCAGATAACAAACAAATATTTTTACTGAACAGCCCACAGCATAAAGGCTTTCTCTATTTCACTCTACACATTCCACCCTCTCTCCCTGTAAATGGTCTTGGGGTGGCCAAGAGCTTGGAGGGGGCACTGAATTATAGACATTTTTAACATAGGATAGTTAGACACAGTAGAATTCTGGATCCTTGCCAACAAATTCATTTTGATGTGGGCTAAAGGGGAGAAGTCTAGACCAGAAATGAATGCTACACATACAGAATGAAAACTGCATCACCTGTACCAGAGTCCAAAGAGGATTTAGCAGGAAAAGAGATGAGAACAGAGTAATGATACACACTGGTTTTGCAAAAAGGGCTAGTATCATTCACAGAGGGATAAATGAGTGAAGTAAGGTAATGTTTGGATTAGCATGTGTGACATGACTGTTGGAATCATGTATACAGCTGTGCTGTTGCCATTGTTAAAAAAAAAAATTGTCATTATTAAAAAAGAATTGTATTATTATAAGTGACTATCTTGTACTAAAACAACCAGACCTGGACTCAATTAGGTGCATAAGCATTTTCACAAGAAAGAGTAACCATACTACAAGAGTTTTGCTATCCAGCCAAGATACATAGACTAGAACATAAAATTAACTAGGAAAAAAATGTCAAATAAATTCAAGGAACAGTCAGAACAGTTACTTGTCAGAGTACATCACAGAGGAACAAGCACAATTTTCATATCTTGGCATCTTCAGGTCAAAACTTGATTTCTCTCTGGATGATGTACTTCCATCAAACACATAT
The DNA here is from genome assembly GCA_013399455.1 of Anthoscopus minutus. NCBI lineage: Eukaryota > Metazoa > Chordata > Aves > Passeriformes > Paridae > Anthoscopus > Anthoscopus minutus. The sequence continues at coordinate 26,126 of VWYI01028465.1, forward strand.
TACTTGTTTAAGACAGGAGTAAGTGAAATTTTATGTTCTGTGACCTAGTTGCATTTCCCATTGCAAAATCAAATAAGCACCAAAATTGGCCTCCTAGATATAGACGAAGAAAAGACTCTCACATCAGTTCTGAATAATGAAAACTATTTTTGCTTTTTGTATTGCAAAGCTACTCACCAGCCTCCCCAAGACTATTTTCAGTGTCATCTCTGAAACTTGCAATAGAATCTATTTGAGATAGTATGACAGTTTTTTCTTTTCTATTTGTATATACTGAAAAGATTTTTTAAAGGAAACTGATCCATAAATTTTGGCTTTTTGCTGACCTGTATGGTACATTTAGAAATCCTTCTTTGAATGGTTTGACCATAACTACATCTTATGCAGCATGAACTGACCTCAACTTTCAGATTTATTCAAACGTCTCTCTATTTTTTCTACTATAATGATCTGGTGCTGGTAAGACTCAGGATCCATAAAGATGAAATCTTTTTAAATTCCTTGTTTTTTCTCTTGTCCTAATATATGTTTGTCTTCTAAATGATATGATAATTCACTGTATCTGCAACTTATTAATACTCAGTAATTTGTTTTAAATTCTTTCACACCAAAGTAGAGACAGTCTGAAAATTTCTAGGACTTAGTGCATTCCTAATACTTAAGCAAAAACTTTCCCTCAATGACAAAATCTTCTAAGTTAGTTGTTTCCGTTTCATAAAAATCATGGGTGGAATTCAAATTTGGATAAACATAAATGTCCATAGGTACAGCACCATGTACCTGTGTCACCACAAAGGCCATGGACCTGCTATAGATCTTTGGTCAAGTCTGACAGTCATGGCACTAAATGCATGTGTTTATGTACCTGAATCACTCATAGTGCTTTCATTCATAATTTCTATTAATGCATACTGGCTCAGACTGGCTTGGTATTGTGTTTTAGATTTTTGACCAAGATGGGGTTTGTAGCACACCAGTGTTTTAGTTCATGCTGATTAAAGTAGTCTGGAGACAGGTAAGAGTCTGGGAGGGAACACAGCTGGAACAGCTGGACCAAGCTGACCAAAGGGATAATCCCCACTGTCTGACAATGTGTAAAAAAAATGGAGTGGGATGTGGGGTTTGCCAGGAGTAATTTTTTCAACATAGCTATTACTCAGAGGCTGGCTAGGCATTGGTCTGGTGGTGGAAGATGATCTTTTACATCATTTAGGTTTTATTCCCCCTTCACTTATTAAGCTGTCTTTACCTTGAGCTATGACTTTTTCTCACATTTTCTTTCCCCCCACTACAGGCACAAGCGAGCAAGCAAGTTGTGGCAGGGTCAGTTGGAACCAGGCAGAAACACTAATTAAGTATCATGGTTTTTAAAATTGCCAATTTGAAATTTCCCGGCCAATGCACCAAAAAATGTTGTGGGTTTAGAGCTAGCCAAAACTCACTAGCCCACTCATGTTCTGTTGTGAGATATGATTTTTGAGGAAAGGAAAACGCAGGCTTAAACTTAAGACTATAAGGGAAATTTATTAACAAAACGAACTAAAAAGGAAATAACAAGGAAAAGTCCAAATGAAACTTCAAGAACACTTCCCTCCCTCACTCACTTATCTCTTTTCTACTTGACAACACAAAAACGAAATCTGGGATTTTTAAAATCAGTTATCACTTTTACAACAATCTTTCTCTATTTCACATAAGGCAAAGAGTCTTCTTTTTCAACACTCTGGAGATATGTC